>OY986436.1:231364985-231964985 GCA_963920525.1 Dichetophora obliterata | reverse complement strand
AAACTACTTTTTTCGGCATGGTATTTTAGGCATTTTAAAAAAACTTTTGTAAACTTTACGCTTGCAAAAATATATAATCAGGATAGTATTGCTATAGGTCAAAAAATGTCTACTAAGTTTTCATGCAATTTTGTGATGGAAACTTGTTATTAAAACAAATAAGTAATTTAATCGTTTTTCTTAAAGGTAGGTTCGAGGAAATGTACAGCGTAAACTTATAGCTTTACGCTTACGTCGTTCTTCCAATACCATTATTAAATTTTAATAAAAGTGAAAAAGAATTTTTAAGAAGAAGATTCCCGAATTCCCATGCAATTAAAAAATACCACGCCGAATTTCCACGCCAATTAAAAAATACCACGCTCGATTAAAAAATACCATGGGAATTTCCAAAAAAAAAAAAAATTCCCAAGACCAATTAAAAATGACCACGAATGGGATTTTTCCCGCATTACTGGCAACATTGTCTGCTGCATTATAACTTCACGAATTCACAATAGAATATGTAGGGCAGCTAATGAACAATCCCTTTAATAAATTTCTGTCATCTACATAGCTTCAGTTAATATTGAATGAATCACAACACACTAGAAATGGTTGGTTTGGAGTAGTAGTTAGTGTGCCGATCTCTCGATTGGGAGGCACGGGTTCGATTCTCACGTTTGCAAGGAAATATTTTTAATTTTATATCCTCTTGTTGTAATAGACGCAAGTAAAAAAACAACAACAATTCTAAGAAAAAAAAAAGTGTATGAAAAAAGTGTCCGTTTTTTAGATTTCACTCTAGCAAATCACAAAACGAGGCGTAAAAAGCTTCGCTTCAAAAAAAAAAACCAGAGCTGTACGGTTGTTGTAGCTTTTTTTCCTATCTTTTCGCACACATTTAAACAGCGCTGCTGAGACTGAGTCAAATAAAGGGTGTCTTGAAAAGTGCACGATTTAATTTAAAAATAATATGCAGATTTATTGATCCAATGTTGATATTTTTATTTAATTGTAGGCCTTTGTAGTCTAGTGGAGAGTGCGCTAGACTATCAACCCAGAGGTCATTGGTTCGAATCCGGGTTCGGGCATGGTTCTTTTCACTTTCTTTGTTCTTTCCTACATTTAAGACTTATGTGAAAACTATAAATCCACAACTAAATTGTGGAAAATGTGGAATTAAACGAAAGGAAAAACTAAGGGCTGGAAATGCTTGCCGAGGTTAAGGTTAAAACACCTAGCCTCGGTTAAAAGCAATTCAAATAGCCGTTCACGGTTGTTTCGCCTAATCAATAATTCACGTATGGTTCCAATCAATTCCTCTAAATAAATCTATCCCTTTCCTTTCAGGTCAAAGACCAAACTTTGTTTGTATAAGGCGCATGCCTTGGTTCTTTGATCTTTTAAAAATAAAAAATAAATATACATGTTACGGTTAAATCATGGTAAAATAATTACCAGGTAGCATTAAAAATTCTCTTTTTTTTCTTCTACAAGGAAAACGACTCTTGCAAAAAACGGCTGTTAGTGAAAGAAAGCGGAAATTAAAGCAAGTGTTAAAACCAACATTATAAAAATTCAATGGTCGGATTCATAATAATTTTTGTAACACGCATTTAAGGGAGAAGAAGTGGTTGGATATTTATAACGAAATGTAATACTGAAAGTGGGGTTTGAACATTTATGATGAAATGCGATATATAGAGGGGTCAGTTGTGCGTGCGTTACGTCAAAAAAATATTTGTGTTTCAACATTTTATTCGATATTTACTACAAAACTTTTGAAAAAAAATTCGTAACTTATGTTGGTGTTTACTGTGTAACACATTTTAAAGTTTAGAGGGTTGGATATTTAGGAAAAAATGTGGTATTGGGAGGGGGTCATTATTTAAGACGGAACGTAAAATACTGATTAGTGGGGAGGGATATCGGCCGTGCGTTACTTAACAAAAATATTATGTGTTAAAAGTTTTTGTAAATCTAGTGATTTTAATTTTGGCAGATGAAATGTTTTATCATTTTACTATAAGATGTGACAGTTGGTCGAATTTAGACCGTAGGCGATACTAGTTTTTATTAAAGCGTAACAAAATAGCGAACTTCTAAACAGAATAGATGTTCAAAAATCGCATTTGTTTATGGAAAATCGGTGTAAAAAATAGGAAAAATCTTTAGAAATTTACAATTCTGTTACCTGCGAGAACCACTGGCGTGAAAAATAATGCATTAAAAGTTCAGCCCAATCGGCTCGATACAAATTTTTAAACACCCGGGCCGATCTAAAAAACGTTGTGTCGAGAAAAATGCTTTTTAAGTTTTAACAACGCGCCATTATGATGCGCTCTCGACTATGTGCTATATTTTTTTAATTTGGTCTAAAACTTTTACACTATAATCTTAATATATTGTACTTAAAAAAAAAAAATAATAAAAAAATAGATTTTTTGAAACTCAAACACCACTTTTACATAATTTGATCAACTGAAATATTAGAATGCAAAGAATATTCCAAGTTTTAGAAAGTTTTGATATATATTAAAAATAACCGTATTTCAATATTTTATATTGAATCAATTAATAATTTTTCTATTTTAGTAATATTACCTTGAAACATGAACAACTAAATACAAATTATCACATTTAAAAAAAAAGTTCTATATAGTTTTTATAGAATTTGAAAAAAAAGTCAATTCCATTACATTCCTGTTAATTGAACACCTCTATTTCTTAGAATGTACTCAATACAAGAAAATCTAAAAACTTATGTATGAAAAAATTTATGTCGTGAGTACATACATTTATGTAGTCAGTTCATACATTTTTGAAAAATAAAGCCCAATTATACGTATATTTTCAACAATCCGTAGCCTTTTATAGATAAAATAAGGATTATTGAAATATTTTTAAATGGAATAAAAAAATTACTTTATATCTTATATCCATCAATAAGTTTTAACTACGCGATACTCGCAAAAATTATAAACTTTCAATTTTAAAATATAAATACACAAAACATTGTCACACCATATCATGTGCTACAAGATATACAGTGTTGTGCATAATAAAAGCAACCTTAAAAGGCATTGCCAATGATACCCTAGAACTTTTCCATTTTTTACTAAAATAATTGTTTGATATTTTTTTTTTATATTCATTAAAAACACATTGTTAAAAGCTACACTGAGAAAACAAAAAATCAAAAACGCACATTTTAAAAACGTTTAGTAAAATTAATATTTTTAAAAATATTGTACGCCATACAAAAATTAAAACGCACATTTTTAAAAAGAAAAGTAAAACAGAACGTTTTTAAAAAAACCACGAATATTTTACTATGATAAAGTAGGATAAAATGAATATTTTTAAAAACATTTTGCGAAATACAAAAATGAAAACACACATTTTAAAATAGAAAAGTGAAACGAAACCTGTTTAAAACTTTGTCTCAAAACACTTGTTAATAACGAATTATTTGTTATATATGTTTCATTGACTTATGTATTTCATATTTGTTCAGAAAATAAAATATTTTCATTCTCGATTTCATCATTCTGCAGTTTGCCTGCAAGAAAGTAATGAAAGAGTTTGAGTTGGAGCATTTGCTGCCACAACAATAATATCTGAATATAATATATGTAAATTATATTCAGTAAATATGTGTAAATATGTATATAAGTAAATAGATGTATGTAAATTATATTTATAAATATAAAATATCTGAACATAATAATATATGAATAATAATATCACAAAAGTAATAATATCTGACAAAATTCTATTTTTGGGATACAGTATAATTATCTAAAAAATTTTAACGAGCTGATAGCTGATAGCTGATGATAAAATAACTAAAATAAAACTGTTATTTTGAAAACCAATAAAGCTTTTTTTAATTAATAGAGGAAATGCGGATTTCTGTAAATTTTTTGAATTAATGGGAAATAATGAACATGTTCATTTTTTAAATATAAATAATTGTTGTACCAAAGCATTTTAAAATGTTTATTGTTACAAATCGAACGAACATTTTAGAATCTAATTTTAAAATTTTCGTTTTTAAAATGAAAATAAACATTTAACATTTGAGAATATTTATTATTCAAAATCAAACGAACATTTAAGAATCTCGTTTTAAAATTTTCGTTTTTAAAATGAAAAAAACGTTTTACTGCAGCATTTTAAAATATTTTTTGTTAAAAATCAAACGAACATCTTAGAATCTCATTTTAAAATGTAAGTTTTTAAAATGAAAATAAACGTTTTACTATTTCATTTTAAAATGTTCGTTTTTAAAATTAAAATAAACGTTAGAAGTGCAAAGTCTTGGTTAAACGTTTTTAAAAGTAGCTCGTTTCTGCCATTATTGAAAATGTTGTTTTCTCTGTGTATAAATAAATAAATAAATAACCCTGCAAACATTTGGAAGACGATTGAAAGAGAAAATAATTTGGCGAAGCGCTTGCGATTCGCCCAAGGGTTCTTTGGAAGATGGGTCGCGTTTTAATCGCCCAAGCGATGAGTGCGCGATTTAAGAAAAATTTTCAAAATATTCCTTCGCTCATTCCGGCGATCGTTGGAAGATGGATCCAACAAAGACGCTTCGTAACAAATCGCTGAGGAACCCTAAAAGAGATTCGTTTGCCACTCTTGTCAGCGAATCGCTTGAGACTTATTTTGCCGATTCGTGTGCGACTCTTCCAGTGAATTGCTAAGGACTTCTCTTGGCGATTCGTTTGAGACTGGATCCAGCGAATTGCTTACGAATCCTTTAGGTACTTCGTTCGCGAATCTTCCAGGCGAATCGCTTAAGACCCCTCTCAGCGATTCGTTAGCGACTTCTCCCAGCGATTCGCTTACAAACTCCTTAAGGCGTTTCGTTTGCGAATCTTCCCGGCGAATCGCTTTTAAGGCCTCAGCTGCTTACAGCCGGCAATACCCGGATGACTCTCAAATGAGCTCGCCGGCGATTGTCCCATCTTCCAAGCGTTTCGCTGGCGGTTCTCAGGCGATTGAAAATGTTTGCAGGGAAATAAAAATCGTTTTACCTCATATACAATCCTATTTATAGTGTTTAAAAGTTGTGGGTGGTACGGGAGGTGGGCGTAGCTGCGAACGGATTTTAACAATTTCACTAGCATCTTTGGGCCAAGATACACATGTACCTAGTTTCATACAAATCACAACACTTTTGGACTTCGTCAATAATATTAGCCTTTTTTCTAAAAATATTTTGTAAATATTGTAATATCCAATATACAAACATCCATCATTAACATTATAGATGCAAGCACAAAAAACTATGATTTTCAAAATGTGCAACGCAAGGAAACAACTACGAACGTATTACCATGACATAGTAAAATTCAATACTTTGTTTCAAAACACTTGTAAATAACGAATTAATTGTTATATATGTTTTATAGACTTAGGTATTTGATATTTGTTCAGAAAATAAAATATTTTTCAGTATCGATTTCATCACTCAGCATTTTGCTTGCAAGAAAGTAATGAAAGAGTTTGAGTTGGAGCATTTGCTGCCACAACTAAAAGGTAAGTATTTAAAATACAATGTAAAATATCTGACAAAATTCTATTTTTTTATAGACGCTGGGATACAGTATCATCATCAAAAAATTTTTAACGAAATGGACATAGGTGATGATCAGAGCGAGTTTAAATGCTTCTTGCTTGTTTTCCCAGCATTTTGCTTATTCAGGGTGTTTGTGCTTATTTCGGCTTATTTTGCTTATAAGTACTTATTTTCAACATTTTTGCTTTACTTTACCAGTCAAATATATTTTTTATTGTATCTTGCAAACAGGCATCTCTTATGCCTCCTTTTAATGTACAAAATAAAACTTATCCAAACATCAAATGCACAATATTTTGAACACCTCCTTATTATCGCTTAAGTATTAGATGCCGTTATTTATTTGACAACTTATAAAAAATAATTTTGCTACAAAGCAGTCGCCAGCAGCATTTAGATACCGTATAAATCCGGGCATCCGGGCATTTTTAGCAGCAATGACTCTGTTCTGTTTTGTGTGTTTTGCAATACGCAAGTGTCGACAAAAAGGCTTAATAATGTCAAGCAACACTTGAATTCCCAAAAACATAAGACCGTGGCGTCGGAACGTGAGGCAAGTACTCAAAGCAAATACTACTTTCCCAGTATCAGGAAAAGTCGAGTTCTATGTTTCCTATGGATCTTTGTGCTGCATTTTTGGAAGCAAATATTTCTTTAAAAGAAGTGAGTAAAGACCAAAAAAATATACTTCTAGCTTTACAATTAATTTCTTGTAAGGTGACCCACTCAAGTGTAAAGATGTTTTTAGAGCGCTATACAAATAGTTCTGTACCAAGTGAAACAGTACTTCGGAATAGATATTTACGCACTTTGTACAAAGTGCAAAAAGAAGATGGTCGCGATGATTTCTCGTCGATTGACGAAACGATGGATGTGGAACAGCGCCTGGTAGTCAATTTTGTTTTCGCCATATAAGATGGCGACGAAAATTCTTTCAAACGTTAAACATCGAATCTGTTTAAAGTGGCAACAGTTGAAGCAGCAATTTGGGTGAACGCTAGCAATATAGGTGCCTTTTTCAATGACTCGTTGAGCTTGCGTGGCCAAATGGTACATTTGTGCTTAAGTTAATTTGTTTATTTCAAATGCATATATTTAGGCATTGAATATGGAAAAGTGTTGGTGCTTGTTACGGATGCAGCAGCCTATATGCTAAGCGCTGCCAGTGCGTTGCAAGTTTTATATCCGAAGATGATTCATTTAACATGTTTTGTACATGGTCTGCATCGAATTGCCGAGCTTATACGCATTCAGTTCCCAACTGTCAATAGATATATATTAAATGTTAAATCAGTTTAAATAAAATTAAGAACCACTTTATATTTTTATTCCCTACACATGAAGTGAAAGAGCTAGACCGACTATTGCTTTTTTACTGCTTACTTGTAATTTGTTTAGTAATTTTAAGCATTATCATGTCGTAATGCATTCAAACTTACTTTCCCAAATACTCAATTGCCACCAAATCCTATGAAAACGCGATGGGGTACGTGGCTAAAAGCAGCCATTTATTTTTGCTATAATTTTGATGAAGTTAAAACTGTAACGGAAAAATTCAGTGACGAAGATTCTGATGCAATCTGAGTGGCCAAAGAACTGTTTCAATTCAACAGTTTAAAATCTGAGCTCGCATTCATTAAATGCCAGTTTTCCACCATCGTTCGTTCAATTGAAAACTTGAAACCCAAGTACTTGGGTTTAATGAAAGTATTGGCATTGTAAAGAAAACACGCAAGACTTTGGCCTCCTTGGTCGCGAAGAGTTTTTCCTAAAATAAAAATATACTTTAGAGTAACAAAAGATATCCTATAATTTTAGATATAAACAAAGTTATTCATAAAGGTACTGATTCAGGAAATAAGTTTCTTGATTTCTTTTCACCGAAAGAACTTGCTCTTCTTAAATACTGTCCGGTAGCATCGTCGGATTTTGAGCGATCATTTTCAAAATTTACGCACTTGCTAAATCAAAAGCGCCGTTCATTTATTTTTTAAGCAGCAATTTAAAGCAGCACCTAATAATATACACTAATATTTATATGTACCCCAATGACTATACTGTCGTCCTAAGAAAGAAAGTCATATTTCCATTTTAGTAGTTTTGAGATGTTCAGCTTTTACTGCCCTTTACACTAGAAATGGTAGATGTGACCATTTAACTTAACGTTTTTCAGTCATTTGCAATTGAAACTGGAAATTCTTAACTTAACACAAAAACAGAAACTCATTCACTCTCCGAATCTGCCCTTATCCCAATTTTGGAATTGTGGCGTTTGGGACTTTCTTTCTTAGGACGGCAGTATACTGAACTTATTTTTTGACATATTTTCTTTTAGTGTTTACATTAAAATATACCTGACTTGAATTGAATTTATGTTTTAGAGTGTACATTCTCTGTTTTTTATATTAAAAAAGGAATATGACTATAAACTTTTTTTTTTGTTTAAAAATATTTGTTTTCATTAAAGAGTTTTTAGTGCTTATTATTGTGCTATTTCGTCATTTTTTAGTGCTTATTTGCTGTGCTGAAAATGACTTTTTTTCGTGCTGTTTCGGTCTGCTCTGGTGATGATACAACAACTGAAATAGATTCGCAATTTTGAAAACCAATAAAACGTTTTTTAATTATTAAAGGAAATGGCGAAAAAATTTTTTAATTAATGGGAAATAATGAAAATTTTCGTTTTAAAATATAAATAATTGTTGCACCATTGCATTTTAAAATATTTGTTGTTACAAATCGAACGAAAATTTTAGAATTTAATTTTAAAATTTTCGTTTTTAAAATGAAAATAAACGCTTTACATTCGAAAAGATTTATTATTAAAAATCAAACGAACATTTTAGAATCTCATTTTAAAATTTTCGTTTTTAAAATGAAAATAAACGTTTTACTATTTCATTTTAAAATTATCGTTTTTAAAATAAAAATTGACGTTAGAAGTGTAAAATCTGGGTTAAACGTTTTTAAAAGTAGCTCGTTTCTGCCACTTTTGAAAATATTGTTTTCTCTGTGTAACTAGTAATTTTTTATGACAGAATTTTAAATTTGTTTATATAAAATAAAGTACAATGTAGAAATTATACTGTGCACATCTAAAGCAACTTAAACAAGAGAAATTTAAATAGATTGAAAATTGAGGTAATAAGGTCTGCATCTTATTGCAGACCATATGCATATATGGTAAAATAACCATTATTTAGAATAACCGCAACACATCTGCGTAGCATTGAAGCTATAAGGTTATCAATAATAGTTTGTGGTATGCTTCGCCACTGATGTGTCAGTGCCTCAACGAGTGCAGCTTTATTATAAATTTTTTGCCCACCGACTGGTCGCTTAAGGATTCCGAATAGATTTTATATTGGGATCAGATCAGGCGATTGGGCTGGCCATTCCAATAACTGGATTTGGGTGTGCGGTGCACAGTGTGTTATTTTCAATTCTAGCGTGCCAAAAGTCCCAAAAATTGAAATCTGAATTTGATAAAAAAAAGAATTTCAAGAAACAGAAATATATCCAAGAAATAAGAAAACGATTACCAAAATCCAAAATAATGTTTGTATATTTTTTTAAAATTCGTCAAAGTTGGAACTTTTAACTAACAAAAAAAAATATTAAATTTATTGTTTATTTAATACTTAGTCTATAAAGAAAAAAAATTTTTAAAAAAATATTATAAAAATTAAAGAAAAATAATGATTTTTTTTTTTCAAAAAATTTTTAAAATGCGATTTTCAGTAAGAAAAAAAAAACAGAATCCAACGATATCCAACGCGATGATTATAACTACAAGAAATATATATATTTTTACTAAACATTTATGAAAAAACCTCGTACGGAAAGGTGCGGAAACGGAAAAAATCTTCATTTAAAAATGACTCCAAAAATGCTAAAATTCATATAAAATGGTAAGAAAAATTACAACACATTTAAGAAAAATTGTGTTAATGAAATAGTATCGAGTTTATTTTTTGGAGTAATATTAGACATCGTAAAGTTAACAAGTTGGATAAAATTTTTTAGTATTCATTTGCATGAACTTTATTTTTTTACCGATTTTATGGTATAAATATACTTTTCTCTACTACAGGCAAACTACTGAGCAAAATTAAATAATTTTACACATATTACTATTACAATATAATATATCTGTGTTTAAAATTTCATAATAATATCATATATACTTTTTAAGATATAACATTATTTATCTGTGGATAATTTGATTGTTCAAAAATCTTAAACAACAACAAAACGTACATATGGTAAGGAAAAAACTAATGTAAACAAACAAGCAAACATAAATTATTACAGTCGGTCTATATGACCCTTAGAAGCTGATGTGTGACTTATTAAAAACTTTAGATCTAAAGTTAAAGTTTATTTTATATGCTTTTTATTCATTTTCATGTATGATAAAAGTTTATCATTACCATTAGAAACATATTTCATGAACAATTTAAAATTTCTTAAAAAGCGTATATATATATATATATTTAAGCTTTTTAACACTAAAATGCACCGCAAATATGTAAAATATAAATAAAAACATATTTTAAGATTTTATAGTAACATTTTAAAATAATGAATATGAATATATTACGAACAAGACAAAAGTATAAGAAAGAGTATTTTTCTAAAATATGTCTTTCTCAAGAACTTAATTTTTATAATTTTATTGTAGGGTGCTAACAGTTGTTGATCAGGGTTTCCCAATATATTAATATAAACATAATTTTTGTTTGTGTAGGTATATTAAAAAATATTTTTTTACAAACAATAACAGCCTTACCAATAACCAATTTAATGTTCGACATTTTATTTACTATCCAGTTTTATGACAATTTTTGCATAGAATTTGATGTCAAAAGCCGGATACTTAAAAAAAATGTCCAACATTAATTTGGTTATTGGTAAGGCTGTAAGTCTAAAAATTGTAAGATGTGAATATTTTTAGATTTGTTTGTAAAATTTGTGGAATACTTGCAAAACCAAAATATACATGTTAAGAAACTAAATACAAGTTAAGAAACCCAAACTTAAAATAGTAAATCGATTGGGAATTCTTCTTTTAAGTTAACTGTTCAATAGAGAGATCAATTATAAATAGTTACTGATTAAGTGAAGTGAAGTGAAGTGAAGTGATAATAAATCTTGGTATTAAAGAACATTACAATTAATTAGACAAATCTTATTTAAAAGTAAGTTTAATTAAAAACTAAAAAAACTGTTTAGGGGTCGTCCATAAACTACGTTACTGATTTTCCGGTTTTTTTACCCCCCCTCCCCCTGCGTTACTTTTCGTAGTGCTTTTCAAAACCCCCCCCCCCATAAAGTAACGTGACATATGAAATTAATTCATTCGAATGATTATATATTTTGACTAGCTCTGACAATTTTCACTAGTATTAGTGACTAGTATGACTAGATACATTAAAGGAACAATTGGAAAAAAAACAATAATTAATATCATCTGTAAAAGCTATTCCACCTGCGATCCAAGATTCGATGCTCTCAATCACTGGAATGGAAGAAGCTGGTAGCTTTGTTGAGGATTCTTCAAAATAGAATTTTTCATCGGATTCTATGTCGACCCATTCAGGTGAATCCTCATTTCTAACGCAAAGAAATTCACCTGGTCTTTGACAGAGTACCCTTAAAGGCTGCACCCGAGCTGCAGCAAGTTCTGTGTTTTTGTATAAATGCTTTCTAAAAATTGATTTATATAAATAGTATTTTTTATTCCGATTTATTGTAAACGATATAATACAAACTTATGACAATTCATAGAAGTTTTAAAAACGAAATACAAGCCACAGGTAGGACACGACCTTGAACCGATTTCTTCTTTCTGAGAAGGACAGTACATGTCATACGGTATCTCCTTTGATCAAGAACATTCAGGCCTTAACGTCAAAGCCTGTCGCAAAAGCAAAGACCCAAATTTTTCAGACGTGTGCTGAGATGGTGAAGGAATACCAAAAGGTTCCTGTGTCGAGGGAAAAGGTGGTGGAATAAATCGTTGAAACAAAAGTTAACCATCAATTTAGACGATCAAACATAAACATGTAAGGTTAAAAATTTTTGAAATGATTGTGTTATTAATTAGAGGTTGTTCGTCGATTTTTTTAATTTTTGGTAACGTAACAATATCTAAACACCTCCCCCCCTACCGTTACTTATCGTAGTGCATTTCAAAACCCCTCCCCCCCTCTAAATTGGTAACGTAGTTTATGGACGACCCCTTACTAGCGTGTGTGTTAATATATTAATTTATTTAGATAAACAACTCTACTCTAACTAAAAAAGTGAAGTTAAACGTATATTTGGCAGCTTTCAATAAAACGATTTAATAACAAAATATCATTTAAAAGTAAGTTTTTGGTTTTAAAACTATATAGTGGTAGTGTGTAAAAATCCTAATTTGTATAGATAAACAACACAACTTTAAGTAAAGAAAACTGCAAAACAGTGTAAAATGAGCCTAAAAATTACACGTAAGGAAATATTTGATATTTGGATTGCAGTTGAACAAAATGAAAGGTTCAAGGCTGTTTTAACATTTGTGTGTGAAAAAATAAAATGTAGCCATCTCGATGTTGTTGACATAAAGAAGCTTAAGCTCTATTTGAGATCTCTTTTAAATTATATGTATAATAAATATAAAAAGACTGAAAGACATTCAGAACAGTTTATTTTACAAAACGCTGAATGGCTTGCTAAATATATTAATTTATCTCAGCATGTTTATAAACAATTGCCAACAACATCAAGAGCTGCTGCAGCTGCTGCTACTGCAGCTACAGCTGCATCTAGTTTACTAAATAATAGTTGCATGGGAAGGCCTAATAATGATTTTGAAAACTAAGCTTTAAGATCAAAGAAAAGGAAAGCAAAAGAATTATCAGAATCAACAAGTGAACAACAGTTGCTTATGGCAACGGAAATGACATTGCGTTCATCAGGAAAAAGACACTCTGCGACACTTGTTAATGAGCTTTTTAATGCTTCACCTCAGAGAGGATCTGCCATAAAAAAAATGAGAGAATCGAACAATAGTTTAAAAAGTTTATCATCTGAAAAAGAAAGCTATATTTGGAGAACTATTCATGGTACTACATGCCGGTAACCGTTCACAAGGTAACGGTTTTTACTTTTATATTTCTCATTACCTTATATTTATTTAATATTAAAGGTTCTTTATCATGGTGAACGGATAATAAGTTCGTGTATACTGCCAATAGGCCAGCTTTCTGAAGAAGCTCAGAAAGCGAGAAACAAGGATAACAGGCGCTTCAGAGAGTTTTTCACGCGAAAATCCTCCAGATTTAACACGAACGAAGACTTGTTACACAGGCTGTTAATTTCTTCTGATCCTGTAATAAATTCTTTGCATCAACCACCAAAACACAAAAAATCTAATTTAACACCACAAGTTGTGGATCTATTGAAAGCTCCTGAGTTTTCTAACGAAAATTCTGATTCTGATAGAGAATAAAAATACTGTAGCAATTATAACAATTTCTGATTAATTTTCCTTTTCAGATTATTTTTCCAATTGTATGGAAGTTAGGCGTGGCAGTTAACTGATTACGCCCACTTTTTGACAGATGGTTGCAAAAGGTAAAACAAAGTAAGAAACATAATTTCATTCCCATAGCATGCCTACAACCCAAGTTAGGTCGGTTTATATGCTCATTTTGTATGGGAGGTAGGCGTGCCAGTTGACCGATTACGCCCACTTTTTGACAGATGGTTGCAAATGGTAAAAAAAGTAAGAAACAAAATTTCATTGCCATAGCATGCCTACAACCCAAGTTAGGTCGGTTTATATGCTCCAGTTGTATGGGAGGTAGGTGTGCCAGTTGACCGATTACGCCCATTTTTTGCAAAATTGATTTTTTTGGCCTTATTAAGCTGTGTGCAAAATATCATGTCTCTAGCTATAATACTTTTTGAGATATGACTTTTGGCACGCTAGAATTGAAAATAACACACTGTGCGGTGTGCTTAGGGTCATTGTCATGCTAAAAAAACCATGTGGTTGGCATTTCTCGCTGAGCAAAGGGTAACATGACTGTCTATAAAATCTTTTTATAAATACATCGGTCCATTTTTTGGGTTATTTCATGAACTAGACCTTGTCCAAATCCAGAAATTAAGCCTATATCATGGCCGAGCCTCCTCCATGCTTAACCGTGACCTGATAGTTTTGAGTTTGAGGTCGACGTACTGTAGCCATGCCATCGCTGGTAAAAATATTAAATTTTGACTCGTCACTAAAAAGGACTGTCTTTTATTGGTGTACAGACCAATTCAAGTAAGTTCTTGCAAAATTTTAATCTGGAATATAAAAACTATATTGATTTAAGCCAAAGAGATTATGTTTTGAAAGCAAACCTTCGTTCTATGTGTTTTGTGTAAGTAATGGCTTTTTCGCTGGTCTGTAACTTCTTAAGTCAGCTTCCATAGAACGTTGGCAAACAGTACTCGAATCCACGTTTAAATTAAGTTGATTAACAACAGACTGAGATGATAAAAAAAGATCTTTTTGAAAAGCTAGGATTATTTGTCGGTCCTCTCTCTGTGTTGCTTTACGCTTCGGACCACATAAGTGAAGGGTTTTTACAGTTTTTTTAGTCTCAAACTTTTTTTATAAAGTTTATTTTGTATTTTTTTGATATAGAAATTTGTGATGCTCCTGCTTTATACTCTTCAATTATTTTCTGTTTAGTAATTTTTACGTAATGGTAATTTTAAATGTCTTCTTCACTCAAAGAATTGTTTGCAAATGACTCTTTTTAGTCTAACTCAATCTTAACTAAGCAAAAAATTTAAAATATAACCGACATTTACCGTTAATTGAAGCACACACTATTTGGCTCAGGTAAGTTGCTTTTGTTATGCACAGTCAAAAATCACTCTTTCCATATACTACTCTCATTGCTAAAGTACCTTTATTTTTTACTTTGTTTCTTTTGATGCTATATTTAGTGCAATGATTGTGTACAACAAACTAGTACAATTTTGTGCAAAGAAGTAAGACGATAAAAAAGTATGAAGAAGTTTGCTGCTCCAATTTTGGTTGCTTTTAATATGCACAACACTGTATGTACCTATGTACAACATCATCTCTTCTACTGATTCCTTCAAACTCATAAATATTTACGATATATGTAGATACAATGTCAGGATCATCGAAATGAACTTGCTTGCCTGTGTTTCTCTCTTTAATTGTGATCATTAAAAATGCGTTGGTTGTTGTGCGGAAATTCCAACAAATGAGCAAATTAAATTCAACTCAATTGAGCACTCATCAGTATCATTATCATCAACTGTGTATATTCATGCAACTGTGGCAACACCATGCTATCTACTACTGGCTGATGATCTTGTCTGGGACAAAATCACCAACAATAAACAGAAGGCGGTAAACGTACATAACCGCAGTCTTCGGCTGTTTGTATGCAAGCTCATCCCAAAGGAATTTCCCAGAGTGAAACATTTAAACATGTTGACCAGGACAATTCAATGACCAGAAAAGCTAAAGTGGTGGAATGGTTGGACATTTGGACGGACGAACGTTCGGACAGACAGACGGCAGAACATGGCATAAACATTTGGAGAATGTAATTTACAACGCGTACAAGAGCGCGTTCCGATGTGTACCAAAGCAACTCCACTCCACTGTTGGACTGCACTTTGATTTGGTAGTGTTGTTTTTGTGCTGCTCTGATGCTGCTGCTACTTCGTACTAATGTTGTTGTTATTGTTGTTGTTGTTGTTGCCGCTGTTAAACTTTCTTTTAATTTGTGCAACTTTTTTGCCTGCACATATTTCATTAAATTCTTGAATTGAAGCATTCCTGTATCTTGGAATAAGTGCAGCAAACAGTGTGCGGTTGCACACAATGTTGTCCACCAGCCACCAGCGAACAGACAGCCAGCCAGCCACTCAGCCACTCAGCTAGCTAGTCGAAGACAAGTTCGCAGGGCAAAGCGACAACTACTTGCAGACGACATCATCGATGACGCTGGTACGCTGAGGCCAAACATGTTGCTGCTGGAATTTCATAGTTTTTGCCCTTTTGTCGTTTAGCTGCTCCTAAGCACAGCAGCGTGGCTGCAGAGGTTACTGCACTACGTTGAACTGGCCATAAAGTGCTGGCTACAGTGGGCTAAAATAGGGGTATCTCTGTATAAAAAATATTTTTCCTTACGCTGTATTAAATTTATGCAATTTGTTTTCAGTCAATTCGTTTGGCCAGGCAAAAATCAAAACTGTTTATAATAGGAGTTTGTCGAAAAAATATTTTCCAACCATAAATTTATAAACTTTAAAAAAAAATATTTTTAAAAAGATCTCAAAGATACCCACGGTTTATCACACACACACACACACACACACACACACACACACACTCACACAACTCCAGCAACCTGACTCAAAAGGCCAACTTTGTTCAAGCGACAAGACAAGAAAACCAACAAGAACAAAACCAACAAAAAACGATCTCTTCCTGCCACTGCTTCTGGCTATTTTAGCTACAAAGCATTAACTTGCTGCGCTGCTTTTACAAACATTAAGAATTATTTCAACTTTTTGCACTTGGCTCCCGCTGACCGGGCAGCCCAGGAGTATCAGCTGCAACCCATTGCAGGCGCAGGCGTTCAAGTTTTAAGCGTACAAAATAAATGGACCAGCGAACGAACGCGCACTTACGCGATGAACCAGTTATTATAAGTTGCATACAGCAAAGGCGCGGTTGTGATTCGCCAAAAGAAATCATAACCATCACTGACGTTGCTTCGGATGTCGACATCGCTATGATGATGATAATGATGATGCTGATCATTGGAGCCCATCGTCATCCTGAACTGTAGCAGCGTGATCATTAAAAGTAACTTGCTGACCAGGAATGTAGTTAGAACGACCACTTAAAAGTATCTTAAAGTAAATTTGATCTGTGATGCATTTTGTTGTTGATGTTGTTGTTGTGTTTGTTCTGTTTGTTGCATGTTATCTTATTTTATTACAGGTCAACTCTTTTGTATTGAAGGTCAACCGAAAAATATAAATAATTTTATAAGATAATGATAGGTTTGCCCAACATGGGATAAAAAAGATCAATTGATATTCATAAATTAAGGTTGAAATTCAATTGAAATTCAAAATAGATCAAATAAAATTCAGAAAAAATCTAAATAAATTCAGTGAATTGATTGTGAGAAAAAATCAAATAAAATCAGAACTCCATCCGAAATTTAGAAAAAATTAATGAAGGGCAGGTTCTCATGAAGCTCGAGCAGAAAACTCAAATTTTTTTTTTATTTTTCGATAGCTTATGATGTGTAGCATAGTTATATTCCCAAAGCGGTTTGCCCAATAACAATTGCATAAAAAGTTATCGCATACGGAAGGAACCCATATTTACATAAGATCACTCGAAATAATAGTTAAATAAATCTTAAAACGCCTTTTCTGAAAAATCATGTTTTACAAACTTGTCTCCACGATATCTCAGAAACTACTCTATGGATTGACTTGAATGTTTTTTTATTTTTTTTTAAACATGCAATAACACTAGAGTTTTTTTAACTCTTTCTCCACATTAGATCATTTTAAGAAAAAACCGAAATATCATTGAAAATTACTTAAATTACATAAATTACATTAATTACATAAATTAAATAAATTACATAAATTACATAAATTACATAAATTACATAAATCACATAAAATTTATAGGATTCCAAACCTAAAGTTAGACAATATTGGCCGGTTATTTTTTTTTAGAGAACATTAAAGTGCGAAAAATTTGAAAAATAACGCTACTTAAAATTCACATGTCCACCATTTTTGTAATTTTTTACTATTAATTTATACTATAAGTTCAAGCTCCAGTAAATATATTAAAATTTATGAAATGTTTTTTTTATAGCAGATAACATGAACGTGCTGTAGAATGAAGACTGTTTGGGTACCTTTTTTTCAACGTGACGTTTGTCGGTGTATTGTCACTTCACATTACAGTTTTATGCAACAAAAAATATTTTCCTACACTCTAAGAATCAATACATAACTGTCAAAAAACTCAAGGTGTTCATTTACTTACTTTTATAAAAAAAAAAATTTAAGAACATCACCGTGTTTTTGGATCTATAGATGAGAACCTGCCCTTAAACTTAAGAAATTCCAGAGGAAAATCAGAACACAAGTAAAAATAAAAACTTCATTAGCTTAGGTCAAACCACGGCCGTACAATGGTCGTTTGCAGGACTTTTTGGCCAAACAGCGGCCGTACAAGGGCCACACATCGGCTGAACAGTTGTTATTTTACAATATATTGAGCAGCATGTTATTGTTTATGCCATTTGCGCATGCATTAGTTTTTTTTCTAAACGGTTCGGCAAATTTGAAGATTTTCTTTGAGTTTTTACTGTGGTTTTCGTATTTCTTATTTGTGCATACATACTTCACATAAAAAAATGCGTTTTGTGCCACACCCGAGCTGAGATACTATTAACATCATCATCGCCGAGTGAGCTTTTGTTGTTGCGCATAAGTTTGTATGTGCTCTGTAGTAAAAGCTTTGAAAAATTTGGTGACATACAACTGACGTACAGCTGCAATACAAATTAATTAAGGCCTTCTTCGGCCGTTGTTCGTTCCATATTTCGTCCACTGGTTTTTTTAATTATTTTGAGGCCATAGTAGACACCTGGACGATCGTTCGGCCCATGTTCGACCGATGTTCGCCTGCTATTAATTTTACTCGGGAAATGACCAAATAAAATTAATTTGAAAAATAGACAAAACAATCAAGTAAAATGCAGAAATTCCAGCTGATATTCAGAAAAGGTCAATTGAAATTCAGACATTATTTTTAAAATAAAACTAGTAAGGAATTATCTTCGACTGGGCCGAAGTTAAAACACCCCCACGGACGACGATTTTTCCAAATTTCGTACACATAGTTTATATTAATTGCTAAAGGTTTTGTGCAAAATTTAAAGTCATTATATTAACTTTTGTGAAATTAAAAGAGATTTTACCATTTTGGTGAACTCACTTTGTATGAGAGGTAGATGTGATTCTTTTCGACTTTTACAAATTTTATACTAAAAATGCATATTAAAGATTAAAGGTTATGTGCAAAATTTTAAGTCGTTAGATTAGTTTTTGTGGAATTGAAAGATATTTAACCGTTTTAACCGTAATAGAAAAATGCTGCGCTGACACACCAACCCAAGCGCAGTTTACTGTATCAGCGTATTACGTTAACGCAATTGCGGTATGACGTAGTTTTAAATGCTGTTATGCCTATATCAAGTCGTCTTCACTTAGGAAAAATAAATGGAATCAAATAAAAAATCCTCATCTGATTATATTGCTCATTTACTCATCAATTATGTTGCTCATAAACTGATTTAAAATTACTTAAGCATTAAGTTAATAACACTAGCTTACAGTCCGAAAATGACCAGGACATCTTTGTAAAATTACTATTCCTTAGGTTTTCTTAAGCTAAAAAAAAAAATAAAAAAATTATTTATGGATAGGTTTCTGAGATATCGACCAAAGAATTTGTTTGCTTTTTTCGAAAAAGTCGACCTGTCATTATTCGTAATAAATTCTGTTTGAATTAACGGATTTGACAAAAATTACAATTCTATAAGAGACAATTAAATTCGCAATAACTTTTTTAATATATACTGACCTCATCGGAAAAAGAGTTGTGAAGCTATAAATTATTATTTACAAAATTTTTTTTTTATTTCGTGAAAATCTGTTGTCGGAGACTAATTTAATCCCCTGAAAAGTAAAGAATTTGGCAACTGACCACAACATTTTTATTTTTTTTTGTACAGCATAAACTTTTGCAAAACTTTTAAGCCTAAAATAAACAAAATCTATGGACAAGTAAACAAGTTACAGACATTAAAGTGAGATCACTCAGTTTTAATTTTCTTTCAAATTTATCATTTTATCTGTTTCTAATGAAAATTTTTGCAACCCATTAATAAAAAATTTGTTTTAAACCTCTAAACATTGCAAAACTGCATTTTATCATCTTTATTTTTAAAAATGGCTTAGAGTTTTACTATATTCCTTGTTGTCATAATTCTGAAATTCTCTTATAAGAAACCAGTTGTAGTCTTCCATCATTGCTTCATCCCAATGTAGCTTTGGTTTCCTTGGTATCTTTTTTCAATATTTTTTATTTGTTGATGAAATCTTTCACAGTGTTCATCACTTACATGTCCAATGTTTGGTGGAAAGAAGTCCAAATGAGAATGAAGAAAAGTCATTTTTAGGAACATTTTGACTCCTGTAAGGAAAAATTAAAAAGATTGTTGCATAAAAATAAATTAGGCAACAAATTGTTAAAGCGAGTAATTTACCTAGCTTTTGATAGTTTTTGAGTAAATCATCGACGATTTCCACATAGTTTTCACTTTTCTTGTTGCCGAGAAAGTCATTGATTATATGTTTAAAGGAATTAAAAGCTGTGTCTTCATCTACAGTAACTGCATTATTCTGTATCACGAAGAAGCCCACCAACGATGAGAAAGACACGAGAGCAATATAATTTTGTATGGAAGAAAGTATTGCTTCTCGTGTCTTTTTAATCGTTGGTGATCTTCTTCGTGATACAGAATGAAGTAGTAAGTTTGAATTTAAACCGTTCATTTTTCAGTATTTTTTTTATCTGAGGTCCATCGAAAATGCCTACTTCGATTTTAGCGTCGGACAGATTTGGAAAAACCAATTTTAAATGTAGAAATGCATCTCCAGATTTGTCTAATGCTTTAACGAAATTTTTGAAAAGACCTAATTTAATATGCAGTGGTGGAAGAACGATGCTACACTTGTTAACAAGAGGATAATATTTAAATTTAAATCTTAAAATGCGCAGCAAACATTAAATATTATCCTCTTGTTGACAAGTATAACATAATTTCACTCTCATTTGGACTTCTTTCCACCAAACCTTGGACATGTAAGTGATGAACATGGTGAAAAATTTCATCAACAAATAAAAAATATTGAAAAAAGATGCCAAGGACATTGGGATGAAGCAATGATGGGAGACTACAACTGGTTTCTTATAGGAGAATTTCAAAAGAATGACAACAAGAAAAATAGTAAAACTCTAAGATATTTTTAAAAAGAAAGCTGATATAATACAGTTTTGCAATGTTTAGAGGTTTAAAATAAATTTTGTATTAATGGGTTGCAAAAATTTTCATTAGAAGCAGATAAAATGAAAAATTTAAAAAAAATTAAAAATAGGTGATCTCGCTTTAATGTCTGTAACTTTTTTACTAGTCCATAGATTTTGTTTATTTTAGGCTTAAAAGTTTTGGAAAAGCTTATGCTGTACAAAAAAAAAAAAAATAATAAAAAAGTTGTGGTCAGTTGCCAAATTGTTTACGTTTCAGGTGTTAAAATAAGTTTTCGACAACAGATTTCCACGAAAAAAAAATTAAATCTTTATTCATATCTCCATATTTATTCTTCAGATGAGGTCAATATGTATCAAAAAGTTATTGCGAATTTAACTGTCTTTTATAAAAATTTAATTTTGGTCAAATCCGTCAGTCCAAACAGAATTTATGACGAATAATGGCAAGTCACCTTTTTCGAAAAAAGCAAAAAAATTCTGTGGTGGATATCTCGAAATCTATCCATATATTTTTTTTTATTTTTTATTTTACATCTAGGGACCATACCTATATATATGAATTTTATAAAGAACTCTTGTTCACAGAAATTTTTCTGGATTTTGTAAACTAGTGTAATTAATATGAAACATTACTACACAAATACCATATTTTTAGCATTCATTAAACATTAACCAATTTTATACTTTAACCCATTAACGCCCATAGTAAAACGACGGTATATTTTTATGATTTTTCATTATAAACTAGCTGAACCCGGTGTGCTTCGCTACCCCCCTCGTACCAGGATTGCATTTCAAAATTGTGGCAATACCAAAATCACTTTTCACGCCATTGAATTTTCGAAATAAGTCCACCCCAGCGCCACCTACCGTGTCCATTTATACACAAATTATTTTCTTATGATTAAACAAACATACATTCTGAATTTCAGTTAAATTGGTCCATAAATTCAAATTTTCGATATAAGTCCACCCCAGCGCCACCTATCGGGTCCATTTATACACAAATTATTTTCTTATGAGTAAACAAACATACATTCTGAATTTCAGTTAAATTGGTCCATAAATTCAAATTTTCGATATAAGTCCACCCCAACGCCACCTATCGGACTTTCCCGGAGGGTTTTTCCAAAATTTTCCTTCGTAAAAACCTTCTCCTGGCAATTATAAACAACTGAAAAAAAATTTTAGACAAATCGGCCCAGCCATTCTCAATTGATGTTTTACTATACATTTTTTACACCATTTTTATATATATAGATGTAATTAAATAAAGTAAAAGTAAGTTATAAAACAAAGAAAAAAAATAAAGTGAAAAAATGTTGGAAAAATCACCTGTACACTGTTAAATTTTTTAACCCTTTTTGGTACACAATATAACAAAATATGATATTATTTCATCTTATTATAATAAATAGCAATACAAACTTACCTCGAAATGCAAAACTCAAGAAATATAAGCACAAATTTATTAGATCTGGAACATACAATGCCCGGCATTTTTCTACTTTTATTTCATGACTAGTTACTTTGAGAATATCATAAAATAAAATACACAAACTGATATTAATTTTCGCGGGAACCACAAACTTTTTCTATTTCAATAAACAATTCGATTAGATATTTAAAGTTGCGTTCACGAATCATATTTAAACACTTGTACACGCGCGTGTACAGAGGGCGCAAGTGAGTTAAGCATGCAGTCAAACTAGATTCCGTTCTAGGTTAAAAATCTAAAGAAAAAATAAGCATGAAGCAAATATATTGCTGCGGTTTTGCGTTACTGCGCTACTTTTAACTATTGACGCAATATTCATCTTCAACGCAAAAACAAACAGTAGCGCTGCTTAATATTAAGCAAAACGATTTTGGCTTAAAATCGAACACGATTAAATATTGTATACGTATTACAAAAACCATTCCGTTTTGAATGGCAAATCATCATAACAATAAAACGCACTTCAAACACTCATGCTTAAAAGCGTTTTTCCCGCAACTTCTTTTCATATTTTTTTTTAAAGGTCAAAGAACCAGGTCATGTGACTTGTACAAACAACGTTTGGTCTTGCTAATAATGTTTCCAAAAGAAGCTAACACTGTTCGCTTCGAACTTAGCTATGTTTTAGGCGTCGTAAAATTTGTGAAATTTCTGCTCGCTGAATAAACATTTTCTAAATTTTCTATAAGCGTATTATTTGTATTACTGCGCTATTGCGCTAATTTTTTAAAACAAGTGAATCACCGCAGTAACGCATTAAAGTGCTTCAACTTAATAGCGCAACGCAGCGCAGCGTTACCCATGTCTAGTGGTTTTTGTTTTTATTATTTGTGCATACATACTTCACATAAAAAATATGCGTTTTGTGCCACACACAAGTGGCGATTCTTTTAACATCAGCATCACCGAATAAGGCTTGCTTTTGTTGTTGTGCATACATTTGCCAGGAATGGGAGCTCTGAAACATGTGGTAGCATTCAACGGGTGTACAGCTGCAATACAATTTTATTTAGGCCTTGTTCGGACGTTGTTCAATCCGTATTTCGTCCACTGGGATTTTTGGATTATTTTTAGGCCATGGTCGACACTTGTACGGCCGTTCGGCCCATGTTCGACCGCTGTTCGTCTGTTTATATTTTTACTCGGGAAAAGACCAAATAAATTATTAAATTTGATATGAAAATAAACAAAAAATCAATTAAAATTCAGAAATTCCTGCTGATATTCAGAAAAGGTCAATTGAAATTCAGAAA
This sequence comes from Dichetophora obliterata, assembly GCA_963920525.1. Taxonomy (NCBI): domain Eukaryota; kingdom Metazoa; phylum Arthropoda; class Insecta; order Diptera; family Sciomyzidae; genus Dichetophora; species Dichetophora obliterata. The sequence goes on along the minus strand of OY986436.1, from coordinate 231,941,472 downwards.
TTATTTTTGAAATCCAAAAAAAAAGCAACTCTAATTCCGAAAAGATGAAATTAAGTTAAAAAAAATATCAAATTAAATTCAGAAAATAACGATTTAAATTTTGAAATTTTTCTAAAAATAAAAGAAATTCAACTTAAACTAAAGAAATTAATTTAAAACTAGAAAACACGCAATACAATTTAAATGTTTCAATTGAAAATCATAAAAGATTAATAAAAATTCAGATATTCCAGTTAATATTCATATTCCATTATGCCATTTGATTTGCAAACTGAAATTCAAAATAAGATCATATGAAATTCAGAACACAGCAAAAGAAATTCAGAAAATCTACTTGAATTTAAAAAAAAAAAACCATGAAATGAAATTCAGAAAAGATCAATTGATATTGTGATGAGATCAATTGAAGTTTTAAATGTATCCACTGAATTTCAAATAGAATTTTATTGAAAATATAAAAAAAAATGTCACGAGTTTCATTCGGTATTTGTATTCATATTCAGTCATTCATTCATATATTGTATTCATTATATATATTCATACAATATTCCTTGTAAACTTATTGAATATGATCCCGATAGTACAATGGAATCTGTGTTCATCTCGGTCTTGAATGGGTTGTGAGAAAATGCTAATTGGTACTGTTTACTGTACAAATCGTAATATAGAAACTTCATATTTCATAAGCAGTAATGCAAATTTATTTTTATCTTATACGCTATCATAGCAGGAGACTTTAATAGCAAAGTAATCATGGAAAGTCACTTAACTAATGACATGGGCTTTTAAGAACTTTTTTTCAGTAAATAACTCCACATCTACTCATTTAACACCTTCAAATTCTATTCTTTGTAAAAAACCTATCCAAAGTACTTTTTTACGATCAACTGTCAACACTGAATTTTTCCCAGCGTGATCTTATCTTCCTTGGGAAAGCCCATATGAATTTTTCCTTTAAATCCTCTTACCCGCAGTATATGGTAAAATTTACCGTATATAACCCACATTTTCAACACAAGTGTTACTACTTCTATCTTCCAAAAATACTGAAAACAAGCCAAAATAATTCCAATACTCAAATCTTTCAGCAAATATCGACCTTTTGCTATTCTGTCTTGCATCGCCAAGGCTTTTGAAATAATTCTTTACCGTCAAACTAAAAAATTTATCTGCAACATTAAGTTGCTAACCGACCGGCTGTCTGGATTGAGGGTAAAGAAGTGTTGCGTTACAGCTCTAATAGATGCACCTGAATAGATTAGATCAGCCTTGGATGATAAAAAAATTGGCTTTTTAATTCTTCTTGATCATTCTAAGGCCCTCGATATAGTAGACCCTGGCATCCTTTATACGAAATAGAGTAACATGCTTTACTTTTACCATACAATAGCAAACTTGTTCAAGTCATATCTTTCTAATAGATGCCAAGCTGTATTTGTCAATAACATGACATCAGGATTCTGTAAGGTTAACAGGGTAGTTTCTCAGGGCTCTGTTCTTGAGCCTCTCCTGTTTTCAATTTCCGCGAAAAATCTTGGAGTTATCTTTAATAAATATTTGTATTTTTAGATATTATATGTAGAGCTTTCTTTTGTATGGTGATTTAAAGTGAAATTTTACGTAAAACATTGTCGTTATAGTAACTAACACCCTAACACTCAGTTTTGTTGGACATTTTAACACCAATTCTAAATAAGTGAGAAATTAACCCTTGAACACATTTTATTTATTTTTGGCATTCAAGTTGGTTTTTCAGCTTTGGTGTATTCAGAGACTTAGAGTAAAATTTTATGGAAAATATTTTTGTGGAATATTTTAACCCGTTATATCCCTGTTTTATGGGTCTTATTTGGCCTTTATCAAAAACAGGTCAAAAAACACCCATACATTGAAGAGTTAGAGGGTTAAAATGTTCCACAAAAATGATCCTCGTAATATTTTACATAAATGTGCTGAACACATTCTATACCAAAAACGTAAGGGTCACATGGTTTCGTTTGCCGATTCACTATGAGAATATTTAAAAGGGGGATAAATTTAACCCCCTCTAAAATAAAACTCAGACGTAAACTTTCAAAACGCCGATACACGTATATTTATTTTTGGTCCCCTCCATCAGAATCCGTTGGCGGAACCTTGTTATTTTGGAAAAAAAAATTATTTTGGTAAGTTATTAATAGTGTTATTAATATTATAGTTTTAATGAAGTTTTTGTTACTCTTATTAATAAATGTTATTGTCAACATTAAACTTCATGTTATGTTACAAAAATACAATAACTCTATAATGTTATAAGCACTGCTGAATTTCAAACTTTTCTATATCAAATTATTATTCCGAATAGATCAATTAAAATTAAATAATTCCATTTGAAAGTATAAAAAGGTCAATTAAAGTTATAAACAGATTAACTTTAATTTCGGAAAAGGTCAAATGAAATTCATAAATTCCATTTAAAGTTCAGAAAAGAACAATTGCAATACAGAAATTATATTTGAAATTCAGAAAAAAATAATTGAAATTAAACACAGATCAATATAAAGTCCATTTGAAATCCAGAAAATATCAATTGAAATTCAGAAAATATTTTTTGATATTTAGAAAAGATCAATTGAAGGTACTGTTGCCAGATCAGCGGATCTCCCTCAAAATTAATGGATTTTGATGTCATTTGGAGGGATAAATTTTATAGAAAATCCGCTGGCGGAATTTTCAGCGGATTTTTACTTAGTATTTATTATATTTAGCTTAAATTTTATTATTTAGAAGATCATTGAGTTTACAATGCTATTAAAGCAGTAAAATAAGATATTTAATCATTTTTGAAAATTTGTGGTTGTAACGATGACCATACATATTTTGAAAATATTATATCAGTATCACAAAGAAACCTCTGTAAATGGAATAATGTATCTAATACAACCGATTTTTGGTTTGAAGAACTTGAATATAAGGATACATCTGTAAATTGAATTGTTTACGAACTGGCAAACTTTTCACTGCACCTGTTATCATTGCCTTGGTTAAACGCTTATATTGTTATTGTGAAGTCCAGAATAAGAAATTGCTTAAAATCGACAAAGTTATTTCAATTTTAAATGTTAAGTATTTTGTGTATATGTTTTTAAAAAGAAAAAGAAAACGAAAAAAAAAAATTAAAAATAATTCGAATTTTTAAGATACGGCTTAACCCTTTTGCCTCGGAGTTGTATTTCCAAAACTGGCAAAGATATGTAAATTTTGACTTCAGTTGTCAATATAAAACAAAAATATAAAATGTTTGGCATACTTATAAATTTTCTGATCCTTTATATATCCTGGATTATATTCTGTCCTCTAGAGAGCGCTTTATTAAATTTAATGAAATGTCACATAGTCTATGACCAGCAAACGATCAAAACGCTTCCAGCGATACCTCACTTGTCAAATAATGTCAAGTAGTTTAGAAGTGTGGGTGGAACAGATGAACATAAATACATGGATCCATACCGGCCAAACACATATACCGCTCCTTTTGCTTCACCGTAGTCAGGTAATAAGCAAATACTCACAAGCTGCACTGAAAAATGACGGTATTATACATAAAAAACTTCCACACTAAACGTAGTGACGCACGAATTTTTTTAAAACTGTGAACTTAAGTGCAGAAAACATGTTAAGTCTTGCATTTAATCTCAGACGAGGCATTAAACTATTATTGGGACAGTTTAAAAATTATATTTTAATGTGAAAGTTATGATATAAAGCCTGCCAAATTTGCTGGGACATATAATCCCAGTAGGGGCGAAAGGGTTAAGCGGCCAGCAAAAGTGATGCCACGACGATAATATGACTCGATAATTTCTTATGTTAATTGGGTCGAATGCAATCTATGAAAACAATAACATTAATGAAGAATGGAGTGCTTTAGTTTTTTTAATTGTAACTTGAATTGATATTTTTTGCGATTTTTCTTACCTTCTTATGAATAACTTTACATTAATGTTTTTTTATAAAGTCAGCAATTCCATTTTAAACGTACCGGCCTGACCATATCCGATTTGGGTCAAATTTTGCATTTCACTGACGGAAACAAGAAATTTAATTTGTAGGAAAAAAAGTTTTGTGTGATTTTTGGCGGAGTTACAGGGTGCACAAAATTGAAAAAAAATCGGCAAAAACGTCGAAAATTGATTTTACGAAAATTCATATATCAAACACTTCTTAACCGAATGTTAAGTTTCAACTGCTGTTGGAAAGGTAAAACGAAAAGGTATAAAACCGACTTTATATAGAAAAAAATTTTGGAAAACTTTGGTGGTTGGGGGTTTCATCCTGTGCGGTGAGGTAATTGATTTTGAAGAATGAGTTCGAAGAACAGCATCTAAAAATTTAAAATAATTTTTTTTTCTGGTAAAATTACTTTTCCAGTATTATAAAAATAAGGGTAGGTACTCAGTGGAATAATGAGATACAGTAATTTTAACATACAAACAAAAATATTTTTTTGTGTAAAGCTTAGTATGCTGTAGGAACGAAAATTTTTGGGCATATAACTTTACACGCGAAATTTTGGTGTAGAGTCAAAATTTTTGTGTGGAGAAAGAGTTCTTGCAGTTCTGGTTGACAGATTCATATTTTTATTGCCGCAATTTTATATCCTATAAAAGGCAAGACTAAATAACAAATTCAACACTTAAACATACTTACTGCTTATTTTTTATTGTTGAATGGCAAATTTCCGCGCCAATTAAATGTAAGGGCATATAACACAGTACGACAGTGGTTGGTACACATGAGAAATGTTAACAGAATTTGAAAATAGGCTTAAAATAAAGAAATACGTGTCTCGGCGTTTTGCTGTAGCACGTCAGAATTTTGAGAAAATCAATTTTTAAGCTTCGAAGGACCGTGGAGGTTCACTTGTAATGTAATACTATTATAAATATTTCTATAAAAACAGAATGGGTTAACCGATTTTAATGCTTGAGCCAGTTTGGAAAGGGAATTAAATTTGGATTTTTTTTGAAAAAAAAAACAATTTTTTTCTCCGCGCTTTAATTTACATCCTAGATGGCGCTTTAATTTTCATGTAAAGTTAAAAAATAACCAAAAATTTAATGTTATGTAAATGTAATGTAAAAATAAAAAAATTAATATGAAATCTTAACTATTTTTTTGTGTTAAAAATTAACAACATTGTATTTTTAATGAACTTCGTACATTTTTGGTTATTTTTTAACTTTACATGAAAATTAAAGCGCCATCTAGCGTAGACAAAAATTGTTTTTTAATAGGAAAAAATCCAAATTTAAGTCGCTTTTCAAAACTGGCTCAAGCATTAAAATCGGTTCACCCATTCTGTTTTTATAGAAATTTTTATACAAGTATAACATAACAAGTGAACCGCCACGGTCCTTCGAAGCTTAAAAATCGATTTTCACAAAATTCTGACGCGCTACAGCAAAACGCCGAGACACGTATTTCTTTATTTTAAGCTTTTATTCATATTCTGTTAACATTTCTCATGGGTACTCAAAAAAATTTGATTTTGTCGTACTGTGTCATCGACAGCGATATTTTGATATTTCAAACCTCCACTCACGAATGGAAATTTGGCAAGATAGCAATAATTTTCGCTTCTACAGCGTACCAGCTGGCAAAAACAAAATTTCGCTGCCTGTTCGTTGTCAAAAATCTCAATGTATGTCTTATGGATATTTTTTTTCGTTCCTACAGCATACTAAGCTTTACAAACGAACTTCTTAACTAAATTTTAAGTTCGAACTACCGTTGGAAAAGTTGGATTAAACGGACTTTAATCTAAAAATAATTTTAAAATATTTTACTGATTCGGGGGTCTCTTGGGGTAAGATAATTAATTTCGAAGTAGAGGTTTGAAGAACACACTTTAAAAATTCAAATAGTTTCTATTTTCGACGTTTTGTTCGATTATTGTCAATTTTGTGCAACCTGTAGCTCCGCCAAAAAACACGCCTAACTTTTTTCCTCCAAATCAAGTTTTTTATTTCCATCAATGATACTCCATGCAAAATTTGACCGAAATCGGATATGTTCAATACGTAAATCTTACTTTTTCGATACGTTTAAAATGGAATTGCTAAATTATCTATGTTAATAAAATTTAGAAAAAACTATTTAGCGGGATTTAGCGGATTTTTCTGGCAAATTTTGAGGATTTTGATCAGCAGTTGCTGGCTGAGTAAATAAAACTCAATATTACATAAACAAATGAAATTCATTATTTATTATACATTATTTATTTTCTTTTATTTTACATCATACATTATTATAAGTTACACACATATTTTTTGCTGGTAATAATTTGTTTTAGTTAGGTTACTAATTGCGATTAAGGATTGGTTATAATCAATGAATATATATGTATATACCACACCATATGCAGCCCAAACTGAAGAGGCTAACAAAAAATGGAGAATTCTTCATGGGAGTGGGGGAGGGGGTGGAGGAGGAAATAATATCTACACCAACATGCTAACATTCTTGTATATTTGTATGCTTATTGAAGTATTGTATGCTTATTGAAGTTGTTTTTGTATTTTTGTGCACTTTAAATGCAGGAGGAACGTTCTTGCCGAATTCATAGATGCAATTTTAAGATAATAATTTTTTTTTCAATTTTAATTAAAAAACATTTAGATAAAAGATATTCTAAGACTAGAGTTAGAAAAAAATTGCACCAAACGAGCTCAATTATAATAGAAATATATTTTTTAGATGTTTAAATTTTTTAGATATTAGATAAAGATACTTAAAATTAAACAGAATTTTCTAAAGTTTATGTTTGAAATGTTTGTTTTAGTTTCAATTTCGACAAATTTTTAAGTAGTACAATTAAAATCTATATAAGAAATAATTAAAAAAATTTTTTAGCAGGAAGTTGTTTAGTTTTTAATTTACTAGGGTCTATTTTTCAGTGTAATCATCAATTTACTTTTTAAAGCAGGAGATTGGATTGAAGTAACATTGTCTGTATCTGACTTGACGTTTGGATTCGGGCATGCGGTACAGCTGATCCAGGTCGTTGAGCGATGGAGAACGCAGATAGGCGCTGCAGGAATTTGAAATACTATTAGAATATGTTTTAAACCAAAAACTTTAAGAACTTACGCCCGCCTGTTCAGATCGTAGAGCATTTGTAGTTTTTCCAGTGGAATACCTTGGTACGTGGATTGAGGTGCCATGTCGTAGTAAGAGCCACGGACCTCTTCCAATTGGGGTTCAAGTGTTTCCAGCTCCTGCTTGAAAAATTATTTTATTGAAATGTGTGTGTGCTAGAGATTGTACTTATTTAATTTTACCTGGTTGTTTTCCGTTAAGCTGTTTTGTGGCCTTGATTCAATCATCGCTGCAATGATGATGAGGCAGAGTCCAGAAAAGACCATATTGTGCATAGTTCTCATTATTAATATGACGGGGTTGATATGCTTGCGATGAAGAGAGACGGTGTCAAAAGTTTCAACTGAAAATAGAAATAAAATCAATGTTAATGAAGAGTGTTGACAAAATTAAACCTATAATCTTGTTTGCCACTTTGCACAGTGCATCGAATGGGTATGAAAATAAGAAAATAATTTAGTGTTGTTTCTTTTAAAAAAAAGTATGCACTATAGAATAGGGTGTCCCAAAAATTTTGCGATTTTTTTTTAAGTTAAAACAAAAAAAAACAAAAGGTTTCTTGGATTTTGACCAACATTTTTTTTTAATTTTATTTTAACTCAAAAATTTGCGAATTTTTTTAAGTTAACAGAAAGAAAACAAAAGGGTTCTTGGATTTTGACCAACATTTTTTTAATTTTATTTTAAGTATTTCTTTTTTTTTCTAGAATATTATCTGCATCGTTTTATTAACAATAAAGTTATAAAGTGAGTTTTTGCTAAAACAGGTACCATTTTGCATAGAAAATGTAGCAAAGTTCGGAAAGGAATTAAAAACAAAATTCATTGATTTTGACGAGTTATTTTTGTAATTTTATCAGAAGTACTTACTTATGAACAGGTAGGATTTTTTAACATTTTTTTCGACCCAATGCATTCCTCTGTATCGTAGGATTAGTTTTATTTTTAAATATTGTTTTTTTCGCATCATTACTCTTGTATATTAAAACATTCTCATAAGAAGCTATCATCTCATGCGAGCCTTTATAGTCAAAAACAAACGCAGGCTAAAAAATAAGCAGTTGAATGTACATATTTTAAGATTCATGAATTTCTACTGACCAAATTCTTGTACGAAAGTCGACAAGAAAAAGAATAATTCATTGCATTACTGTTGATAATCAAAGCTCGTTTTTCTTATTTTTTATTACTATCTGGTTTTTTTTTTTTTTTTGTAAAGCTTCAATTAATAAATTATTATTTGCCAAATAAATATTAAACAACAATATTTCCAAAATCATAAACTTCACAAGAAATCAACAAGCGCCATTCATATAAATATTAAATGACTTAATTTCATTTCCATGTAACACTAAATAAAGTTGTCTAACCAATTTGGAAAAAGGGCCAACTATTTGAACAAGAATTAAACAAATATAACAAGAAATGAGAAAAACGAGGAAAGGTAATAAAGATGGACAAAAAATATTACATTAAATTTTTGTCTACAGCATGTCCTTAGGAAATAAAACAGAATATGAGCAATACTTTACGCGCATCCAGTCTGTGTCTGGTGTTTGTGTGAGTGAACTCCCGTTTCTGTGGCGGCAAAATAATTAATTTCTAAATTAGGAAATAAAAGCGAAATTATATTGAAGCACACTCACTACCATTCCGCTCTATCCAAGAGCCATGAATTTTTTGTGGTCTTGCATTTATAGACGGAGCAATAAGTCAAGGACGATTCCGTTAAATTGCTGCCACAATTGAATTAACACTCAATTCAATGTTTAGCTTGTGTTGAAATGAAATGTGCGAACAAAGGTCAGGAAATTGATTTGCATTTATTGCGAAAAGTTAGTTACTAAGAAAGCCAACGAACTTAGATCAACGTAACATTTATAAGAAAATGAAATGCAGATTCCTATTAAAACTTTTCTTAACTAGTGTACAAACATAGGTTAGTATTTTGAGCAAATGAAAAAGATTGAACACACACTACGCTGGTGGCCACTTGTGTCTGGGTTTAAATTTGGTTTTAAAGCAGCATTTTTTGCTGTTGTCTCCTTCAGCTCAGCTGTTAGTTGTTACTGGTCATCAGTAATTTCTGCAGCGATTTTCTCCACTTTAAACTTAGCTATTGTCGTTCGACTCGTAGTTACAGCTTTCTTTTCAACCTGTATTGCATTTGAATATATCATTGTAACCATATCCTTAGAAATTTTGTTGTTGAAAACATTGTCCCTCAGTGCTTGTGTCAAAAATATTGCACAAGTTGTTAGCATCAAATATCTCAACATATTGCGAGTTGGCAGTTCTACTTAACTCGAATCACCCTGAGTAATTTTTTTTTAAAATTTTCAGAATGACCTGTTAACGCAAATATAAAATGGTTTAAACTAAAATAAGCACATTTTAAGTGTTTGTGTTTGCGTTGCCATATAGCAGCGACAGGGTGTTTCGGGTTAAGTCGAAATGTCTCAAAATATTAAAGACTTTTCTGTGTATATTCGATGAATTTAGAGGCTACATATTTGTGAAATTCTCTATACATACTTGTATACCTGAAATGCACCTGCATGCAACGTTTGTACCTGTGATATTTTCTAACACCATCGACTTCAGTCTTTTAACACTTGAATCATAAAAATTCTTCGTGGAAAGTTTTAGTTGGGCGAAAAAATAGGATTGTTTAACTAACAAAAAGATTTTTATTAATTTCACATTTCACACCATACTTTCGGACTGGATGTTATTTCTTATGTACTTATCATAATAATCTATTTGCTTCAGATGATTTTGAATTGAGTTTTATTTTCGCCCATAACGAAGCTTGTTAGGTAAAAAAAAGTATATGGGATTTTCACAGAAAAGTCTACCGTGACCAAAAAATTAAAACTTATTAAAATCTTATTATTTTATGATATTATCTGAGAGAAACATTTTAATTTTATTAATTTAAGCAATTTATGCATAAGTTCATTTACCGTGATGATCAAATCGACTGCACTGTTTCACAAATGTAGTTTTCTTTTTCGTAAATATTTAGTAAATGTTTCGTAAACTTTTTTGTTTTAGTAAAAAAGGAAAGCATTGGCTTATGACATGACAAACCAAAAATGGTTGAGGCAAGGAAAGGACAATATATTAAATATGTTTTTTAATTATTTAATTGTATAATTACTCAACTACCTAATTACCCAATTGAACTACAATTGAAATTTAAGTAACGTAACGCCATTAACTTAACGCCAGATCAAAAAGCCTAATAAAAAAACAAGAGAAGATTTTTTAATTTGATCACTTGGAAAATAAGCTTATGTTATTTTAAACCCTTCTTAAAAAAGTTGTATACAAACATTCTTGCCCTATCCAGAGAGTTTTGTAAATTTTATAATCCAAGTCAAAAATCACTTCCTTTTTTGTAACGTAACGCCAGCGCATATTTTTGTTTATATCTTTGAATCCTTAGGGTCTATTGTTGTCATTTTTTTATATAATATAGTGCTACATTATTACTATGCAAATATAAAGAAGCCTTTTTAGAAATTAGAAATTTTCATTCTTTTTTTAATATTTCTTCCTAGAAATCGTACGTAACGGCAGTTTGAAAATGCCCATATACATTTCTGATCAGCATTAGCTCCTTAACAAAAGAGCTTATAAACGTATTAGCAGAGCAGAGTTGTGGTTCAAAGAAATAATTTAAGTCATTCAATCATTTTCTGATTTCATGACTTCAAGTTTTGAAATCAGCAATCATTTTGAAATCTTGACATTGAAATAAATTGGCAAAAATTTGTGTTGAAGTCTTTTGATTCGTTCACCATGATTTAAGTCGTGCCCCTTAAAGTCGTGCAACTAAAGTCAATCAAATTATAAGAATCAATTGAAATCATGTTTTAAATCAGTGAAATTGTGAAATATCTTGAAGTCAATTGAATTCATTTAATTGCATTAAAAATATTTTTTAAATAATGCAGAACAAATTTGTGCTTTACCGTGTCATATGTCATGTCATACGTCATGTTGTATGCCATGTCATATGCAATATCAAATATGTAATGTCATATCGCTCATTTCGTGCAAGACTGTCACATTTCAAAATATAGTACTTTTCAGGAGAGGATTATGAAATTTTTAAATGACATCACGACCATTAATTGTAAAGGTAGATTGAAAATTGTTAAGAATATTTATAGTTTTTTATATTTTCTACCAATAATATCATAAATTTTTCATTTTGAGTCAATAGTGAATTTTGAAGCAATATTTTTGCAATGGTCTGTTAGAGTTGTGACATCATTACTACAAAAATTCATTTTTAAAAAAGTTTCATTTTAAGTTGTGACGATTTTGCTACAATATTATAACATACTTTTGAGCCAGAGAGATGTCACGTTATGAGTTGGTTACTACAAAAAATATTATGTTTCTTGCTATGTCATGTCATATGTCATATACTAGCATAACCTGAGTTTTTATCTAACACTTGTTTCATTTTTCTACATACCTTTTCGTCAGTTTCACCACGCGCAGTTTTTTTTTTTTCATCGAAGTCTAAACAAAGCTACTTGTCGATAGGTAATGTTTTTGATTGAAGGGACTCTAGTGTTAAAGGAATATGTTTAAAAATATATATGTATTTTGAAATTTTTTGGTAATTTTTAAAGATTTTGAAGTTATTTTATTGTCATTTTTTGACGTTTTTAATTTTAAGAGCATTTTTTGACTTTTTGGACATTTTAGTGTAGTTTTTATATAATTTTTTTCGCACTAAAAATGTCAAATTGCATATTTTTAAACATTCCTTTAACACTAGAGTCCCTTCAATCAAAAACATTACCTATCGACAAGTAGCTTAGTTGATAGACTTCGATGAAAAAAAAGCTCTGCGCGTGGTGAAACTGACGAAAAAGTATGTAGAAGAATGAAACAAGTGTCAGATAAAAACTCAGGATATGCTAGTATAAAGTATATGACATATGGCATATGACATGACATATGACATGACATATGACATGACATATGACATGACATATGACATATGAAATGACATATGACATGACATATGACATGACATATGACATGACATATGACATGACATATGACATGTATTTCTTTCAAAAAGTAGGAAAAAACTATGTATTTCTTTGCATGTTAAAGTGAAAATTAATGAAAGTTAACAATTTTCCTAAGATATGACATGACATATGACATGACATGACATATGACATGACATTTGACATGGTGCTAGTGCCACGAACGTTTCACAAATGTTTCATATGTCATAACATACGTTATGTCATTTGTCATGTCATGGCATATGAGATCGTTCCCAAAACACAACAGATTTTATTTTATTTTTAATAAGTCAAAACATATCCCTCTCGTCCGTAGAAGGTTTTGTTTGTGACATTTATGTAGAGTAATATGAGGGTTAAATGTAATCGCTGCAAAGCAATTTATAATTTTTTGTCTATTTGTCAAAAGCATATGCATGATAAAAGCTATTTAAATGCTAAGTACAAGCAAAAAAAAAAAGACAAAAAAATTTTGTCTGTCAGCATTACAATCCAAAACTTAAGCACCTGAGAAAGAGATGAATTAACGATTTGCAGACAAATTTATGTAAGATAATTTATGCAAGAAAAAGACACCAATTTTCTTGTTTAGCGTTCCGAAGGATAACCAATTAAGGCATATCAAACGGACGGCATGCTTCCACGAAAGGATGGAAGGAATGAAAGGAATGCAAGTCCTTGTAATTAGGCCTAGCATGTGATTCAGATAAGATCACAGAAAACTGGACGGAATACCTGACGTTAGAGTCAAATTCATATTTATATGTACGTGTGAGCAATTATGTAGTAAGCATGAGAGCAACACATACAAACACCAAAAAATTAATAAACATGAGCAAGTTTGTGCGGCACACAAACACCAAAAACTTAATAAACATGAGCAAGCCTAAAAAGGTTAGCAGTTTAATTGGATACACACACACACACAGACAGGATAAACCGACTTATTTTAGAAGTAACACTTGCAATAAACCAATAGCAAAACAGGTGGAAGTGACATATCAAAGATGACAACCACTAGCATAACAACCATATCATGGATATCTAGCAACGAGTTATCATTTAAAAGAAGAAATGAGCTATAAAGCTATCAGCCAGGTTGTTATGCATGCAGCGGACAGGTAATTCCAGCAGAAGTATCGGGAAAAAATAATTTGATGGACTTTAATGTTATATGCACACATTTGAATGACATACTTAAAAAGGTTGCTTGCAGCTGCATGCAGGATAAGATGCTGCCAGCACGGCTGCTTGTGTTGTGTGCACAGTAAAAGGGTGAGGCATAGTAGTTGATTTTAAGCACTTCTGCGGGAGTAATCTACTGAAAATCGTTATACTGACTGACAAACGGGCAGTAAAAAAGAGCTTTTAAGGTTGCTTCAATATTCTACAGTTGTTAGGGAATCATAATTATTATATGCTGGAATAACCTTTTAAAGGAATTCGTGTTGAGAGCTGTAAAGAGCAATGTTAAACCATGTATTGCTTAATAGTGGTTAAATAATTTTAATGAACCAAGTTGCAAGTAAATTTGTTTTTGTAATTAAAAATAAAGGATATTGAGCTTTGAAAGAAACTAGTTTGCTTTGACGTTGTGTAAAATTGATTACTCAAAAACTGTATTTCTTTCAAATAGTAGGGAAAAAAAACAACTATTTCTTTGCATGTTAAAGTGAAAATTAATGAAAGTTAAGAATTTTCCGCACTTCCGGTAGCCATCGACAACTTGTTAAAATTCTTTTATATGCTTGTATTGTATGTATTGACTCGAAGGAAAACCTTAAAATGCAATACGTTGAGTCTTTTCATACATTTTTTTTTTGTTTTCTGTCCTCCCCAAAGTTCCTTTCATCCTTGCTGCATTTACTGACCGCTCTGCTGCCGTCAGTGAGTTGAAATGTCGTCACGTTTATAAATTAAAATGAACCATGTTTTAAATCCATCACGTACCGTTGCCATGCATGATGTAACATTATGAATTATGTAATTTTCTTTGACATGAAATGATTGCTTTTAATATTAAATCGCTATTGACTGCAAACTACTTATGGGATTGATGACTTAAGGTCAAACTAATTACTTAAAGTATTGAATGAATATTTTTGGGCAAATTTTACTTAAACCAGTCACTTGTATAGCTCATTTTTTGTCACAACACAAAATCATAGTTTTCTTATTGTTGTGTACTAGCTCGTATTCAAGTTTTTTAGTCACACGGATTCCTGCATTGCCGCCACCACTTACATATACTCTACCTCGGTCGATGACAGAGCAATTGTTTTCGGTTTCTTGGTACCCCAAGATATTGCGCCATGTTGAAGCAAAACAACGTATCTCGTTGTTAAACACCTATCATCTGCTAAGTCCAGGTGGCAAAACAACAACCAATTAGACAAAAATCTTTCCAAACTGATCTACGTTGGAATGATCATATCTTTGATTTGTCGCAAGGAGCTGCCAAGTGCCCAGTTTTTTTAAAATGGCGTAAAAGTATGATCTACACCTCATATTAGAATTTGAGCATTTGGACAGCGGCTTGCTTCAAGATGCTATTTGTAGCTTCAAGACCGAAATAATGCTTCAGCCTTCTTTAAAGATACTACCATAGGAAGTGTTAAAGGGAGATACATGGCCTGACGCCACCAGCTCGTGTGTTTCCCAGGTCCACTCGGGAAGCTGTCCAAGCACACCCCTTTATCATTGCCACTATGCACAACAGAATCTCGCATTACCGTGATCATTTAATTTTTAGTCGCACGGTAAAGTTGTGGAATAGTCTACCTGCGAGTGTGCTTCCCGGCAGTTTTCAGCTGCGCGAACTTAAAACAAATTTTCAACTATCACCCATATTCCGGAATCAACACAATGCCTACACATTGATAAGGGGCATCCCTTGGGCATTGGTTCAGTCCAACAAAACAAACGCCTAAAGCATGCTTTATTGGGCGACCCCGAAGCGTTTCGAATGGCACCACGGGAAAACAGTAACAGAAAAAAGATTGAAAAAGTTTTTGTTGTCTCCAATAACAGGGCGGGTATTCACATATATATTTGTCAACTTTTTGTGAGGAGATTTTTTTTTTTTGTGAAATCTTATGGATTTAGCCATATACATTCTGTCAAGAAAGCACTATTTTTAATTAATTAAAAGTACTAATAAAAAAATTAAAAAAAGAAAGTACTAATTAATAATTATCATTATTAAAAGTCTTAAAGTCTGCTTAAAGTAATTGCCAAATTGGGGTAACCCCAAAAAACATTTTTTAGGCATTTATGATTTCCCTTATATCTTTACTAAGATATGGTTCTAAGATATCTACTTCTAAGATATGGTTTTAAAACACAAACATTTAATAACAGTTTTAGATAGAAATTACTTTACATTAAAGTACAATAACATTTATCTTTACGGAATCATGTATAAAGTTTGAAAAATTTACTTAAACCTTAAGTTTTTTGAAGTAAGAATTTTTTAAAATTTATATTTTTTTCTAAGTTCTTATGTAAATATTCTTTCAATAAATTACGTAAAAAAATTCATAAAAACTTAAATTCATAAAATTACTGGTTTGCAGATATCCTAAAACGCATATCTTTAAAAAAATTAACTTTTTTGATATTTTTACTTTCACTAATTTTCAATACACTTATCAAGTTTTAAGGGCAGTTTTTGCCTTATTTTTAAGAAAAAGGTGTTTTAAAAAATATATTAAAATTGAATTTAATACAAAAAGCATGCACTAAAGGGATTGTATTTAAAAAAGGCACTTAATCAAACACAGTACAGTGGTTTTAAAGTGGAATTCAATAAAATTTTTATGTTGTAATTTTTGTTTTTTTTTTAAATTTAAGTTGAGAAATGTTTCAATTGCTATTTTCAAAAAAAATTACTTATACCGTTTTCGTTTCTCGAAAGAATGCAACATTTTTTCTGCCCTTTTTGGAAATTCTGCTCCCTAAAAAATAAAAGTAGTGACCTCTTAAATTCCATCATGTTCTTTTCGCAAAAATGTTGACCACAAAAGAAGAAAAATTTCAGATTTCTTAAAGAGTGCAGAAAGAGGGCAGAAAAAATGCAACATTTTTTCGAGAAATGAAAACGCCATTAGATAACTGTTCTCAATTTTTGTGGACGAGCAGTGAATTATATTTTGTTCCTCTTAAAACAAGATATAATGGCACTTGGTCGAAGGTAACTTTTTGAAGATCGCCCATTTCTTGGTTGTTGTCAATTTTTAAGGACGCTCTTGATGACCATCTGTAGCTCTTTTCCTAGAAATGTTCCTGCCAATTTCTGGTGTAGCTGCGGGAAGGTAAGATGAGCAATCAGTTTGTTTAAAACAATGATCATAGAAGTGGATTCCCGTGCATCGTCAACTTTGAGTTTCCACATAAGAGCCTGAACAGAATCAAAAATCGTTGCGGCTGACGATTTGTTTTTGTTGGAAAATACATGCAAAATGTAGAAAAAACCGCAGCCCGTTTTCCGCAACGAAAAATCGCAGACTTAGAATCTATTCTATTTCAATCGTCGGTCGCAACGATTTTTGATTCTATTCAGGCTCTAATGCGGAAATTGACGGCTGCTTGATCGAGCATCCCGAAGAAACTCGGCATCGGCGGATCAAGCATGTGCATTTCCGAGCGATTGAGTAGGCGTGGCACAATTGAAATATTTTTTTAATAGAATATCAAAAACTTACTTTTATTTTGTCTATTGACACCATAAAAAAGTCGATTTGAAAAATAAAAGGTCTGTGCCGACCTTTGTAACGGTTGCGGTCACACTGGAATAAATATTTACCCCACGCCGAGAAAACAAACGCTCAAAGCGCCGCCACGCGTGATTTTGGCTACCTATGTAATGGAGTTAAATTTTACACTTTTCCACTACCGGCAGATGTCGTTACGTGGATCAATTTCAAAGGTTTTAGAGCTCTTATTTCACTTTTTCTGAGACTAGGGTAACTAGTAAGCCCGTGTGGCCGCTAAGGGTTAAATACTAGTCTGCGATATATCTGAAACACACATTTTTAATGATCAATTATTTTTTTTTAGTATATTAGTTTTAATAATTTTGTTAAGACCATGTGTTTTCCATTTTCCAAAGTTTGGTGGACCTAAAATAAATTAGCTTCTCTTACCTCCGGTTTCTAGCGATTGAAATTTTAAAATTAAAGCTTTTCATAAACATTTTAAAAAACATATTGGCTGTGAATAGCTGCACACCTGCCTTTAACGAACAGAAGAGTGAACGCATATTTTCACCCCTACGCCAAGAATAATATATATAAAATGCGCATGTACGCCATCTGTGTGAGATATAGGGCTTTCAGTCCCGGGATAACGAATCCCGTAATCCCGTAATTTTATTATTTATTCACAAGAAAAGATACAAATTTTCAGCATCAATAAATGCAACTGCAATTTAAACGATGGTTTTTTTATCGAAATCAACTTGTTCTCTTTTTATCTATCTATACAAAGTGTATAGTTTGAAAGACTATTTTTAGTTTGTTTTGGTTGATATCTATTAAGACTTTACTAGGCTGTTTAACTTTAATGAAATTTTGAAAGTAGCAATAGTTTTACTACTATACTATAGTTTTTTTACTATGGAAATAATATTTTATTCACATCATACTTTTTAATAACCGCTAACTAATTTATTTGAATAAGAAAATTTGTTTTCTTTTAAAGTTTTTTTTTAAAAATACATTTATGTAGTTTTTTTTTGTTTTACTGTTACGTTTATATTTTTATGTTTATAATAAAGTGAAATATTATTTGATTTTTTTGATATTTTTTGTTTTCATTCTGAACAAAATATTGAATTTTTTTGAAATTTTTTTATTAACTTATTATATAATATAAATATTTAAAATTGAAGCAAATATTTTTATTAAAGGACCGTACAGGTTATGATTTTTATTAAAAAAATTTTTTTATTAAAAAAAATCATAATACCATAGGCGTTATTTTTTATTCAATTTATTTTTCTTATTTAATCAGGTGATGTTAATTTTTTCAATCATAAATTCACAAATGTTTCCCCTAAAAATACAAAATGGGATTACTGAATTCGACTTTGTCTTCCAACTATTGTTGAATTTTTTCCTTATATTCTTCTTTGTACATTACAACTGTATTGTAACCTTTGTCTGCATTAGTAAATATGATTTCGTCTTTGTGTTTTATTATAAACTTTTGTGTGTTTGAATATTTTAAGTATAAATATCTATTACTTTTGGATTTCTAGTTTAAAAATTACAAAAGAACGAAAAATAATATGCAGTTCTTTTTGCCAAAATGCAGAAATTTTTTAAAATCAATTTTATAATAAACAGTTATTTAAAAATTTTGGCGTTTTGGGATCCCGGGATTACGAATTTAAAATCCTGAAATCCCGGGATTTGCAGAAACCCTTCGGGATTGAAAGCCCTAGTGAGCACGTCAATTTGACGTGAGTTACGAGAAAGAAGAAAGTGTTAAATTGACTGAAAAAATACTTGGTAAACGTTTTTTATAGGGAGACCCGATTTCTAAATCTCCTCATTTTCTTATGCAACCTTACTTTTTTTTAAATAAAATTAACATATATCAAAAAACCAAGGCTTGTCCAGAAAAAATATAAATATTTTTCATTACTATATTTGATAAAAATTTCATATCTCATAGGGGTGTTAACCCCTTCACACTAAAAAATAGCAATCATGCAAAAATTTTAAATCGCCTCAGAGCCGCCAGCAAATCGCTTGGAAGATGGGGCAATCGCCGACGAGCTCATTTGAGAATCATCCGGGTATCGCCAACTGTAAGCAGCTGAGGCCATAAAAGCGATTCGCCGGGAAGATTTGCGAACGAATCGCCTAAAGGATTCGTAAGCGATTCGCTGGGAAGAGTCGCTAACGAATCGCCGAGAGGCGTTTTAACCCATTCGTCGGGAAGATTCGCGAACGAAGTGCCTAAAGGGTTGCTAAGCGATTCGCTGGAAAGAGTCTCAAGCGAATTGCCAAGAGAAGTCATTAGCGATTCGCGGGAAGAGTAGCACATGAATCAGCAAAAGGAGTTTTAAGCGATTCGCCGACAAGAGTGGCAAACGAATAGCTTTAAGAGTTCCTCAGCGATTTGTTGCAAAGCGTCTGTGCACGGTAAAAAATCTTGGAATAAATTGAAACTTTTCTCTACTTTATATATGACCACACTAGCTTTAGTTTCAAATCCACTTTTTGCAAAATACTAAAAAATCGTTTTAATACAGCTTTGGCTTAAAATTTAGTAGAAGCTTAAATTGATATATACATATTAGGGCGGGTCGATTTGTAGGGAGTGAAAAAATTCACCAATTTCCCTATGATTTCCGTATTCTATGGATTATTCCATGAAAATTTGCCGAAGGAACCATACTTCTATCGTTAAAATCGAGTCCCCTACTTTTTGTTGGTAAAAAGTTCAAAAGTTACGGGCATTTTTGTCCAAATTTTGGACCATTTTTCCCATTTTTTTCATGATTTTGTCCAAGAATATTACTTTCATGGCCATTTTTTTGGCTCAATCCATTATTTAATTCAATTTACAATTCAAAACGAAGAGTTTAAGCCCAAATTTATCGAATTCGGTTGATTAATTCATGCGATATTGCTAAAACAAAATAACACATAAAACCAACTTTTTGATTTTTTTTCTCTTTTTATTTTTTTTTCTACAAAAATTCAAATTAAGAGATAATAAAGTATCTATCAACCTATTATCAAAAAAAAAAATATTCAATTTGAGTGTAGTAAAAGACAAAATGTGAAAAAAAACATTATTTTTTCTGAAAGTCTTGTTTGCTTTCAAGTCTTGGTGTTTTCGTACGGCTCTCTAATGTCGTCGCCATAGCGCCTTCTACATTCTTTCCTGCAACTTGTTTAGCAGTGGCAGCCAGCAATTGGACATGAGCCAAAAAAATGGCCATGAAAGTAAAATTCTTGGACAAAATCATGAAAAAAATGGAAAAATGCTCCAAAATTTGGACAAAAATGCCCGTAACTTTTGAACCGTTGGACCAATGTTGGAGATTTGTTTCTGTAAATTGATCAAAATGAGCTCACCTTTCCAACTGGCGATTAAACCCGATCGATAGTTTTTGAGTTATGGATGTGAACGTGTAGGTAATATTTCATACGAACGTCAATTTGGGAAAAAATCTACCAACAAAAAGTAGGGGACTCGATTTGAACGATAGAGGTATGGTTTCCTTTGGCAAATTTTCATGGAATAACCCATAGAATACGGAAATCATAGGGAAATTGTCGAAAAATAAATCGACCCGCCCTAATACATATATATAAAAAAAATAACAAACACAGTGAGATTCGAACCAGGGAAACCCAGTTTTTAAGCTCACTTCGTTAACCACGAGCTATTGCGTTACACGACTCAAAAGCAATAAACAAAAGCAATAAAGCATATGAATTTAATAGCCTAATATTGAGTTTCAACATTGCAGTATATCTTTGGCTTAAGTTTTAGTACAGAAAAGTTTTAACTATGGGTAAGAATTTGTGAAAGTTTAAATTTTAAACCTCAAGGTTAAAAAATATGCAGTAGTATTTTAGCTGGACTAAAATTTATTCCAAGATTTTTAACCGTCTGTTAAACGTTACAGGTTGTTTTGTAGGGGAAATTCTTTGTCAAATGAGTCAACAAAAAAGTTCGACCTCCGAAAATAGAGCTAGTATACATATTTTCAGTTTCTATACGGCAATTCAATACAAAAAATAATTAGTTAAATTTTGGTCGATGATTTTTTTTAGGGAAGAAGTATATAGAAAAGCCTGCTTCATATTTCAACGATTGATTTCGAAATCTTAAAAAAGCCATTTTCCAACGATGCACTGTGCATTTTTTTTTAATTTTAGGATGACATTTGGGTTTTTTTTTGTTAAATATTATAAAAAAATATTTTTATTCGTCAGATTATAAAGCATGTATTATGAATGTGGTATTAAAAACTTGATGTATTGTATGGTTTTTTTATAAAATTTGTCAAAGTTGAAAATTTATTAATAAAATTAGGCTCAATAAAACCCGAAAAATAAAGTAAAGTTTAAACAATGATAACTTCAAGCACAAAGTATGTCTCAAGGTTTTGTTTTTTTGACTTTTTTATATTCTAATCTTCGTTGAATTTAATATAAAATGCAATAAAGAAATGTTGATAAATAAGAATAGAAAAATCGTTGAAATATGACTGCACATTTTTCAAGGAATGAAAATTTAAGTAAAATTTAGTAGAAAATATCTAGCTTATTAAGCATTACTAAAGTCAAAGGCTATAACTAGCATAAAACATCGTACTTCTACCTTCTGTTTCTGTAAAAACCTGCTGCATCTAGCTGCTATTACGTTTTTATTCTAGCTGCTATTACGTAAATTTTGCCCTAAAATGCAGTGATTTCCAAGACAATTTGTAGATACTCTTAAATTAAAGAAAAATAAATTAGAATTCATAACTGAAAACAATAAAAAAAAATTTTCAAAATTTCGTTAATTTGGTAGTATTGTTTAATAGGAGATATATCTGAAATATTATATATTTGAAATATTTTTAGCACGACTTTTAAGTGAAGTTAAATAAACTAAATTTACTCTTTAAAAACATAAATAAGCAATTTTATGTGGGTTTTTTATTAAAAAATACGGTTTGTGTGGGAGGTAGGCACTGCAGTTGACCTAGAATTCTATTCTTTTTTTTGTGATGTTACTTAATCTAGTCTAAAATTCATTTGTGCAAAATTTCATGGCCCTAGCTTTTATAGTTTCTGAGATAATGCAAGTGTCATCCAAAAATCGAAAAAAGCGCACTGTGCGATGTTTGGAATAAGCGAAGGAAGATTTTTAAAATTTTTCTTGAATCGCGCATTCATTGCTTGGATGATCGTAAAGCGATCCATCTTCCAACGATCGTCGAAATAAATGAAGAAAGGTTTTGAATATTTTTCCTGAATCGTGCATTCATTGCTTGGGTAATCGAAAAACGATCCATCTTGCAACGATCACGGGAATGAGCGAAGGAAGATTTTGACAATTTTTTTTGAATCGCCCATTCATCGCTTGGGTGATCAAAAAGCCATCCATCTTCCAAAGAACCCTTGAACGAATTGCAAGTGCTTCTCAAAATCAACTTTTCTTCTAAAAAAAGGTTATGGTATCAGTGCTTTGGGATGCAAAAAGAAGTTTATTTATTGATTATCTTGAGATAGGTGAAACAATTAACTCTGAATATAAAAGTTACCTTTTGGATCACCTGTATGAAAAAAGACCTGCTTTACAAAAGAAAAATAATCTATTTTTGCATTCAATACTTTTCAACTAACCTGTTATTTGTCTTAAAAAATTCGTAAAATAAAATAAATCAATCATTTGAATTTCATGGTTTTAATGAACTACTATAATACTTATACTAATACAAATACTAATACTAGTACTAATACTAATACTAATACTAATACTAATACTAATACTAATACTAATACTAATACTAATACTAATACTAATACTAATACTAATACTAATACTTATACTAATGCTAATACTAATACTAATACTAATACTAATACTAATACTAATACTAATACTAATACTAAACTAATACTAATACTAATACTTATACTATTACTAATAATATTTATATCAACTGGAAGGCTCCAATAGATATATAAATGATTTTTAATAACCAAATATTTGTTGTTTATTATGTGTTTTGAACAAGTATGCCGTTCGTTAATTAAAACCAAATCGTGGTTGATCGAAAAAATATTTTCTGAGTGTAACTAAACTTTTTTGGATGTGCGCCAATTTCACATTCCAAGATTAACAAAACTGTAGTTTAAGCAACCGGAAGCCAAAACAACAGTTAAACAACAACAATAAAAAAACAAAGGTTGTCAAAAATGAACACCAAAGAAATTCAATATATAACATGACGTCAGGATGAAAACATCAAAAAGCTAGACAAGGGCGAAAGATGCAAGTGTTTTCTTGCTTAATTAAGACTCTAAAAAAAAAGAAAACATTTGCCAAAATGAGAAGCTGCAAGAGTTACCAGCCGGCTACTTGCCGGTAGCAAGTGTTGCAAAAGAAAATGTTTTCGCGAACATTTCTTAATACTGTGCTTTGACAGGCTGTTACAACACCCAAATTGCGTAACAAGTTAAACAGGGGGAGAAGCCGAGTATTAAAGGTTTGCTTGCTCTCCAATATTTAAAAGCATTGTTTAAAAAATGAAGAAATATGACTTCATTCAGAATTGTTTTGTTATATTTTTTGGAATTGTTTTATTTATATTTTCTAACCAATGCTATTGTATTTCATCAACGTTATTAGAGGCAACGTTTGAAAGTGAATGAATTTGGTTATGCTGATGAATTTTCAAATCAAGACGGCATTATTTGAAATTGAAAAATAGGAATGATATTGAATAACATCAAATCATAGCAAGTGAAAATCGAAGACCTGCAGCAAGTTGGGATAGTATATTACAATATCATTCTATGGTGTTAAAACTGATATTGAAACTCTTTGATTTAAGCTGAAAAATGTTTAAGTTGAAAATGCCATCGACAGTAAAGAGGTAGAGGCAAACACAGAGTGGGTGCAAATTGCTCCATAGTACATAGAAGCCAGTATAAAATTTAAGCTCATTATGCCACGTTATTGGCAAACATTGGCATTTTCTTTTGTAACATGAGAGAGCTGACAATTTTCAAAGGCTTTATAGCAAGAGCTAATAGCGATTTATCGGATTTAATTTAAGTGTATTTTTAATATGGTGGATTTTATTATTCTTGGAACAAGGAAGAAATTACAAAGAAAAATCAACAAATTAGAATACTTTATATGTTTTACCCATTTCTTTGAATATGTCTTTTAAAAAGTTATCATTTATCCTTCACTTAATTAAATTGCTTTAGCTTAGTACATGATTTTATTTCTTGTTTAAATGAGCAAGCATCAGGCAAACTAAAAAATCGAGCTTAAGTTGAGACTTTTTCTCGAAGGACTTGATAAAACAAACAGTCTTACGGATTGGTCTTAAATATTTTCTTCAAATAACTAACAGTTTTCTTTTCCATTTTACCACCTATAAAGTGGTGAAGGACTTCATTCTCATCAATTCAACGTGTATCATTTGCTTACAATTTTGAAGCCCCAACCTCGCTTTCAGGCATGTAAAAGAATAACAACAAAAAAAAAGGAGGTGTAAACAATGAAAAAGTAGTAAATTATCTTATTGCTTGCTGCTCTCTCAATATCATATTTCTAATTAACTTCAATGTTATTTATCAGGGTAATAAAAAAGTTCTGTTTATAAAACGTCTGTGCTTTATAGCTAGACCAGCTGCGACGGCGATTGTGCAAGCAGTGACTGTAACATGGGTAGTTTTAGCATTATTTGTATGATGATGCTATCAGGAAGAAGGTAAATTCTTTATGATGTTGCTAAGCCAGTGTCGAAGCATTCGTTTAATGCAGACGCTACGCAATGAAAGTACCTCTTTGAAAGTAGAGCACTTTAAAACTTTAAAATTGACTCTAAGATTTGCATTCCACAGATTTGTTATTTATTTTGACAAATTGGTTGAAGTCATTTTTTTTTCATTTTTAAACCTTATCTAAAATTTTAAGATTTTGTTAATTTTTCCTTTTTTTTTTATTTGTCATCTCTGCAACATGTTGCGAAAATATGTGCACTCAACAAAATTTAAACAAACATTTGAGACTCAAACACATTGGGGAAATCATAGCTGCACATTGTAACTCGTTCCAAACATTTCCATTTAATAATTGATTCGAATGCAAGGATTCCCTTAGTAATACCACGAATGCTTGTTCTGTTTGTGTGCTTTCTTGAAAAATACTAAAGTTTAAATCATGCTTGGGTACACATTGCTTTTGTGTTTGACGCGTTTTCGAAAACAATGTTGATGGGCATGTTTGCAAAAGTTATATGAAGAATGCCACTGAAAGTGTATAGAATTCAAACACAAAGTACAAAATAATGCAATTGTTCGATTTGGCCAAAATTAAACTTGTTGGTAAGGTCAGTTTTTAAATCCTCACGCGTATTGCGTAAGGAGTATATTAACTTTGATACTCGGTATATAACGCTTATAAGACAAGGCAGATATGAAAAAAATTTATATTATACATAATTAGGGTATTCACAAGGTGTGCTATCGTGTCATTATGTCATATTGTCCTAAGATTTTACACTAGTTTCAACATTTTATTGTTGTCTTAAGTATAAAAAAGTACTCATATATTACAACTCTGAAAGCTATGTTTATTGAAGTGTCGTAATCAAACAGCTGTTTCTTATTTGCATTTATTTGTCCTGTAACTTTTAGTTGTAAAATTTTGGGACCATATGACATGATAGCACACCTTGTGAATACCCTAAATATATTCTTGGGCAACATTAGGTCCGTTACATCAGCCATTATTTGAGAACGATAGTTATGAAATTTAATATGCTAGCTTTTTTCTTAAAAAAAAGGATCAATTTGGAAAATTAGTCAAATTGGATTTTAACCAAACCTACCTCCCATACAAAGTGGCTTTATCAAATCGGTAAAATCGCTTTAAATTTCACAGAAATTAATGGAGTGACTTTTAATAGTTTAGGCACAACATCTTCATCCTTACATATCGCTTTCCCTTTTCAAAAGAGGCAAAACTCAAAATTTCCAAATTTTTACTTTTTCGTGCAAAACTATTCGTAGTGATCACCTACTTCGGCTGTCTTAATTTTGTACACATATTTTTAGTCTTTGATTAAAAAAAAAAATAGTTGTGTCTCTTTGCTTCTCCTGAAAATGAAAAATTTTTTGAGTTGTGTCTCTTTTGAAGAGGGTGTGCGATATGCACCTTAAGTATGAAATTTGTCAAAATCAAAAGAGAGCTATGCCTATCTCTCATACAAAGTGTCTTTATCAGAGCTGGGTCAAAAAGTACTCATTACAATTCCTTGGAATTAGGAATTGGTAATTGATCCTCTCAATTACTCAGGAATGTAATTGGAGAAAATCGTCAGTTCCATTACAGGAATTGTAATTGGTATTTGAATACTTCAATTCCTCATGAATGGAATTGGAAAAAATCATCAATTCTACTACAGGAATTGTAATTGGTAATTGAACACCTCAGTTCCTAAGGAATGTAATTGGAAAAAATCGTCAATTCTGTTACAGGAATTGTAATTGGTAATTGAACACATCAATTCCTCTTTTATTACTAAAATAGTTTAAAAAATAGTTTATTCTATTACAGGAATTGTAATTTTAAGTACAAATTTAAATTACTTTTTCATTAACTCAAAACTACTTCATTATGTATTAGAAAACTTTTTTGGCTCCCACTGTTAGTCGTTTAATGAAATATTTGCAAATATATGTTTTATCGAAGATACCAATTTTTTAATTAAATACCACATTTTGAGTTGGAACAAAATATATAGCTGCTACGCTACCTGGTTCAATCCCGCTGACTTTTTGCAAGGAGCTTGGTACACAACTTCCACACTCCTGTACAAAATTTTATTAATCTATGTACTAACAAAGCCATGTTTTCCAATTCTATTCCTTATGAATTGAGGCGTTCAATTACCAATTACAATTCCCGTAATGAAATGACAATTGCATTCCTGGGGAATTGAAGTGGTCAATTACCCATTATAATTCCTGTAATGGATTTGAAAAATTTTCAAATTCCATTCCGACGAATTGAGGTGTTCAATTACCAATTAAAATTCCTGTGACGACTTTTTGGAAAAAATGGAATTGACGACTTTTTCCAATTCCATTCTTGAAGAATTTAGATGTCCAATTACCGATTGCAATTCCTGTAATCCAATTGAAAAGCTTTTCTAATTGCATTCCTGAGGAACTGAGAAGTACAATTACCAATTCCTAATTCCAAGGAATTGGAATTGAGGTGGAATTAAATTAAAAAGGAATCATTGCAACCCAACTCGGTTCTTTATGAAGGTGGTTCAATATCTCTAAATTCCAGAAAAATTTTTACAATGTTTTCAAATTTTGCAAATAGTTACTATGCAGCTTAAGCTAGAAATGTAGTAAAATAAAATCAAAATTTTACCTACCTTCCATACAATTTTACGTTATCATAAAAGTAAAACCTTTAAAAATTCATTAAAAAGTAATGTTTTTACTTGGTATTTTACACATAAGCCTTGATATTCAAAACGTGCTCTGAGCTTATAATTTAAAAAAACACTCGCTCCCACCTCTTGTAAAAGTTACGCCATAAAAAATAATAACAAGCTGTGTGGTTGAAATTGGCTTAGTCGGAGATATTTTTTTGCTAGTTTTTCTTAAATCCTTAAAATTTTTTTCTGAAACTGAGAATATCTTGCTTGACCCACGTAGATAATTTTCTTAAAACTAGAAAATTTTGCAAATTGAAGCACAGCCGTGAATAACGTTATAAGCGACAAAATTGTAAGTGTTCACTTTTATTCACTTTACAAGCACTTTTACTAATTTTTTTTCCTTTTTTTTGTGGGTATGCTATAAAAATATCCCAAAATACTCAACCGCTTACTTAGTTCTGTTTTTATATAATACTAGCTGAACCCGGTGTGCTTCGCTACCCCCCTCGTATAAAATAAAATTGAAAGTATTTATATATTTACAAAAATTTATTTATTTAATTTAATTATTGCAATGCTTCGCCTCTTTTTTTGTTGTAAAACAATTAGAATTCAGCACTAAATCGCATGTAATTTGCTTCATGCTCCCTTTTTTTATTTTTAGACCAATCAAAAAGCAGCAATTACACAATCAGCTGTTTGGCAGTCAGTTGTGGGAGAATGAGAATGGGGTTACCCCACTCTCTATTTTAATTAACACGTATTATAAAATCAGCTGTTTTGAAGACAGGTGGAAGAAAGAGATTGGGGCTACCCCACTATTTTAATTAATATGTATTTTAAATTTGTGGTAAAGCCGTTAATAAACGTAGTAAAAAAGTAGGTGCAGAAGTGCGCATGGTCGAAAAATATTATCATGTAATAAGTATTCCTGAGTCAAAGCTGAACGCTGTGAAAATTTAAGATCGGTTATCAGGTCCAGCCTCCAATATATCGCAATCAAAGGGGCGTGCTCCGCCCACTTTTCTTTTGGTACGTATTTCTATTCATGCCAATACCATATATAGCAAATACTGCCGCCGTTGGTCAAAAAATGCACAAGATATGACGATTTTAAATTTTGGGTTATATGGGCGAGGCTACGCCCCTTCGTCCACTCACAGCTTTATATAGTCAAGAATTTATTATTTCGTAAGAATATCCTATTGTGAAAATTTAATGACGATCGGTCCAGTAGTTAAGACTATATTGCGATTTTTAATTTTCCTAAAAGGGGCGTGGTCCCACCCACTTTTCTCCTGGTACGTATTCCTAATTATGCCATATGTACCAAATATCATCAACGTAGGTAAAAATATGCCCAAAATATGGCGATTTAAATTTTTGGGTTATATCGGCAGTGCCACGCCCCTTTGTCCAAAAAAACTTCATATAGCCTATTATTCTTTCCAGAGTCATAGTAAAATGCTGTGAAAGTTTCAGGAAGATCGGTCCAAGGGTTTAGCCTCCTATAAAGCACAAACAAACAAACAAACAGGCAGACAGACATTAATTTTTATATATAGATTGAAAGCAGATTAATTATAATTAAAGTAAAATGGGGCGAAAAAGGGGGATTTGGTAATAAAAAAATCTATGGCTACCTTACCTGTAGATAAAAAGTATATAAAACTTTAGGTAAATACATATTACAAAAAAAGTATTTTGTATAGCAAACATTGTTAGTGGTATAAGTAAGTATATGAATTTAAAAAAGGGGGCGGTGAAGTGGGTGTGGTTCATAGTGATATGGCGACGTTAACAGTATTAAGAGCAATATACTACCAAATAAAAAATAATCCGTTGGAAGGAACAAATTTGTACAGAGAACAAAAAGTTTAAAACTTAAATTTGGCGTGAAAAGGGGCGTTATAGGGGGCGTGGTATAAGAAATGTTTATTGATACGTCGCCTGGAGTATAATGTGTATACAATTTGAAGTAAATCTGTTAAAAACTATATGGGAGCAATTACATAATTTTAAGAAAGTAGGCGTGAAAGTGAGCGTGGTCGAAAAAAAGTACCCTTTTAATCATGCCAGAGTCCCAGTTAAATCCTGTGAAAATTTCAGGAAGATCGGTCCAGAGGTTTGGTCTCCTATAAGGTACAAACAAACAAATAAACAAACACACATTCCATTTTATATATAGATAGATAAGAGAGTAATTTTAACAGGTATATGCAAAAAAAAAAAACACTCAAAAAATGTGGCTTACAACGTTATTTGCGACTGTGCTTCAATTAGTGGAGAATAATTTTGTAAAGAAGAGACAACTTGTTTGATGCCAGTCAGTTTTTTCTTAAAAATTTTTATATATATTTCTTTGAATTTATTTTATTAAACGAGTTTTTCTACACGTATAGAAATATTGTTCTTATATTAATAATATCATTTCACACATAAGTTTTGAGAGTCAAAATGTGGTCTATGTTAGAAATATTAAAAATTTGTACAAAAAAACCCTCGTAAAAATGAGGTCAACAAAATAATAATAAGCTGTAGGAGTATTTTGACTAGAACCCAGTCAAAAATAATTCTTTACTAGTATTTTTTAATTTTTTTTTTATGTACGGGTCCGCCATCTAACGTTTTTTTTTTCAACTAGTGCTTAATTCGTGAATTTGGTAAAACTTAGCTTATGTCTGATTTGACAGATAACAGCGTGCAACAGTGGTTTTCACACTTGATGAAAACCATATATATACGTGAAACTAGAGACCTTATGTAGTAAAACTGCGTTCTCAGTTTATCGCCATCACGTCAGGATATTTTTTAAAAGGATTTTAAAGTTTCAAAGGATACACCACTTTCAAAAAATTAAATCAAATATTTCCACGAACCATATGATAACGATATGGGTATCAAATGAAAGGTAAGAATCTCAGCAATACACACAAATAACAGATTTTAATGGATCTGGACCAAAAATTTCAAAAATGTCCTTTTGAAAATTTTAAAGCTTAATATCCTTAATATCCTTTAAATAATTTTCCCTGAAAAAAATGTATGTTAAAGAAGAATATATTCTGTAAATTATTAGTAAATTTTATTATTCTAGCTTTACTAGTTTAGTAGAAAAGAAAAAATTATTAATCCTGTTTCAAAAAATTGTATGTATATAAAAAAACTAAATAAAAATTAATTAAAATGTAAACATTGACTTTGCCGCTTATGCTGATCATCTGTGTCACGACATATTGTCCAACAATATTCTGCCATCATGTGGCATGCACTTTTTCCTCTAAATCGATTTTCAATCGTCGCGATTTCTTGTTGAAAGCGCTCACCATGCTCATCACTGAAATTTCCCAAATTGTCGGGAAAAAAACCTTTTAAAAAAAATCCTGACGTGATGGCGATAAACTGAGAACGCAGTTTTACTACATAAGGTCTCTAGTTTCACGTATATATGGTCTTCATCAAGTGTGAAAAAAAATTGAAAATTGTAGCAGGGTGTAATTAGTTTTATCCTTCCGCTGAACGAATATGGTTTTGCATACGCTTGAATAATGCTGGGAAATATTGCGACATTACTTTGAAAATCATGGTAATGTTGCAGAATGTGTGCGAAAATTGCGTACGGATTTTGAAAGAAGAGAAGCACCGTCAGCTCCGTATGTTCGTTATCTTGTGAAAAAAGTGAAAAAACTGGCATCCTCATCAATAAAACAAAAGCGTGAAAAGCCAAAAGCAGTGCGTACACCCGAGAATATTGCTGCTGTGGCAGAAAGTGTGCGTGAAGCGCCATCAACATCAGTTCACAGTCGTTCTCAACAATTGAACATGTCGGAGACATCATTGAGACGAATTTTGCATAAAGACCTTGGTATGACGCCATACAAAGTCCAATTGGTTCAGGAGTTGAAGCCAACTGACCATCCAATGCGTTTTCGCTTCGCTAAGTGGGCCTGCGAGCGACTAACAGAAGATGCCGATTTTGCCAAAAAAATCATCTTTTCAGATGAAGCTCATTTTGAACTTGGCGGGTATGTAGACAAGCAAAATTGTCGCATTTGGGGGACAGAAAACCCGCATGCATACATTGAAAAGCCGCTGCGTCCAAAACGAGTCACTGTTTGGTGCGGATTTTGGTCCAGAGGCATAATTGGGGCCATTTTTCTTCGAAAAGGAGTGGCTGTTACAGTCAATGGCGATCGTTATCGGGCCATGTTGAACAATTTTTTGTTCACAAAAATTGAAGAGGAGGATATTGGCAACATTTGGTTTCAACAGGACGGCGCTACGTGCCATACAGCCGAAGCTACACTCGATGTTTTGCGCCCTGTTTTTGAAGATCGCATTATCAGCAGCAAAGCTGATGTCGTTTGGCCACCTCGGAGCTGCGATTTGACACCGTTGGACTATTATTTGTAGGGTGCCCTCAAAGATAAGTGTTACGCCGACAAGCCAGAGACAATTGACGCTTTAAAGGACAATATTCGTGAAGTCATTGGTGAAATACAGCTGCACTCATTCGATAATGTGCTTAAAAATTGGACCGATCGTGTAGGCTACTGCATGGCCAGTCGAAGCAGCCATTTGAATGAAATTATTTTCCATAATTAACCGGAAAGATTTTACTTTAAAATAAAAAAAGAAATTTGAGAAAACATCTAGTAGTTTTTTTTTATAGAATTTTCAAAAAAAAAAAGTTATTTGGCGGACCCTTTATATTCTTGAAGTCACAATATCTTGCTTGATCTAAGTAGGTAATTTTCTTACAACTAAATGAAGAAGAGACAACTTGCTTGATACAAGTACATTTTTTTACGCTTTTATATATATTTCTTTAATTACACGGAGAGAAATAATTTTCTTATATTTTTATTTAGAAAGATTTTTATTTAGAGAAATAATTTTGCCTTATTCTTAGAAGCAAGTTTTTAATTGGAGTAAACATTATTAATCTAGTTATAAGCTTATTTGATTTCTTAAATTAAGACAATAAATTCTGAATGCAATAATACACTAACATACGTTATGAAATAATATTGCTATATTTTGAAAATATTTTGCGTTAGTAAAATTGCTTGATTCAAGCATTTCCAATTCAATTTGAGTACATATATTTTTTTAATAAATTACACAGCCGCATTATTATGCATAGATTATTGCATAGATAAGACCAAAACAAAATATTTAGTAGAATTACTTAGTTTTAACTACGCTGTGATACCTCAAATCTGATATATTTAAAAAAAAAACCATGTTTTGTTCAAATTTTTTTTGGGTTCTTTTAAAAATATATTCGTCAAAAATATACAAAAAAAATTTAAGTAAATTAATAGAATTAAGAAATTTTAGAAAATATAAAATTTATAATTTAGTGATTTTATAATATGATATTATCAAATGAAAAATTTTAGAAATTGACAAATTCCGATGAAAAAAAAAACAAATCCTATTAAATTAAGTGCCATTTTTTTGAATCTACTTTTATATATTCTATATAACCTTAACTACATATAGCTTTTGCTACTTCCTCCTACAAGTATATGTTTTGTTTTTAAAAATGCCTAAAATGATACATTAACATTCAAAATCAAGTAAAAAATTAATATAGGTCTTAGGGAGGTAACCCTAGGGTCTTACTGCTTTCGATCATTCTCAGTACACATCTGTAACTTTATTTGACTTTCATTCTGTCGAAATTTTTTTAAGATCAGTCAACCTTTGTATGTGCCTCCCATACAAAATCAAGTAAAAAATTATTATAAATCCAAAGGAGGTCTAACACTAGGGTCTAACCGATTTCAACTATTCTCAGTATACATCTGTAACTCTATTTGACTACCATTGTGATGACTTTTTGTTAACATCTTTGTATGTACTTATAATACAAAATAAAGTAAAAAACTAATATAAGTCCAAGGGAGGTACCCTTCGAATCAAACAGATATCTATATCTTTTTTCAGTACTAGCACAGTGACGAAATTTTGTTAAGATCGGTCGACCTTTGTATATACCTCCCATACAAAATCATGTAAAAAATTAATGTAAGTCTAAAGATGGTATCCGATTAAACCGATTTCGATCATTTTTAATTTTTTTTTTTAATTGGCTGAAATTAATTAAGCATACAAAATTGCATTATCATAGGACCACTCCTTCTATTATTGTCCAATTTTTTATGGGAACAACGCACTGTAAGCTGTTTGGCAGTATCTACAAATCTTTCGCAGTAACATTATTACGAGACTACGTATCCATAATTATACCCATCCGGTTCATACAAATTAAATTTTTTTTCGTTCGTAAAGACAACTTTTCGCCAAGCATTTTTACTCAGCTGCTTTTGCATATTCCACATCATGTAACTTTTTGAAAATTGTAACCATTGTTGCCTGCACACAGCGTTAAGTGGTGGTTTTTTCTGTAGTTTCTGAAGCTTTAAATGCTCAGCACTCACAATCACTATGCGAAAAGTAGATATACTTGCTTTTATCCCAGCTACATATTTTATTTTTGAGATTCAAAGTGCTGAATTGGAAGCAGCCCTGAGAATTTTTCGCCTATCCTGAGGTGCTACAGTACCATAAGTTCCCCCTTTATAATTTTTTCCATTTTTTTGAGATTATTTAAATAATTATCAACAACGTGTTGAATTCGTCCGATTTTCTTCGATATTTCGAATTTCAAAATTCATCCTATTGATAATTATTAATTTATTCAATTTCTGTACCGGTTAAACATTTTTCTTTTCCATTTCTATTTAAATTATGAATTTATTGTTATTTGAAGTACACGTACAACTTTTAAGCACAATCACTGGCTCTAATCTGATGAACTAAAAATAAACACACTTTTCATGTGTATTCTTTGCAAAATCAACAGGAAAACCGTTAGGGTAGGAGTAAAATTTATTGTTGTTGTTTTGTTTACTAGA
Source organism: Dichetophora obliterata (assembly GCA_963920525.1). Taxonomy (NCBI): domain Eukaryota; kingdom Metazoa; phylum Arthropoda; class Insecta; order Diptera; family Sciomyzidae; genus Dichetophora; species Dichetophora obliterata. The sequence goes on along the minus strand of OY986436.1, from coordinate 231,907,186 downwards.
TATGTTTTGAACACCAATAGTTCTCTCTCATGAAAAATTCTAACAGTCTATTTCTTCAGTTCCACACTCACGGAACTGGCGATGCTATCAACACATCGCTTTTTCTAGCCGTAATATTACGGTTCTCAAAAATGCAATATATGAGGCAGTGACTAAAAACTTTTCATATTTGGAATTTAGGAAACATAAATGGATGTTTTAAATAAGCAGGAAATATCTTAGAAGCAGCAGAAAAAAGATGACTTGTCATCAAAATCCTAGCTCTGGTAATAACCCAGCTAGCACAAAAAGGTTGCAAAAGTGTCGCAAAAGAGTCGCAGAAGAGTCGCCAAGACAGATATAAATCGTAATTGTAACGTAAGTACAACTGAAAAAGCAGATATTTTACGCTTATTTTGTAACAATTTGGATTCAATTAGGCGAAAAATGTGTAATAATAATGCTATAAATGTATTGTTGGTACAAACTTAAGTTGCACGCCACAAAATGAAACATACTTGAAACATCCAAAAAAGTTGTTATTTTGTTATTCTTACGTTACAATTCAGGTAAAATAACGCGAATGTAACAAATATTTGGTTTTATTGAAGTTATTTTTTGTTATAATGACAGATTTTTTAACAAGGAAGCAGTACTAATGACATAAATATTCCTGATGGAAAGAAAAAGTTCTTAAAAAGTTTTAAAATGTTTTGCATACACAATTCCTTAATATAATTTTGCATTACACAAGTGATAATTTTTTGGAGTGTACTTTAAAAGTCAAAGACAAATTGGAATGAAAAAAAAAAGATGTAAAATTAGTTGAAAATATGACGAGTTATACACTAAAGTCGAATTTGACACAAGGTGGCTGCCGTAGCCTAGTGGGTAGAGTGCGTTGCCCCTAAGCTAAAGAACCGCGGTAGCCCGGGTTCAATTCCAGCTCAGACAGAAAGTTTTTTCAATTGAATTAATATTTTTGTTCGGTCGTCACCTCTCTGCAGACAATAGCAAACATCAGAGAGGAAAAATTGCCCTGTAAAGCTTCTTGAAAACAAAAGCCGTTCGGAGTAGGCATAAACACTTAGGTCCAGTTCTCGATCATTTATGATCAAACATTTAATAACAAGCACAACACAATTGATCAATAGAAGCTACGTCAAAGTCATTCCAAGGACTGAAATGGCCAGTTTATTTATTTATAGACTAAAATCTTACAACAAAGGCTATTTTTTCGATGAATGTTTGTGTTTTACCTTTTGAAAGCTCACGCGCCACCCAACAAATAAAAAATTTGAAAATTTGGAAATAAGTAATATTTCGAGTTTTTTATTTCGGCGTAATAATGTTTAATATACAGCTAAATACATATATTTTTTAAGTTCCTATTGCCATATTGCATTGAAAATTCTAAAATAAAATAATAAATACTAAAGAAAAGCATATTTAAATTTATTCCAATAAAAATTCATAGTGTAGAAAAAAAAATCAAATATGGCAAGTATGAAGTTTTTAGAAACTTTTCTCCAAAATTCTTGCAACTGAATAATAACCTCAATACAAAGTTCTTGCAACTAACTAAATATCAAAAGTGACAAATATTTTTTTAAAGTGGTTGCAACTGAATTATAGCCCTAATGCAGCATTTACTTAAAACAATTTTATTCAAAACTGCTTGCAACTGAATTAAAACTCCAATACAACGTTGATGTAACTAATGACATGAGATATATGTTGCAATAGTTTTTTCTAAAATTCTTGTATAATAACCTTAAATATAATACAATAATCAACATTTTATAAGTTACAATTATGTTTTTTAGCTTGCATCAACTATGTTATAACCTTAATACAGCACAAGCTTGCAATGATTATTCAATGTTCTTGCAACTGAATAAAAACCTCAATTCAACGTTATTTTTCCTAACTACATTTTTGAGTTATAATAATGTTTTCTTAAGTTGTAGCAACTGAATAATAACCTCAATACAGCATAAGGTTGCAATGACTATTTCCAATGTTCTTGTAACTGAATAAAGACCTCATTTCAACCTTTTTGCAACAAAAAAAATCTCATAATTTTACAATGATTCATTGACATTCAACGAAAAATTTGTTCGCTGAATGAAACAAAAATGGATTACATGGTAGTAGAAGCCTACACAAAGAAATTGACAAGCAATACAGAATTTTTTGTGAAAAATAAAATTGATATTTTGCTTATGGCATTTTAGTGCGTCTCAGAAAAATTGGAAACATTTAGTAGTAGTGACTTCTTTACAACTTAATAAAAACATCTTCAAACCGAAGCTTTGAGCATTTAGTTGTTGTGGCATTGATATAACTTAATATAAGCATAAAGCAACTTAGGCCTTTTACACTTGGAGCAATTGAAAAGTAATGCAACTGCAACAAAAGTTGCTAACCAATGCATTTATGCCGAAGCCTTCAAATGAAGCAACATGATCACAACAAGTTGGCAACACGTTTGCAACCAGTTCAGTGCAACACAGCTTGCTGCAATTTTAATCGGCGACTTTGTGTTGCATATTGTTTTTTGTTTGACATCAGTTTGCTGCCGTTCTTTTGCTGCGACGAATAATCTGCAGTTATTATTTTTTGTTCCTTATGTATGAATACACCCAAATTCTATTTTGACGTTGAGTCCTTTGCGTATGAAGATATGAAATAACATCTTCATTACTCAAATCGCTTGAACTACTTCGATTTTTTGTTTCCATTTAAAATAGTTTCAATTAAAAAGTATTTGTGTTGTATGAATTTTTCAATGTTGCGTTGCGACGGGATTGCTCATCCAAAAGCATAGGTTGCAATTCAGTTTAAAATTGGAGTGGCTTGCAACTTTTTAAGCTATTGCGTTGTAGTTGCGTTACTTTTCAATTGCTCTATGTGTAAAAGGCCTTAGTCGCATCTAGGTTGTTAACTTGTTACAATTACAATACACAAACATTTTTTGATATAAATACTGTAATAATGTTAATTTAATGTAAAAATTACTTTTTTTTTTAAAACTTTATGAAACATTTTTACAACAAGCGCATTTATTCGTAACATAATTAGCACAGTAGTTTAACTTATTTGCAACAAAACGAATGATTTGTTACAAATTACTTATTTGAAACTGTAATACAACCTATTTGTGACTAAATTTGTTGAAAAAACTAGAATACCACCGAATTATAACATATTTTTGTTACAAATCGAAATCTGTGCTAGCTGGGTAAGTATTTTAATTTTCGATAATTAATTGTGATCTACACTTAGAATTTTTACCTGATTTTAATTGTAAGCTATTTAGATAAAGTAAGTTTTTGATTAGTCAGCAACAACAATAAACTCTGTATAGAGTCAATCACACAGCAGACTAGACAGACTGTTTCGGAAGGAGCTAAACTTGCATCTTCAGTAGTCTTGAGTGATTAAGCTGTGATTAAGTAACCCACTGTTTAAGTCTTATATGATTTGACACTTGTATGAATAACTTCGCACGAATTTATTTTTCATCGGCAGTGAAGCTATTTTTAGATCACAAAGCTCTTCCAAGGTTTGTGTCTATTTTTATAGTTTCCTCGTCCTTTTCACTTTAATTCACTATTATAATTATTTTAGCAAGTAAATTTTGTGCTAGTTGAAAAGGGGTGGAAGGGATGTGGTCAAAACTAAGTGTGAAGCAATCTAATTGGGAATGCATATTTATAATATGTGTACTAATTTGGAGCGAAATCCGTCCAGGCGTATAAATTTGTACTTTAGTCAAACTAACAAACTGAACATTTTTTTTTATTAATAAAGATTACTCAGACGCAAGCTTTTTAAACTCTATTTACGTCTAATTTTCTTTATCTCTTTTACCAGAATCCGTTGATCGAAGTCCGCAATAATTTTGCTTAGTGGACTGTGTAATGAACTTTATAAAATTTTACATTTAATTTGATATATTGATAGGCAAACATCAAATGTTGTCGTACACTTTTTCGATATTAGTTTAAGAATAAGGGCAATGAAACGTATATCATTCGAAAGGTACTGCGCCCTATATGTGCAGAATCGTTTTAGATTTTAAATTTATGACCTCTGACCCGAAATATTAACGTTGAAAGTTTGTATTATTTTTAGTAAGGAATCTCAGGGTTAGGAAGAGGTAGAATGAATGGTGAATGAGGGAACAAGTGAAAGATCTGGCTGCACAGTATGATAACATTTTAGAGTGGTGACCTTCGACCTGAAATACGAGTATGAGCGTAAAAAGAGTATTTATTAAATAAAAAAGCTAAACTGTAACAGATGGGAGAATATAATGTAAGAGGGAATTAAGACATTGATAAGGTGTGCAAAAATTACTTGCGACATTTTGCGCCACCTCTTACGGATATCCTACAATAACCATTTTTTTTTACACAAAAAGAGTGAATATATATTAAGATGGTGAAATTTCTTACAAATAGTAAAGTCTGAAAAATTTCCGTTATTTTGACATAAAGATTATAGCAATATCTTAAAAACTATAGATGTTCTCAGTACAACGTATTTTTGTATGAAAAGTTGTTGGTTGAGGAATATAACGGTATAAGAAAGCTTTATTGGTAATTTTTTTCACGGATAGTATGTTAAAAAAAATTCCCTTAAAATTATATTAAAATTGTTTAGCTATCTCAAAAAACTTATATATTCTCAGTACAACGTATTTCCTTGAAGCAAGGCCATCGCCTCAGAATGAGAAAACAACTATTGAAATTTTAAGTTTTGACTTTGCAAGCAAATATCTCAGCCATTTTTTAATCGATTTTCAACAAATTTTCTTTGTCTGAAAGACCAATTAAATTACTTTGGAGAAATAAGAAAAGATTAACCGTTATCTTATCAATTCAATGTTTTATATTGTTTTAAAAACCTCTAAAATATTTAGAAATATCTAAAAACAAACGTTTTTTTGTTGTAATTTTTTTTTTTTATTACATTTTCTCTTTTCACACTCTTTCATATGACATATCATTTATTTGCAAAAATTGCCTCATTTTGACACATAATTCAATAAACAGTATTTATCATCGAAATTCATGAGCTACCCCCCTATGATTTTTTTGATGAAAATTCAATTTTTCAAAATGTTGTTTTTACATTTTTTACAAAGTTCTATAGCTCAAGAAATAATTTCTGTAACAAAAAATTTTCAAATATTTCAAACCACTCCAAAGTTATATACACAAATCTATGTTTTAAGCCATTTTGGTATAATATAGAAATATGCGTGGGAGAAACAGTTCTTCCGTGTTTCTGAACCGATTTTGATAATTTTTAAAAAAAAAATAAGAGTAGGGAGAAGGGTTTATCTAAATATTTCTGTGACCTTCGACCTGAAATATAAGGGTTTAAAGAATATTTTAGAAGTAAAACCTAAACTATAAAAAAATGGAAGAACATGGTGTAAGAAGAAATTTTCGACATTAATACAATGTACAAAAAACATTTTTCGCTATCTCTTACAGATATACTACAATAAGCATTTTTTTTTGTAGCATGTGTGAATATATATCTTTGGTGTTAAGTATAAAGGACTTAAGTCAAAAAATTTAAATTTGGACTTTTGATTGGGTTCATCAGTTATTTTTCCCTCTTTCGATTGCTGTTAACAACTTTGGTGTAGTGCAACTGCATCCCATTTTAATTAATAAATAAAAAAAAATACTTCACCCCGATTTGCAATTATAAAACAATCTTAAATTTCAATTTACTAAAAATTATGTTTTTTGACTTAAGTCCTTTTTACATAACGCCAAAGATATATTGTGATGGTGAAATATGTTAAAAATAGAAAAATTTTATTTTGACATCAAACTTATGACAATATATCTAAAACTTTAGCTTTTCTCAGTACAACGTATTTTTGTATTAAAAGCTTTGGTTGTGAAAAATAACGATGTATGAAAAAATTTTTTGTTTGGTAATAGCTGCGTTCCTTTCGCCTTAATATAATCGCTTTAACAAATTTTCTCAAAGGAACGGCAAAAAAAACGACTCGTAGAGGGCACTACCGTTGCAGTCAAAATTAAATTCAAACAAGCAATCATGATACAATAACTATTAGGTGTCATGAGAACGTGTGTCGTTCAAAACTGTTGTGAATTGTTATGGTAGCGATACCTTAGAGAACGATGTTTTTCTCTGAATGTGTTTTGCTCTAAACGTCAGAAAAATTGTAAATTATTTAATTGAATTATTAATATTATGCAATTATATAAATAAGTTAAGTGCAATTGTTGGCTCCGCTGAATGCGTGAAATGTGTGTGACACAAGCGGTTTATTTTGTTTTCTTTTGTTTAATATTCGATGGTCGCAGCTCGTGAGAAAATAGGTAACTGTCATGGCTACCTATTAGTCATTGTATCAAACACACAAATAATTCAAAAAATGAAATGACAACTCATAAAAATATACAGGAGCGACACCTGTGTTTTAAATTTTTTAAAGGCTTTATCACAATTTTATATGGATAGCAAAAATAATCCTATTTGTAATAGGATTATTATTTTTGTTTTTGCTTTGTATGTACAAAAAAATAATCTGGATTATTTTGAAGCGAATGGAACGCAGCTAATGTTTTTACAGATAAATTTTTAAAAAAATTTCGACTATTTTATTATCAAAATTATTGCGATAATTTGAAACTTAAGATTTTGTTAGTAGCCTCAGAATGAGAAAAAACTATTAAAAATTTCAGAAAGTCGGTTGAATTTCGGCCACAGGTGATTCTAGTAATAATAATATTTTCATCTATTGTGTCTTTAAAAGACAAACTGATTTTAGCATATTTTTTTAATAGCCCCTTTTGAATACTCGAGCTTTAAATTGTTACTTTGTTATAAAAAACGGTACACTTAGAAAATTATGCAAGGCGGTCTGAGGTTTCAATAACAAACTTTATGCTATGGCTGCAAAAGAGAAGTTAATATAACCTCTAAAAAAATTTTTCCTTTTTATCTAACAATAGACCAAATGTGCTTGAAGTAGTTTCAGCAATATTTTCTTAAAGCACCTGAGCTTCTTTTTGATTTTGAAAAATTTGTTTTAAAATACTAACAATATTTTGAGAGGCTAAAACATTCAAAACATATACATATTTTTATATGCTTGAGTAGAGCAACATTTTTTAAATATTAAATATTATTACTAATTATTTTTTATGGCAAGCAACTCTTAACTTTTTAAACTCTTTTTCACGTTCCCACTCGACTTCTTTTTAAAAAAAAATGCAACTTCACTTCATTAAACCACTAGTTACTAAACACACTCACCTGTGCTGTGTTACAGGAAGTGTTCTTCTATGTTTTTGATGTTGGCGCCAAAATTGCTGCAGCCGGTTTTTTCCGTTATAATAAAAGCTTTATTTAGTTCGCACACTTATGCACACGCGACTCGTAAAATATTCGAAATTTTTCTTGTATTTGTGCAAACGGAAGTGAAGCGTTGATGACTTTTGATCTCTTCCGGTTAGGTCTGGACGCTTAGAAGTTGTCGTGTTAACTTAACGGTTGACATGCTGAGCGCTCGCTTTTTATACGTTGCGTGAGCCAGAAGATTCCTAGCTACGGCTGGCACGCACAGCGTACAGAAAAAAAAAACAAGAAAAAACTTCAACATCAAAAACAACAAAAATATAAGAAACAGAATCCTTAGCAACATTTTATTCACCTCACGATGGCACGTAATCGTGCTTGGTGAAAAAGTTGGACGATGTTGTTGTCGAACATAAGCAAGAGATTGCAGTTTACCACCCTCGCAACCGCCCACTTGGTTAATGCGTACACTCTGTTGAATGCCGCACGACATTTGATAAATTCACCACTGCTGCGACTGCTGGTGAAATTTACGAGTTGCACCTGTTGAAGTGCGGTTTTCGGTGTTGAGCTTAAAACTTGTTGCATGCTAAGTTTTTCTTTTTTTGTTTTTGGGCACTTTTCTACAGTTTATCAAACATATGATTTCCAATCGCATCAACAAGTTGGGTTGTAAACATGGGTGGCCCACTGTTGGTAGCATGGTTGGGTGGCATGGTGAATAAATCATAATTCAATAGAACAAACAACGCTGATGTTTGCGTTTGTGTGTGTTTGTGTTTTTGAACGTGTGCGCTGCTGGATATTAGTTCCCATGCAGATTAACTTTACTTTTGGGAAAGCTACTCATTGATGGGGTATGTGTTTTGGTTATTTTTTTCTTGTGTGTGAGCTTCCTGCCACCGTTTGAACGTATAGTTCTGACAATTTAATCCAATCTTCTTATGAAATACAAAGATTTATGATGCAAACTAGATAAGCTAGTTGTGGATTCAAACAACGACCAGTGTGCAGATTTTTTGTTTCCAAATTAGTACGGAAACATTTTCATAATAATAATAATAATAGTAGACTGTGTGGCAAGCGTGATTACATAGGTTACTTAGTCGGGAAATAATTATTACGCAATTTTCACTTTGTAACAACATTGCTATCAGTAACGTAATATTGATATATGGCTCAGCAAAATTCAATAAATTCTTTGATATTTATTTATTTCACATTTTAAGAGCGCTTAGGAACAGCCAGCCCTTCAAAGTGTTGATGGCGTTGCCAAGTTCGGCAAAAGCTTTTGATTAAAGCTATATTCGGTGTAAATCATCCTTTGATAAATAAAAAAACTACACACAATACACGGTTCTTACTAATTGTGTGTCTTTTGAGTTAATGATATTAGATTAAAAAATTGCAAAGTACATATAAAAACATAAAAGATAAAACGAGACGAAATTTCTTTGACATTAATTGCAATTTTATTGTGTTTAGCTGTTTTTGTGGAAAAACTTTTTCTTTGCTTCTATTGATATTCAAGTAGATATAAAATTTAAAAATCAAATACATATCAACCAATCAGGCCCTATTTGCGGGGGGACAGAAGGGGCTCGAGCCCCGGGCACCACATCTGAAGGGGGCCGGCCTCCAAATTAAGAATATCATATAAGAAAAAATAAAACAAAAATGTTCAGATGAAAAAATTCCTACTGGACTTTTAAATGTAGTAATGTAGTATAGGAATTCCATTCAAATTTACTTGTAACCGATCGATGAAAATTGAGTCTGACATGAAAAAATGTTATGGAGTCAACATGTTTTTAGAAATTATTGATTCCATTTTATATGGTCTAAAAAAGTGATTTGAAACGCTTGAAATTCATTTTCATTCCTCTGTCAATGTAATAAACTGAGCTGCATAGACCTGCAGTCAGCAGCACAAACATTTCAGAAAACGCTCTCGAAAAAAATATCGCGTAAGAAAATTATATTTTTCAAAAGAATGCTCTCAGTCAACTTTAAGAAGAATTCACGGTGTGCAGGAAGCAACTTTTATTCAATCTGAAATGTCGACGCAATCTGAGTATGCAGATGTTTGAAGAACCATCTACAGATGCAGAATTCAGTGTTTTTAAAATCCTATGAGTCCGTTTAAGGGGGTTAATCGATTTTTTACAGTAAGAAAATCGTTTTTATTTTATATCATAAGTAGGTAGTAAAACAATTAAAGAGTATGTACTCAATGTTTAAAAAAGGATATAACTTCAAATATTTACAATTTAATAAATGAAAAAATTCAATCTAGTAAAGGATCCGGTAAGAAAACATGTGTTTTTATAAATCCAAAATAGCAAATAATTGTGAAGTAAACTAGTTATATAATGTTTGTCTTTATCACCTGTAATACTTTTTTCTTCATCGTGTAATGACTTTAATATTTACATATTTAGAGATGAAAAAGCAACAACTGCATCCTGCAACTTTGGTAAATATGCTGCATTATTCATTGAATTAACTTTTCTTCGATTCCAATGTTTTAAAAATTCCTTGTGAATGGATTCCCCTGCTTGTTCAGACCGGATATCGAGTCCATCTCTATTTAGGTACTCCAGACAATGAGTAAGGTATTACATTAGCTTTCAATGTATTGAAAAGTTCTGTAGCTTAAAAAGTTTTTTGAATTTTTCAATGTACTCTTAAAGATTATCACCCTTTTGAGTAGAGAAGCCACAGTTAATTATCTTGTTCATAGCTTTGAGAGCGTTAATGAACAAAACTAATCGTAAATTTCCAGTGTTTTTATATATGTCAGGATCATTTAACTTATCTGCCGTTGTCAAAAGGGTACAGCAGGCATTGCTTTCAACTGTTAGTTTCAATGATAGTTTAATTGTGTCAAATTAAGTTTTATTGGCCAGATCAGTGCCTTTTCTCTACTGAGGATTGGAATTAATCCATCTCAAAACAAGTGATTGACGAATCCCTGCATTACATGTAATTCCAGAATAATACACATTTGGATAAAGCAAACATCATCACTTTTTTTTAGCAATGGTGGATTTATAGTGCTATGACACACTTTACCTCTTTTTTTATCCGAATCAAGAGAAGAAACTTTATTAAAGTTTGAACGGTTGTTCTTTTTGATTCAGTTCTTTTAAATTTTTTAAGCTAGCAAAGCAATCAGAGCATAGACATGCAGCATTAGACCATTGACAATTAAAATTAATTTAAAGTCAGCAGTAAATCTGCAGGGTCTTTCATTGATTTTTGTTAAATCGAACAAAGTAGAAATATTACTTTATGATTCTGTATGTTTGGGACAATACACAGCATTGGTAACCGTTTTACACTTGCCAACTCTGTTTCTTTGTTTGCATTTCCTTATTTATTGTATAGCTTTTAATTAAAATGTTCATCGTTTTCATCTTCAACTCGGTACGCTGAAGAATAATTTTCTGGAAGCATTGTTAAACTAATTTTAAAAAAGCCCTGTCCTTCGTCAGCCAGATTTAGTTTCCTCTGAAATTGCGAGCCTCCAAAACCGCTTATTATAACTCAGATGCATCAGCCCATACCATGGATTGAATTTCTTTTGATTTTTTTGAAACTACGTCAAACCGTAAATTATAAGTTTTGCAAACATTTTTCAGAGTGTTAACTTTTTAAGTAGCATGTGAGGTGTAATTTTGTGAAATCGAATTTCAACTTTTTCTACTTCGAATAAAATTAGCAACATTTCTCGTTTGTTTGACGCTTGTGCCTGAATTTCTCATAATATTATCTTAATATATTTTTTTAAAAAATTAGAATTTTTTGCTCTTTTGGATTTATAACAACAGACCATCGCTTACCGGATCTATTACTAAATGGAATTTTTTCATTTCTTAAATTGCAAATATTTGAAATTAAATCGTTTTTTAAACTTTGAGGACATATTTTTTAATTGTTTTACTATGATATAAAAAAAAAATCGATTTGTTTACTACAAAAAATCGATTCACCCCCTTAAACGAACTCATAGGATTTTAAAACAATAAGTTCTGCTTCTATATACTGTTCTTCAAACATCTGCATACTCAGATTGCGTCGACATTTCAGGTTGAATAAAAGTTGCTTCCTGCACACCGTGAATTGTAAGCCAAAGAATCTATTTCAGGAATATATCATCTTTTTAGAAGACGGCGCACATTGTCGCAGGGTCGGCAATAATTCATTAAAACGAAAATAGCAATAGTGAAAATGTAAGTATGCAAATTTGTCGGCAAAATACCAAACAATTCAAAACAATTTCATTAGAATTTCATTAAAGTATTGATTTGTGTCAACGTAGTTCAACTTGAAAATCAACACATTTTCCAGGTGAGAAAATAACGTTAAAAATTTGTATTAATTCGTGAAAACTATTAGATAACTATTTCAACTTCGGGGCCGGTGCACATTAAAAAGTTACAAAATATATTTTTGTACATATTTTTTTGCCTGGCAATGCTTAAATTTGTGTAAATAACTAAACATCTGGAGACTACGGTTACTCTGAAGACGTTTCATCATCAACAAACAAAAATCTTCAACTTTCAAAGTGAATTAAAAAATACTTTAAAAACCATATCTCCAATTTTTAGTTATTTTACGGCAGAAAAGTATGAACTTTAATATTCAGAAAGAAATTTACACCTTTTGTTGCCTGCTCAATAATAATGAATTTTTAAATGAATTATTGTAGTGCCCCTTCAAGTGAAAATTTGTCAAATTTTTAACGTGTGGCTAGCCGCTAGCTATATGAAATATGGCAAAAAAGTTGCTGCTATTACAGAATTTTTGGAACGGTAGATGCAAATAAGTGTCACTAAGAATGTTTTTAAAGATTTTTTGTATCTAGAATTAAAAATTAGAAAACTTTGGATGTCTGCTCATCGAACAAAAGAAGTTTTTTCTTCAAGAACAACGATACTTGGCTGAATTCATATTTCAAGCCTAAGCCGAAGGATGTTTGTGTAAATGTTTATATAAAAATAAAACATGGAACAGGGAACAAGCAGAGGAAGGCCGAAAGTTGATTATGAAAATTCCTGTCCTGAAGAAAGAGGGAAAAAATGTTTAATTTGATTTCTAGAAGGACGCCGGGGGTGATAAGATATGCGGCAGTTGCTATTAATCGAGCATCTGAAGAATCGAAAAAATCTGGGTATAAGCGCTTAACAATTGAGCAAGCTCTATCCTTGTATTTAGATTTAGACTTATTAGTGCGGAAATATAACATTTTATGATCGGATGTGAATGCAATTCACGAGGAATTTTTCCCAAGCTATAATATATTAAAAAAGTTTAGGGACACATTATTTCAAATGAAATAGTGGCTTCCGGAAATTCTGCAGAAGTGCCTTTACAAATTGTTTTAAATAAAACAACCTCAAGTCTGCTTCAGGTTTGTAATATCGATAAAAATATGAAGCTAACATTAGAGTGTAAGTGGAGCTTTGATGGAAGCTCTGGGCATAGCATCTATAAGCAGAAACACCTTCAATAAGGTATTACAGAAGAATTTTTATTTGTGGTTTCATTTGTGCCATTGACTATAATTGACTCTGAAACTGAACATCAGAACAAAATATTGTAACACAAATGTGTAGAACAAAATATTATAACACAAATTTATGAACTTGTATTGTTTAAAACAGGTTAATAATGCTAATGCTGAAGTAAATTTTAAAATGAATTTGAATGGTTGATGGGGCAGTTAAAAATATTTTAAAACAATTCAAGCTCCTCTAGTTGCTACATTTTTTTTTTTTTTTTTTTTAGACTGAACCAACGCTCAGGGGATGCCCCTCATAAATGCGTAAGCATTGTATTGATTCGGAAGATGGGTGATAGTTAGTTGGAGGGTGGATAGATGGAAAGATATGAACGCTGATAGTGTGTTGCTTAGGCCAGTACAAGAAGCTAATTTCAAATATGGTCTTTCTTCGCTTCAGGCATGGATAAAGAACTTTGAGTGTTTGCTACATGTTGCATATAGACTTCCACTAAAATGCTGGCAAGTCAGTGGGGAAGAAAATAAACGAAATTTTATAGAAAGAAAACTAATAATTCAAGGCCAATTTAAACAAGAAATGGGTCTCATGTGGACCAAGTGAAGTCAGGGTTTGGAACCACTAATGATGGCAATACAGCCAGGCGTTTCTTCCTAAATCCTGATGTTTCTGCTTGCATATTAAAAATTGATGCTAAATTAATCGAAAGTTTTGGCTTGATTTTAAAAAAAATTTCTAGTGGAGAAAGGGTCAATGTCGAAAATTTTAAATTGCTGTTGATTGAAACTCGCTTAATATATACAAATAATTACGCGTGGTATTATATGCCCACTACATTGCACAAAATTCTAGTGCATGGTAGCGAAATTATACAAAACTTTAATATTCCCATAGGAAGAATGTCCGAAGAAGAAGAAGAAGAAGAGGATATGGAATGTAAGCATAAGGACATGCGTAAATATCGCCTAAGTCATACTCGCAAAATATCTAGAAAAGTCTCAAACCATGATCTTATGGTAGTTTTATTGATGACGTCAGAACCTCTCATTTCTAGTAACAGACGTATTAAGTATAAAAACAAAATTCAGATGAAATCAGAAAATATATATTAAGCGACAATATCGTACAAGCAGGGTTGCCAACACATACCTTTTCGCCCGGAGACTTCGGGCCTGAGGGCCGATCTCCGGGCTTCGGGCCTGGCACATTTTCTCCGGCTTTCGCTCTAATCTATATTTAAATCAAGTTTTTTTTGCAAAAAAATATGTTTAACTTATTTATTAGTGTTGTTTTACCCTTTTTTAGTGAATGTTTGAACCATTTGTCTTAATGAACGCTAACTAAACTTTGACGTTCTTTCTATTTCTTGAACTTCGTTTTTGAAGGAACGTCGTAACCAGTCGTTACTTTTCTTTTGGTAACTTGACGAACTCGTTTCTGTTTTTTTTTTTTTGAGTTCTGCGGCCAAGGCTCATTTCATGATTCAATTATATATAAGGTTAAGTAACCATGAAATTGTTCTCATACAACAACAAAACTATAATTGCAAAATGTCAAAGTAAAACAAAAAAAGACAAGTAAACAATCAAATTAAATTTTCTGACTAGAAGTCAAACTATTGGATTTTAATATTAAATTTGTGTTTCAAATAATTTTTAAACAATTTTCTTGGAGTTTGAGTTTTTGTTACTACCTCAAAATGCCAAAAAAGTGCGCGATTCCCCAAAACTATTGGAACAAGGAAAATGTTTCCCTTTTTAAAGTGCCCAGTGACATTTTTAAACGAAAACGCTGGATGGATGGAATTTGGATCGGCGAATGTCAAAGTAAAAGATAACACCACCAAAAAGCTGTTATTGACATTCGCTGAGAGATATGTGCTCTCAGCTTACTCAACCTTATATATAATTGAATCATGGGCTCATTTATAAGGTTGTGGCACTTTTTTATTTATTAATTTATTTATTTATTTATTACAGCTTTAATAAGCCTATTTATATATTAATAATTTCTTACAAAACCTTATTTTCTACATGTTTTCACGAATTTCAACTTAATTTCCTAACATAATTTAAAGTTATCTCACAGGTGTTGTTTTGCAGTATATGTATAATAAATTTTTAAAACGGTTTTTGTTATCACAATTTTTGATTTCGCTTGGTAAAGCATTAAAGCATTTAAGTCCTTTGTAATATAAATTTTGTTTTTCAGCTTCTGTTCTATATAAAGGCAATCTAAAATTATTTCTGTCTCTTGTTATATAGGAATGTATTTCGTTAACATATGTTAAATTATTACTAAGGTACTCTGGTACTAATCCATGTTTAATATTAAATATAAATTTCATTGTATGGAAGAGTAATTGTTGTTTAATGCTCAACCAATTTAGTGCATTCAACACAGTTATCGTTGGTGTATCATATTGTGCTTTTAATATATGGCGCATAGCCTTATTTTGCATCTTTTGTAGCCTGTCAGCTTGTGAGTCAGGTAAAATATATAATATTGATGGACAATATATAAAGTGGGGTTCTATAATAGATCTATAAACCATAATTTTGTATTCTTTTCTGACGAATCGACATGTTCTTTGCATAAATCCTATTTTCTTTGCAATTTTATTTACTGTATAGTCTATGTGATCATTAAATTTGAGTTTATTGTCTATCTGAATACCTAAATATTTAATTTTTTCTACCTCATTAATCTTTTCATTGTTAATTTTTAGTATCTGATCACTTAACCTAACATTACATCGAGTAATTGTCATAAATTGCGTTTTCGCTATATTTAATTTAAGTCTATTTGTACACAGCCATATATAAAGTCTATCTAAATCTTCTTGTACTTTAATCATTGCAGTGCTTATATCAGTATCACTTATGGTTATTAAGGCATCATCAGCAAAAAGTTTAAGACAATCTAAAATATCACTAATATATATATTAAATAAAATCGGGGCTAAGACCGATCCCTGGGGCAGGCTAATTTCTACTGGTACTTCTCTCGACTTTGCTTGATCTATTACTGTATGCTGTTTGCGATTTGTTAGAAAGCTATTAAACCATTTCAGCTCGATTCCATTGATTCCAATTTGTTTTAGTTTTTGCAGTAATATTTCACGGTCTATCGTTTCGAAGGCTCTTTTTAGGTCTATAAAGACGGCAATTATTGATTTTTTTGCATTTAGGTCTTCTTTCCATTGTGCAATCACTAAATTTAGTGCAGTTTCGCAGGAATGCAATTTTCTAAATCCTGACTGCTCTTTAATTATAATGTTATTACTATCTAAATATTGCAGGAGTTGTCTTTTTATCACAGTCTCTAAGATTTTTTCCATATTCGGAAGAGTATTTATTGGTCTCAGTTCCTCAGCTTTTAATGTTTTTGTCACTTTCTTTACAGGTATTACAGTAGAAATTTTCCATAAATTTGGAACCACTCCAGTTTTTACACTTTCATTTATTATAATTGCACAGAAATGTCCTAAATATTGCACTGAGTCTTTTATTACACCCTCCGATAGAAGATTTTTACCACCAATCTTGTATTTAAAATTGTCTACTATTTCGAGGATATCTTCTGTCGTTATTTCTGTAAATATTAGTCTAGTATTAATCTGCTGGCTTATTACATTATTAATAGGAAATCTTTGAATATTATTATTTATGTCCATTATACTATCAACAAAATATTTGTTTAATGCCTCTGCGATTTCAGCTTTATTTTCGTAAACTTTATTATGTATGTTAATTTTATTTATAGTGTCTTTTTCTTCTGTTATGTTGACCGTTTGTTTAAGATATTTCCACATAAGTTTACTGTTTGTACTATTAATTTGAACTTTGTGTTCCATATACTTTATTTTTTTAACTTTAATTTGTTTTTTGTAATATTTTTTTATGTCGTAGTATTCCCTCCATATTCCAGTATTTTGACATTTTTTAAATATGTCGTATTTATATCTATTTAATTCAGTCAATTCGCGATCGTACCATTTGTTTTTCAGTTTGACATTTATTTCTTTTTCACTTGTTAATTGTTGCATAGAGTTTAATAAGCTGTTTGTTAAAATACTAACTTTTTCGTTAACGTTAACGTTATTTAAAACATTATAGTCATAGCATCGTAATAAGTTTAATAATTTTTCGCAGTCGTAATTTTCCCATGATATTATTTTCCTCTTTTCTCGCATTTCTAGATGCTCATTTATCTTTATTTTGAACATACTTGAGAGCGAATTCGGTCAAACTGTCAGAATGGATGAAAAGAAATGAAGAAAATGAATGCTTAGAACAAAGAAAAGCGCAATGACAGTTCAAGCAAAGGCGGGAAAAAGAGTGCATTTTTCTCAAGTGCCACAACCTTATAAATGAACCTTGTCTGCGGCTGAATTTTTAATTAATGTTTGCAGTTCAATTTATGTCAGTGCGGTCAATAATTTGTGTTTTGTGTATTAACTGATACAAAGCTATTTTAGAGTACATCATAATAAAATCTAGTCGCAAGAGGAAACATAACTTAACATCTTTTAACAACGATTGGCTCTCGATACCAAGCTGCAAAGATTGGTTGCTGAAAGAAAACGAGTTCACGGGAAAACGCTAGTTGTGTTGTGTCACATTTGTTGTCAAACATGATTGTATGAAAGATGACTATGTCTGAAAGAAAAAATTAATTTTTTAATTAAAAGCAAACAGACCATAAAAAATTATTAAATAAAAAAACTCCGGGCCTGGGATTTTCAAAAGTTGGCAACCCTGCGTACAAGTAGATGAACTTGATGAAATTGAAATCAATACATTTTGTGAAGAAGATATAGTTATGCAGCGAATAGTTTTGTTATATCAACGTAGCAGATATCAAAGTCACAAACTATATTTTCATTAAACATTATTTATATTATTTTATTATATTACATACATTATTAGTTATATTATTATATTAATAATGTAATTAAAATATATGCACTCATTCAATTCTTTCGTTTATTATGCCAATGAGCTTGGCTATTGTTAGTTTGTTTAATTGTGAATAAAAATAGTAATTAATAATTTTTTCGATGCAGAAGATCGCAAGTAGAAGATTGCCGAGGTGCAAGGCGGCTAATTTGATTAGTTTTAACACCAAGTTAATTTCTCGTACAGAAAGGACATCTGCATCAAATTTTATTGTTTTGGGATAATGTTTTAGGGAAGTTATATAAGATTACCGAATTTGGTTACATGTATTGGAGATGGGCGTGCTAGTAGGGTGATTTGCTTGATTTTCACACGAACTGTTTTGCTAGGTGAGAGTTTTAGTTTGCCGATTTCCGGAATTATACCAGATTACCAATTTGGGTTATATGGGAGGTGGTCGTCCCTTTCATCCAATTTAATCGCAATTTTTACGAACAATTCTCTTATTGAAAAACGTAATTCTAGAAAATTTCATGATTCTGTGATAACTCCTTCTATTTTTCGCCGCTCGCTATATGGGATCGTTACACCGTGCGGCGCATGCATGCTTATATAAGAGTGGTCCCTATTTGTTTTCAGAAGTAATGAATAACGGAACGGAGTTTTATTTCATAGCAAATTGGGAAATATTCATAAAAAATATTGATATTAACACGTGCCACACATGATTTTAAAGTTTTTTTAAAGTGGGCAAAAGTCGTTTTTTTTTAATTTGAAAAAGATTGGTACGCATCACGTTCTTTAATTAATTTTTCTTCGAAATGAGTTATTAAACGTTAAATTTGACCAAAACTACGAGAGTTGTGATATATTAATCTTTGAAAAAAAAAAAATAGCGAAAATTCAAATTAAACGATGTTTCAATAAAATGAATTGGTAATATTTTTTAACTTGATTTTTTTTTTTAAATCCTTAAAGTGCCATTGAAAGATCCTAGAAACTTGACTTCTTTAAAAAATCCTTAAAGTGGCCTTTCTGTCATATCGAACACTAAAATAAAAATATAATATAATCGGAAGAAAATTAAAAATATTTTTTGAGATTTATTAAAGTAATTTTAAATGAGAACTATATGATTGTCAATTTTGCATGATTTTTCTTGCGTTTAGCGACTTTTCATACGTCCTTGCGGTGGCAAAAGGGTATTTTCTAAAAAATTTTTTGTAAAGCGCTACTTACAACTACATACATACTTTAAAAAACTTACTACTTACCCTACCTTGAAGCCTAAAAAACTTTTTGCTATATTTTGCTAATAAAAATAATATATTTTGTCACTAAAAATAATGTGTTAATATTAAAAAGAAGTCATGGCCACGACACATTTTACATGTAAGGCTACACGGTAATGCTGGCATATTTTTTCAAACCTAGAGCGCCGACTGTGGTCTGCCTCTAGGTCGACCATTTGACAAAATCGTTTAAATATCCTTTCCATGCTGAAAATAAATCCAGAAACAGCAAGAAAAGTAATTTTTTCAGTTATAGAAGATCGTTTTCACTACAAAAAGCTTAAAAGACAGTTCTCAAATAATGTTTTATCTAATATTGAACTATTTTTTTTTAATAAACATGTCGTCTTTACATTTAATAATTTTTTAAAGAGGTTGGGGGGCCCCAAAAATTCGCCTGGCCCCTCACAGGCTCTGAAAGTAAGTTTTCTTTAAAATGTAATAAAATATTTAATTAAAATTACTCATACGTCCCGAAGTCTAATTTAAACATTGCTTTATCCCTTTCACACTTGACGCTTAACATATGGGAATTTCTTTACGATTTTTGGAGTAAATTGTCTTAATATGATATGAAAGCTTTTTCAATGCCGAAATGTTGCTATTTCAAGGTTTTTAGAAAACCAAAAGTTAGTACTAAAACACATTTTTTTTTTAACTAAAACAAATAACTGCTGCAAATTATTTAAAAAAAAAAATTAATGCAACTCAAGATTTTCGTGAAAGAAACGGGAAAACGAACAGTGAAACAACATGAAAAGCGAACATTGATATAAGTTAGCGCCTTGTTGCATGCAATTTAATTTATCATTCGTGAAATACGAGTAGAAGTAAAGATATTGATACTTAAAGTTACCCGCTCAATCGATGCATACCGATCTGAAAGGTTATTTTAACATTGTTTTTTGTTAACATCATTGTGAACTAGAAAAACTTCAGTAGATAGGTATTTCATAAGAGTGGTTTTCTGAGAAAAAACCAATTTTACTTTATTTCCATTTTCGAGACATAGATCTAAAAGTCTAAGAACTTTTCCAAATTTCGTAGCCAACTTTAACGAACAAGTTTCGTAGAGTTAATGTCATTCAACTTGGTTCAGTTTTACATAAAATTCCAAATCCACAAAAAGGGGAAACATTTTAATATCTTAAACAATTTTCAGTTCAATTTAAGACTTTTGATTCGCAAATCCAAGAAAAAATTATTCCTCCCAGAACTTAGGAGTCGTTCATAAACTACGTTACCAATTTGGGGGAGGGGTGGAGTTTTAAAATGCACTATGATAAGTAACGGTAGGGGTGGGGAGGGGAGGTTTAAGATATTGTAAAGTGATCAAAAATTAAAAAAAATACTCAAAAAAAGTCATTTTAACATTATTTAAGACTAGCTGATATTAACCCGTTGTTACACTGAAATGTCCAATCCAATCCAATCCAAATGTTCTTTATTTATGATTCATTTGTAAAATATAAACAATCCAGTTTACATATAAGAGACTTAGCTTATAAGCTACTACAACTATAAAAATGATTTTTTTTTTAGTTTAAACAATATTAATTTGAAATTTCCTGTAGTGTTTATACTCTTTAGGACGAATAGACTTAATAAATACTTAAAGCCTTAACATATAATTATTATCAGAGATTATTATTAAACTTGTGATATACTCGTTTATTCTTTCGATTTCCGAGGAGTAATTTATTTTTTGTATCTAATTTATAATTTTTATTAATTATACTATAAAGCATTTTTATTGATTTGTTAATTTTTTCCAGGGTTTATTCAATATGATTTTTAAATGTTAATTTTTTATCAAGAATTATACCCAAATATTTAACTTCAGTTTCCCCTTTGATTGATATATTGTTTATGCGAAGCGGCATTTTGGGAATTTCGAGCGTTCTACGTTGAGTAAAAAAAATTGCTTTTGTTTTAGAGGCGTTAATTTTTATTTTACATTTTGAATAATACTCCATGTAATTTAACAATGCATTTCGAAGTGTATGGACAATTGGTACCCGATAACTTGACGAAGCAAAAAAGGCTGTGTCATCAGCGAAAAATGCTCTGGATCCATTCCTGAGATACGGTGCGTCGGATATAAATATGTTATATAACATTGGGCTAAGTACAGCTCCTTGTGGCACTCCAAAGTGAATTTCACGGCGTAATGATTTTGTTTGGTTGATAGACACTAAAAAAGATCTGTTTCGGAGAAAAATATTGCAAATATTAATTAGGTATCGAGAGAACTTATAGTTAATCATTTTCAGTACTAGTTCAGAATGCCAAACTGAGTCGAAAGCTTTTTCGATATCGCAAAGCATCATCCCTGTAGATTGTTTTTGTAAAAGGTGATATTTAATGTGGCTTCCAATTCGATAAAGTTGATGAGTTGTTGATTTTCCGTGCATAAACCCGTGTTTCACAGGTGGCATAATATCATGTAACGCAATTTGTGCTTGTATTTGCCTAAGTATAATACGTTCGAGTATTTTGCTCAAAGAACTTAGTAATGATATCGGTCGATAGCTTCTTGGGTTTGATGATATTTGGTTCGGTTTTAGTACTGGAATTATGTTTGCTTCCTTCCAAGATTATGGAAAATAATTTAACTGCAGAGAAGCAAAAATGACATTGTGCACGAAAATTATACCTAGCTGGGGTAATTTTTTAATGAGGATATTAGTTACTCGGTCAATTCCTGGTGATTTTGGGTTTTTTAACCTTTTGATAGCTGCAATGGTTTCTTCAACAGTTGGAAGGTTTGGTATATTCTCCTCTGCTTCGTCATGAGTAAATGCGAACACCTTATGCTCCACTTCGGAAGTAAGTGTTGGATTATCATTAGCAAGAGTATTTTCAAAGGACTGCGTGAAATGTTCAGCAAAAGATTCTGCTTTCTCTGGGTGTGTTTTAGATGTGCTGTCACCATATTTTAGTGTAGGTATATTAAGATATCGCCTTTTTATAAACTTTGTCACTTGCCACAATCCCTTATTATGGTCGCCAGGATGGATGTTGCTTAATTTATGATTCCAATTAATGTTTCTTAAATTACACAGTGATACAAAAAAAACTAAAGTAGAAATACCTGGGAAATGATACTATTTTCCTCGTAGGCGTTGTTGAGTACAACAAGAATCTGCTTTTGAAATTTCCCAAACACCCCCAAAATCTTGAAATCCGGTTAAAAAACCGGTTTTGCGTACCTTTGCGCGCTTGTAAGCCTGTAAGTCAGTTGATAATCAACCGATTTTCATTTTCTCACCGGATTTCAAAAGAAGAAACCTAGACCTTTCAAACGATATCTTTATATTTAAGAAAATTTGAGAAGTCTGTGTGTATTTGTCCAGCAAACAGATATTTTTTTAATTTTTTTCGCCATTTTCCAACTTCGGCGATGATTCCACACATTATTTTATAATGGAACCGTACTTTTCTTTGATTGATTCAAAAGGGACGTTTTCTAATGAGTAAAACGCAATTTTGTTTTTAAAAATCCAGTAATTATTGACTGAGTTATTGAAGTTTTTATTAAAACCAAAATTTTGCAAAAATACAAGTATTGGTCATTGAACTCAAAAATGTTTGCAGGTCCGTTTTTTTTTTAATTCAGCATCATGTGTTTCTCTTCGAAGTGACCAGCAATATTCTGAAATCATTTTTGCTTTATTTTTTCCTTCAAAGCGTTTTTCAATTGTAGCCATTTCTTGGTGAAAATGTTCGCCTTGTTCATCGCTGAACTGACCCAGGTTGTCTGGGAAGAAGTCCAAGTGCGAATGCAGAAAATGAATTTTTATGGACATGTTGCAGCCCATTCCACCATACGCACCCAAAAATTCATTAACAATCGCGACATAGTCGTCGCTTCTGTGATTACCAAGAAAATTATCACATAGTGCAACAAAACTCTTCCAGGCACGTTTTTCAACAGAACTTAACTTGCTCATAAAGTTTACATCTCTCATAATTTGATGAATTTGAGGTCCAATGAAAATACCTAAAATTCATCAAAACAGATAAAAACTATGAAAAAAGTACTACATATGGAAACAAATAAATTAATACCTCCTTTTATTTTGCCTTCACTTAGTTTTGGGAACACCGCTTTAAGATGACAAAAAGCGTCGCTGTTTACATCCAGTTTTTTAACAAATTGTTTCATGTATCCCAGCTTTAGATGCAGTGGTGGCAGAATAACATCCTCAGCTTTAACTAATGGGATGTTTAAAATGTTCTTCCTGCCTATTTGATGCGACTGACGAGTTGACCATTCTTTGCGATCATAGCGATTCGGTGCGTGACTATCCCATTCACAAAGATAGCACGGATGTTTTGTATTACCACCTTGCATACCAAATAAAATTGTCAAAACTTTTAAGTCAGAGACTATTTTCCATTTATGCGTGGCATAGCTGACGAGCCGGAGTATTTTTTCCATCACTTCGTAAGTTTCCTTTGTGTTAGTCGCATATGCGATTGGAACTGATGGTAACAGATTTTCGTTATGCAGTAAAACAGCTTTCAAGCCTAGGTATAACATTACATATTTCATATAAAGGAGTAAAAAATCACAAATTTCTCCAACAATACTTACTTTTACATGAACCATCAATAAAAAGTCGCCATTCCATCGATGAATAATTGTGATTCAAGGCCGAGAATAGTTTGGGTACATCTACGCAATACACTAAATTCTTATCATTCTCATCAGTCTTAAAACATTCTTCAAATATCAAAGTACGGTCCATTTTTCTACCAGATGTTATACGAAAATCTTCTTCCACCAAATTCCACTGCTTTAATCGTGACCCAAGAATTTCAGAATCTCATTTTGACATATGTAAATCGCGCACTAGGTCGGCGAAATCTAGATTTGAAACATAATGCCGTTCCGTTGACTTCGAATTGGATGGAAGGAACTCTTCTTGTTCCAAATCTGTATCAGTTACATCAGTAGATTTGCTTGTTGTCGGAACATCATTATTCCCAGATATTGCCTTCGTAACTGTTACAACATTTGCGTACTTAATGTTTTTGCGCGTTTTAAAACTGTGGCCCGACACATTGGTTTGGCAAAAATAGCAATCATCTCGTTTATGATATGACTGATGATGCCAAGTCATAGGCGCCGAAAAGGGCAAAACAATTGAAGGTTGAACTTTAATTTTTTTTTAATATTGCAGTGCAATATTCACAAATAATTTCGGGCTCGTACCACCGACTGGTATTATAAGAGCGATTGAAGAGTTTGTTGTACACTTTCACCACTCCAACATTGTTTTTAAAATCACGCCGATGACTGAAATCCGTAAATAACCCACAAATATAACAAAATTTATTACGTTTGTCACACATTTTAATTTTAATTGCACGCGATTGTTGTCCAATTGCAAACTTTTTTTTATGTAAACAGATTCAAAGTGATAAAGAAGTGATTAACAAAACGTCAACAAAAACAATGCATATTGTTGTATATTGTTGTAATTTTTACTTCTTCCAATTCTTCTAATTTTTTGAAATGCTCCGATTTTTTAAAGCATAACTTAAGAGAGCGCAAAGAGCATAGAAAGAAACGCGATTTTAGGTAAAATGTTCGACAGCGCAACCTGCTGTTTGATGATTCGCTAGAAAAAAAGTCCACAAAAACAAAATATATCTCTTAAGTAATGCCTTTAAAATTTCTGCATTTAAAAAAATTGAGCACAAGTTAGAATTGCAACCACAATATGCGAATATAACCACAATATAAGAACTTAACTTATGCCAGGAATATGTAATTTCGTTTCTTCATTTGACGTTTTGTTTCTCACAGCTTTATTACTTTGAAAACCATTTCATATAAAAAAATTTACTTCTTAATAAAAAATAGTGTGCAACTAATATTAAATGTACGAAAAACCTAATAAATTTGCTACATTTGTTACTTTTCAAAAGATATCAGTCATCGGCATAGTTTTACAGATATCATATTAAGTTATCTGTGCTCCTATAAAAAATGTGCAAAAGAACACGAAAAACGTTGTGTAGGCATTTTTGCAAAAATTTTGTTTTTATCAATAACTCATTCAATTACTAGCCGATTTTTAAAAACTAAGCTGCGTCGTGGTTTTTAATAAACGTGTTTGTTTAGTACATTAACAGAAAGTTGGTGTCTATATAAAATAGTGTGTACAAAAATCGTGAAAGTTGGAAAATTTTAAAAAAATTTTAAAAAATTGAGTTTGCCGGACAAATGCACATAGATTTATCAAGTTTTTATTAACAGTATGTCAATCATTAAAAAGGCCTAAATTTTTCTTCTGGAATCTGGTAAGAAACTGAAAATCAGTGCATCGTTGGCTAAGTTACAGCCTTATAAGTGCGCAAAGGTACAAAAACTGGTTTTTTAACGGTAAGTCAAGATTTTGGGGGTGTTTGTTATACTCAACAATACCTACAAGAAAAATGGTAACACTTCCCAGGTATTTTGGACTGTCGCACCGTGTTATTAATATCGTTCTTGATAACTTTTTGCAGAGAATTGACTTGCGTTTTAAAAAACGCCTTCATAATTGGAAAAGGACATCTTTAAAATTTCCTTTCAAAAATTGCTCTTAGTGTAATTTTTTCTTTGATTTCATCAGTGATATTTATGGCGTAGTGTTTTTGAATTCGTTGTAAGACCGAATATTTACAAGCATCCAGTATTGTTGAGCTAAGAGTGTTCACCATTTTATCAACATCATCTGTGGATGTGGGTATCGCAATGGGTATGTCTTTAAATTTTTCATTTATAAAATGCTGATAAACATCCCATTTTGCTTCACGAAAACAGGGGTTACAGCTGATATCATTTGTTTTTAGTTTATCTTTTGTATTGATTTCAAAAACGACTCCATTATGATCAGACCTAAGCCGGTGAACTTCAAAGTCACTCAATGTATGATGTCCGTTGGTTAGGCATAAATCAATTGTGGATAGAGTTTTTCTTATATCGCAGGGGTGATGTGTACTTTCAGATGGATAAAAGGCAAATATGTTTACTTCAGATAGCTTTTCGAATAATATTTTACCAGCAGTATTTGCTCTTATACAATTCCATTGCCGATGTTTTGCGTTAAAGTCTCCGATGGAATAGTATGCATGGCGAAAATGTGTTATTTTTTTTGATATCATTCCTAAAATGTTACTTGATGTCGTTGTTTGATGTTGCACCAGGTAGGTAACAGCTTACGATACTAACCCTGCTTTTATTTAGCTTTATTGATACGCAAATACTTTCAATAATTTTCGTGTCACCACCACCACCGCCTTTCATCATCGCGGTCATTACGATATATTTTGAAGTCTGGATCAGAGTGCAAAGTGGAATTAGATTTTAGATATGTTTCACTGATGCATGCTATATTAATAAAATTTATTTTCATAAAGTTGTGTAATTGTATTATTTTATTTTCAACACTATTTGTGTTCCAGTAAAGAATTTATAATTTCGAGTTATGGTCCTGCATTACAAACATATTTTTGGGCATATTGGAGAACAAGAGATAATTGATCAAATAAAGTTTTACATTTACTGAGCTCAACTAAAAGGTATTGAAATGCGTGAAGAAGTTGTGTCATATTAACCTTTCTGTCAATACGACACACCCGGGTGTGTTTTTGATTTTTTAAATGAAAAATTAAACACTATTCTTCTTCCACATAGAACTGAGCTTATAAATATCTTCCTAAATATGGACGGATAATACTTTAAAAAAAAAATATTTTTTTTGAGCATTATTTTAGGTCTGGGTGCATTTTACAATATTAACAACTTAGGCTCTATACGAACACACCCGGGTGTGTGCATATGTAATCAGCGTTAGTTTAACATGAATGTGCATGCGACAACACGATGCGAAAAGAAAAAACAAAATTTACAGTTATTATTTCGAGTGGCTAATTTTCGAGTGGCTGTTTTTTTTTTGAGTCATTCAGTCGATTGTGGTGAAGCTTGCAGTTAGGTTTGATTTTGTTATAATTGATAATTTTCTCTTCACTAAGCATTAGTAATTAATCTCAAGGTAAAAGTATTTCATAATTTTAATCTATTTGCCCTAACACACTTATTTATTACGTGCATAGAAAAGAAATTTTGCAAATTATGTCAGATAAACAGGTATCCTTACAGTCAAGGAATTATGGAAGAATGACGGTTGAGCAGCGAGAGGAGCACATGTCAAGGATGATTGAAGAGATTCTTGGAGAAGAGGAATCTGATCATGACGGAATGGATGTCAATGGTGACAGCGACGATGGTGGTGCTAATGACATGGATGAAGATGCTTCAGATGTAGAACCAGACAATTTACCGCCAGAAGTCATGTCCGAAGATGAGAGTAGCGATGATAGTGAGGTTTGTTACCAATTTGCCAATGCAACACATTGTAGTGAGTCATTTGCTGCTCGCGATGGTACTATATGGGCGAAAGAGGAGCCCACTGCCCGCAAATACCTCCAACATAATATTACTCGACAAAAAGGTGGTCCCCATTCCTCAACAGCTAGCCTTACGTTACTCCAAACTTTTAAGTCTATTTTTACGACCGAAATGTGTGATTTAATCATTAGGGAAACAAATCGTAAGGTAAATAAATGTTATAAAAAATGGAATGAGCAAAATCCTGATTCTTGCAAAGATTGGAAATTACTAACATTAGAAGAGTTTAATGCCTATTTAGGAATTCTAATTACTGCAGGTGTAAGTCGTTCGAATAATGAGCACACTAAAGATCTCTGGAAAACTTTCTCTAACCCATTGTACAGAGCAGCAATGGGTCTTAACAGATTTTGGTCCATTTCACGATATATTCGTTTTGACAATGAGAACACAAGAGCTCAACGGTTTGCAACTGATAAAGCAGCACCTATTACAGATTTATTTGTTATGCTCAATGCAAACTTACGGCAATATTTCAAACCGTACGATGCAGTTACAGTAGATGAACAATTATTTCCCTACAGAGGTAGAACCAAATTCACTCAGTACATACCTTCGAAACCAGCTAAATACGGTATTAAAGTTTGGTGGGTTTGTGATGCAAAAACTGGCTATCCACTACAAGGACAGTTGTATGTTGGAAAACAACCAGGCACTAACCGTGAGGTCAACCAGGGAGAAAGAGTAGTGAGTCAGCTCGTAGAATGTTACAAAAATACTGGCCGAACAGTTGTAATGGATAACTTCTTCACATCCTTACCCTTGGCAAAAAAACTAATAAGGTGGAACCTAGGCCTAGTTGGTACGCTTAAGAAAAACAAATCATGCATACCAGCAGAATTTCTACCAGCAAGTGATCGCGCAGTTCTCTCAACTGAGTTCGGCTTTCATGAAAATGTCACAATGTGCTCCTATGTTCCAAAAAAAAATAAGAGCGTATTACTTTTATCAACTATTCACTTCGATAAACTAGTGGTTGGAACAAACCATAAACCAGAAATAATTTTATATTATAATTCAACGAAAGGAGCTGTCGATACTATGGACAAAATGCTTGGCGAGTACACCACTAAAAGGAGCACTAAAAGATGGCCTCTTGCTTTTTTTTACAATATTTTGGATATAGCTGCATTAGCAGCGCATATAATATATTCTATAAACAATCCAGCCTTATCTAAATCGACCTGCACACGACGTAAGAATCTACAGCAGTTAAGTTTGTGCCTTGCTATGCCATCCATAGAGAAACGATCGGAAACACCGACTATATACAGAAATTTCAATACAAGGAACGGAATTGAGGCAATTCTCCAACGTAAAGTGAGTGTAAGTGAAGAACCTAAAGGTAGTGATCATCAAATTCCAAAAGAAGTTCGTGACAAAACTGGTCGTATCAAACAGAAAGGTAATTGCTTTCTTTGTCAGAAGAAACGTCCAACAAGAAAGAGCTGCCTTGATTGCCAGAAGCCAGTCTGTTCTGAACACAGTCGAGATTTTGTAAAATGTCAAAATTGTCTCTAATATCTTTTAATTCATGTATAAAAAAGTAAATAAACTTTTTGAAACCATACACTTTTTTAATTTTGAACATATATTTTAGAATAAATCACAAGTACACACCCAGGTATGCTCGTATTGACGAGGCGTTGTAAAAATTCGTATTGACAGAAGGGTTAAGCAATTGATTTGGATTAATACTCTGAAATGTTAATATTTTTTAAAATTTGTTATTTTTGCGATTTTTATTTGAATTTTCTTTAAAAAGAGAGAGGAGTTGCTAGAGTGTGTTATAAAATGGGGAAAATATGTTAAGAAAAATATATTTTTATGATTTGAGTAGTCAAAATTTATAATAGTTTTAATTTCATCCCTGCAGATGGGGTTCTGCATATAAAAAAACACCAGACATTTTTTATGAGGGCTAAGCATTTTTTAATACTTATAAAAACAACATGTTAAAAAATTCAAATCGTTACAAAAATCAAAGGGGGTACCATTACATTTTTCTAAATAGAGCATCAAGTTTTGTGTCAAACAGAAATTGTTTTTTCTTAAAAATGATACGTCATATAAAAGAGTATACGAAATGTAATTTTCAGTGATTATTGCTTTCACAAAAAAAAAAAAACAACTTTTGCACCGTTTTTGGAAGAAACATAAATTTGTTGGGCTTTTTTTGAAATAAGATTAAAAATTTATTCAAAACTTTATTGTGCAAGTACTTTCTCTATTTTTCAAGATATGAGAATGTTTTTGGTGTCAAACAAACGGAAAAATTTTTAGCTTAATTTTCATTTTTAATTAGTTCTGGTAAATTATTATAGGCCCTAGACCTCTCGACTGCATCTCGCCACAACTAAGTTATTTTCGTTGCTAGTACCGAATGCGTGAGTATGTTGATTTAGATGTGTAGTATTATAGTTTATACGTTTTATGTTCTTAAAAATTTGCAGTATTAGATAGAGTATAAATAGATTCTATCTAGGGATTAGACATTTTTAACTCCTCCACATAAAGTTGATGGCTAGGAAAAAGTGGTGGTAGCCCGAAAACTGCTTTATTTGTTTATTTGTTTGTTTATTGTGCGACGACTGTTCTAACAAGACTGAAGTAAAGAGTGTGAATGACAAAAAAAAAAAAGATTAAAATTTAATCATCATGCATTTATTTTCATCTCCGATGTATTTTGATAGGCCCAGCACATCATCATATATGTCAAATGTGAATGAACTATAGACATATATGTACTATATGAAAAACT
Source organism: Dichetophora obliterata (assembly GCA_963920525.1). Lineage (NCBI taxonomy): Eukaryota > Metazoa > Arthropoda > Insecta > Diptera > Sciomyzidae > Dichetophora > Dichetophora obliterata. The sequence continues at coordinate 231,876,899 of OY986436.1, read as the reverse complement.
TGGTGTCAACAGTGAGCTTATTTTTGAATTCCACGAATTTAATTGTTTTCATTTTCCATTTATTTTAAGCTGAAAGATGAAAAAGCTGTTATTTTTAAAATAATTATGTGATAAAAAGTAGCCTATGTCCCAACCAGAGACGTAAGGAACCCAAATGTCAAGTTTAAGGAAAATATATGAAGAAATTTTCATTTGATCGCATACAGATACAAATGTTAAATATTATAACTCTATCAAGGGTTGCCATCTGTTCTAGTTGCTTTTTTATTTATTTCAATATTCATTTGTGTTCGATAGTTTGTCGATAGTTTGTTGTTGCCTTCTTTAAAAACTTACTTAATCTAAAGCTCATAATTTAATTCATGTAATAATTTCATAGATCATAAAACTAATTAACTAACTATGGCGGAGCACGGCCAAATAAGTTTAATTAATGTCAAGTCAAATTGATTAAATAATCTAATAATTGATCGATTTCGGTCAAAGTCATGTGTAATTGAACATTTGGTTGTGAAAATAGCCACCTTTCAGTTAGAACACTAGCTTCTGGCGAAGCAAAAAACTCGTTTCATTTTCTATGGTGCATTTCGACAAACTATCGAACACCAATGAATATTGAAATAAATAAAGAAGCAACTAGAACAGATGGCAACCCTTGATAGAGTTGATGGCGGTGATCTATAAATAGCCTTCTGCTTTAAAATGTCAGATGATTAGCAGCCATACAATTTAAAGGAATGAATTCCAAAATCTGCTCACTCATATACTAGTTTAAACAGTGAGTTGATCACAGCTTAATCACTCAAAGACTACTGAAGAGGAATATGAAGCGATTTCCAAAACAGACTGTCTAGTCATCTGAGTGATTGACTCTATACAGAGTTGTCGTTGTTGATGTTGCCTTCTTTTAAAATTTACTTGATCTAAAGCTCACAATTTAATTCATGTAATCATTAACGTATTTTATGAACGACCTCTTACAGTATTTACAAGAGTCCACTTTCAAATTACATTGAAAATAAGTTTTCAACTTTTAAAAAGACACAAAAAACGCCGAAGCACATAAACTTAATGTTCGGTCCTAGAAATTAGTGGCATACTCAATTTTTCCAAATCAGATCAAAATATAAAGAATTGAAAATGACCGTTTTAAAAAAAAAAATTTAGTATTTTAACAATTCATTTTTATTGTCTTTTCAAAAATACCTCTAACGTAAAAATCGAGTAAGACTTGTTGAATCTATGATTTTTTTAAAAGTTAAGCAATTTCGCTTTTTCTTTCATTTTGAACAAATCTTAAACGTATAAACTTTATGAAAATCCTTAAATTTTTTTAATTAAATAAGGGCCGTTTTCTCAATGTTCGCTTAAGTGTTAATCGGAACTTTAACTGGCGGTTAGCAACAAAGCATTTTCTCAATGTTTGGTTAGGTCTCAAGTGCCGGTTAAGTTAACGGCAAGTTGAAGTTCCGCTTAGTTGCTAATCGGAGGAACAGCTGTGTAGTGTAAATAATAATTATATATTTTATAATTAAAAATTAATAGAATTTCGAGGATTTTATTTTTTCTAACTTTAATTCGAACCAAAATAGAAAAAAGACATGCACATAGGCGTGATTACGTAGAAGAGTACTGCACTTTCTTCATGTGCACTGAAGTTGGGCAGTCTTTTGCGTTTTAAATTATTTATTAATTAATCCTTGTTAGATATTTTCAAATTTCACATCAAATATAATGTAACAAACAATTATAAACAACTATTATGCAGTGTTCACAATTGGAAAAAATTCACAATTAATAGCTTAACCGACAGTTACTTAACCGACACTTGGTGAAAATGAAATGTTTTTTTTAGTTATCGTACGGTTAGCTAACTCACGGTTAGAAGCTTGGCTAACCGGAAATTGAGAAAGCGGCCCTAAATGTTTTTATTTAAAAAGTAGATTCAATTCAGAAAGTTTGAATCTCAGCCAAATTGGAGGTGGTCAAAATATTTGGTGTCCAAAAATAAGGAAAGTATAGCTAAAAATGGGTCTATGATAATCTATGGATCCTATGACAATCAAAGTAAAGTCCAAGAAGGTCTCCATTTTTAAGTGTGTATGAGCTTAGAAGATAATTTCGTAAAGATTTTCGAGCTCTTCTGGTGTTATTGCGATCAACAACCAATGAAGAATGACATGAAGAAATCATTCTAATATCTTGTAAAGCTGAGCTAACAAAAATTATACTGAACGATCTTATATTCCCAGTCTATCGCAAGCCATTGCTACATTAAAAAACTTCACATCATTAGGAACTTAACGATATGCTTTAGTTCTAGTCGCATTTCACGAACAAATGTGAGGCATTAGATTTTGTTTATAACCTGAATAAATGTTTATAATTTTTAGAGTAAAACCTCTTTAGCATCGTTGTGATTTCAAACTCTATGAAACGAAAAAGGACATTAAAAAACATATATAAAAAATATGCTTGCAGACATCTTAAACTTTGTGGTAGCTGTTGAACTGTAAGACAAATTTAGAGTCTACTTTCAAAAAACTCTCGCAATTCATTGGTGCATTTTGGCAAATTCATTGAACTCCAAAGAATAATAATAAAAAGAAAGAGACAACTAAAAATACAGACACAAACCTTGGTAGAGCTTTGAACTTTGTGATCTTAAAATAACTTCACTGCTGTAACGTTGTTTGAAAAATGGTCGAGAAATAAATTCGTGCGATCACAACAAAGGAATTTATTCAAATAAGTGTTAAATCATTTAAGAATTAAGCAATCATTTAAGAATTAACCGAAACAGTCTGTCTAGTCTGCAGAGTGATTGACTCTATACAGAGTTTGTTGTTGTTGTTGTTGTTGTTGTTGTTGTTGCTTCTTCAAAACTTACTTGATCTATATATATAGCTTATAATTAAACATATGTAAAAATTTAAAAGCTTAAAACTGTTTATTTAATGAAAAACTTATAAGTCTTTCTATCAATTTGAGCAGATGCATACATTTTTTGCAAAACAATTCCTCATTTTCAAGTTATACACTCTAAAGCAATTCTTTGTCATTTGGACTTCGGTGCGTATGAGTAATTTTAATTGCTTTTTACTGTAGGTTCTAGAAAAAACTTGGAAAAACTAAATGAGCTTGGATCCATCTTTCTAAATATTTGTTTTTTTTATAAATTATAAAAGATAAAATTACCACAATGTTACCCTTATTATTATAAAAAACGCTTGAATGATTTATACAAAATTAGTGTTTGCAGTAAAAGTAAAATGAATTTATTTTTCATATATTTTTTTTTTATTATTATAACTATTTATTATGCGAATACGTTAGCATATCAGAATGTTTTTCGAAATATCGGAATTAAAATAACTAATTAAAGTTAAAAGTTTTATATAAATTAAAAATATATTATATAAATTAAATTTTATTTTTTTAATTTATTTATATAAATTAAAATATATGTACTCAATTTTATAATGGAACATGTAAAAGTGTTCTAACCAAAACTATTTGTTTAACAAATTTTTTATTATACACTTTTTAAATGCAAAAAATGCACTACCAGTTATTTCGTCGCTGTTGAAAAAAGATTTTATAAATTCCTATTAAAAAAAATTTTTTTTTTATTAATAAACACTTTAAAAAAGATTAAAATTAATGCAGTTAATATTTTATCAATCGAAAATTATAGTTTGGAATTGACTTCTTCGATCCAAAAATAAAAAACTATTTTTAGTTTTTCAGTAGTTTTCCTATTTAAAATACACCACATTTGGTTATTAAAACACATTTCCATCTAAAAGAGCTGACATTATTACCCTTTTTTGTGTATATAAACAATATATTTTTCTTTTATTCTGACTAAGAATAATTGTCTTAGTAGAGATAGATAAATACTCATAGCGGTTTAAATTATCATCCGTTTCCTTTTCTGTTCTTACACCCAAACAAAAGAGGTTAAATATTATGATAAAAATGTATAAATAGAAGAAGAGCTACAATATTGAAATCAAAGTCGTACACTATTTGTCTAAGTGATAGATGGTGTTATTTATTATATTAAATAGCGTTCTTATTTAATCCTTGCAATTTTGCAGAAAGGATTTTTGCCTTGATTATATCTTAATTTGCCAGGAATCAAATGTGGTACTTTGTGACAAAGCTGACTAAGCGTGAGTCGTTGTTTTAAGGCTGTTCTACTGAAACTAAGTAGAGTTTAGCATTTCGCCAATAATGAGAGTGTGAAACTAAAAGTTTTCTGTCAAATCATTTGGGGTCAATATTTTTTCAAAAATTCGTTAAAATGCAGCCTTCTGTCATTTTAGAACTGTCAACATGTAATGCTGTGGTCAAAGAACTTAGTTTCTTGTATTAGAAAACTAAAATAGTACATGAATTTATGTAAAACTATCAATTAAATATCTATTTATACAATAATTTAAAAAACTGTTTACTTAATTTTTGTATATGTAAATAAGTTAATTATAAAAAATGTTTATAATATAAGATACATATAATATCAAATTCACAAGAAAAAACTTTGTGATAAGAAACTCGTTATCTATTGTAATACAAATTGGCAATGGCATCAATAAAAAATAACAGTTCTAATTGATAATATTTTGTAATAAATTCCATTTATTACAAAAGTTTTAATTGTGGTGAAATGAAGAGATATAAATTAGATCATATCTTAACTAAACGACCAATTAAGTTTATCAAAATGCCATAGACAGAATGCAATCATTAAAGTTGTTTGTTAAGAAAAAACAAAAACATGAAACAAAGAAGGCATATTTTTTGTCAAGATGCATAACAGGACATTCTACAGCATCACATTAAAATTATAATAATATCAGCGGGACAACTTAGACTCTAGATGAAGTCGTCTGAACGCGTCCTCAATTAAAGTAGACAACTACGTGAATGACGTGACGTAGTTTTGTTCCCTTAACTGTTGTTGCATCTATACAATTAATAGCAACATCATTCTAAAGCTATTCGTGTAGTTACTTGAACTGAGAGGTTAAAAAAACTTTAGTATTTTTTTGTTCTATGATACAAATTTATTTATGCTTAAAGTTTGCAAGAAACTGCTTGTCTGTGATGTTGGGAGGTGGGAGTTAATACTAAAGCTCAAAGACAAACTTTTTTGTAATCGGTAACTTGAGTGAAGTATGTATATAGTATGGGCAATGAATGGATAATGAATGGATAATGAATGGTTATAGATGAGGTAGTCAGAAGTGAATTTAATTACTTCTTCTGATAAGGTGAAATATTTGAAGTTGGTTTTGTGATTATCACAAAATTTCATATTCAAAACTTAAATATTAAAATTTTATTAGCACAATAATTAAAATGGTTTATTTAATATATTGGGTTGGGGAAAAAGTATTCGGCGTTTTCGAGTTCGCTTGATTTCAAAGTGTCATAACATTGAAGCGGTAAAAGAAGACAACTCAGAACATTTTGCTGATATTGATGCATCGTGTTAAAAATTATTGCAAAGCAAAGATGAGTAAAATTTCAGAAAAAATACGTCATATCTTACAATTTTAATACGATAAAGGGAAAAAGGCGTCACAGGCAGGTGAAAATATTTGTGAGGTTTATGGTGAAGGTACTACATCCCAATCAACTTCCAGGAAATGGTTCGCTCGATTTCGTTCTCGAAACTTTGAAGTCAAAGATGCTCCTCGCTCTGGTCGGCCCATCACCGAAAAAGTCGATGAAATAATGGAGAAGGTTCAAGAAAACCGTCATGTGAGCAGCCACGAAATTGCTAAGGAACTGAATGAAGATCTACCATAAAACAGTTTCAAGCCATTTGAAGAAAGTTGATTTTAAAAAAGAGCTTGATTTTTGGGTGCCTCATAAACTTAGTGTAAAAAATGTAATGGACCGAATTTCTATCTGCGATTCGCTACTAAAACGAAACGAAATCGAGCCATTTTTGAAACGTATGTTAACAGGTGATGAAAAGTGGATAACGTGCGATAATATTGTTCGAAAACGGTCTTGGTCGAAAAAAGGTGAAACTCCAAGAACGGTGTCAAAGCCGGGATTGACGACAAGGAAGGTGATGCTGTGCCACACACATCTTTATTGACCCGACAAAAACTTAAAGAATTTAACTGGGAAGTTTTGATGCATCCACCGTACAGTCCTGACATTGCACCGTCAGATTAACATTTGTTCCAATCTTTTCAACACTCCCCTGCTGGGAAGAAATTAACCTCAAAAGATGACTGCGAAAACCACCTACGTCAGTTTTTCAATGATAAAAGCCCAGAATTTTACAATAAAGGAATCATGGTCTTAACCCAAAAATGGCAGAAAGTAGTTGAAAAAAATGGACAAAATTTGGATTGATAAAATCAATTTTTTTTAAATAAAATGTTGTTTATTTTTACTAAAAAAACAGCGAATAATTTTTTCCAACCCAATAGAAATAATTTAAACATTTTTGTTAAAATCATGTTAGGTGATTACAGTCTTTGACCTACAATCTTTAGAAATTACAATTTTGACAGCGTTCATCATTTCAAAACATAATCTTGGTTTTTTGAGAAAAAAATTACGAAGTTGTTTTTTTACCAAAAAAAAAAAAAAAAAATGTGTCAACAAGCCATGCTGCATAAGATTAAATCAATAAATTATTTAAATGCTGTACGAGTCATATATTGGTAACATATGTATGGCACTAAAAGGGCTAAGAACGATCAAACTTTCAATAAATAAACAAAAACCAAAACAATATTGAACAAATCTAGCTTAGGGGCCTTATTTTATTTTAAACTAGTATTCCCCGGCGAATGTTGTCCTGCCACACACCGCCTTGCTGCCATATACAAATTTTCATGTTAATCGGAAAATATTTTCCGAAAGTATCCCTATGAACTAAATTAGCAAATTTAAGTCTAATTTGGCCAAAATATAGAATCCGTAAAATTATTGACCGTCCGAAATATAGAATTTTTGTTGATTTGTGGGCAGTAAAAGATGGAGTTGAACATTTTTTTCTTCCTCATACCATCTCGTACTCGAAACAAATCGACTACCAAAATTGCATCTTAGCTTAGTTTTTATCTGACGCACTTTGCTTCACTCCACGCTTTTTTCCTGAAAAAGGGGCGTAACATAGTGCGACCAAACCCGTCTGAAATAAAGCATTTTTGTGGTGGATGACTTTTGTGTATGGGATTTTTATGAGACATTTAGTTCCAAAGCTATTTGATATCATAATTTTGAATTGTATGGGCAGCATCACGACCTCTAATCCAACTCTCGCTCTAATTTTTCCTCTGGAGTCCAATCCAATTTTGCGTGTTGCAGCAAACATGTTCTGAAAGTGTGAACTCAATCGGACGGTTAGTTTCGGTGTCTCTAGAAAACACAAAATTAATACAGTCTGAACTATGATGACATTTTTATTGATTGGTAGGTGGTTAAAGGAGGTGTGGCCCAGCAGTCAATTTTAATAATTTCTGTGAAAAGTTGGCATATATATAGTGTTACCATGCCCATTTTTAGTACAGTTCTCAATAGTAAGCACACGAACTAAATTACCAAATTTTAGTCTAATGCGATCAATATCGTCTGAAATATAGCATTTTTTATGATTTGTGGGCGGTAAAAGGGGTGTGGCAAATCAGTGTCCGTAAACCATCTCCCACTCGAAACAAATCCACTGCCCAAAATTTTAGCTCAATAGGCCCTGTAGTTTCTGAGTTTTTTAATCCTTACTTAAAAGTAGGCGTATTTATAGTGCTAGCACGCCCATTTTTAGTATAGTTGCTGACAGTAATCATACGAACTTAATTACTAAATTTTATTCTAATACGCATATCATTATTCTAATAGCATTTATATTAATTTCTAGGCGGTAAAAAAGGGTGTGGAAAATTTTAACTTTGCCTATATTCTTCGTGCAAATGCCAGCAATAACTTGACAAACTTTTATCGCAGTCGGATTAACAGTATTGCAGCGCATAAAATATGAACAAACAAAAAACAATGAAACATACATTTTTATATATCAGATTAAAAACAACAACAACAACAACACAAGCAGGTACTGAGAAATATTCTTAAAACGATTTGTATCAACAAACGACAAGCTGTTTCTTTCGTGATTTCGGCACAGTCTCACACAGCCGAGTGTCGCCTGAAAAGGCGATAAACTTTTCTCAATCTGCGCAATGCGCGATTAAATGTTTCAAATAAAAAAAGAAAATAACAAACACCGTGAGATTCGAACCCACGACATCTAATTTGTAAGTTCACTAGTCTAACCACTGGGTTATTGCACTAACGTAACAAAAGCAATAAACAAACATATGAACCTAAGTGCCTAATATTAAGTCTAAGCATTTCCAGTCTAACTTTTTACGAGCCCAAATCCAAATTTAGTATCAAATGTACTGGAATATAGTCTAAATTGTATTAAAAAAAATTGCAAAGAATTGTACTTAAATTCAAATAAAAAAGCTAAAAAGAATGCTGTAATATTTCTTTTGCACTTAAATTTAAACCGAAAAGCTTAATGTGAAGCTGTAGCATTTTTTAGTTTTAATTTAAGTACACTAAAGTTTGCTTTATGAGTTAGTATTTGCAAAGTTGAAATTTAGTAAGCTGCAAAGTTTAAAAAAATGTTTCAATATTTTAGTTGGACTAAAATGTAGTCCAAGATTTTGAATCGTGTAACAGTCAGGACTTAATAAGAGTCGAGCAGTAGAACATCGATGAATTTATTTGTAATTGAAGTTTCCGGGATATCATACCTATTGGCGGGATTTTTGTCAACTTCACTTCTAACTCTTGTTAGAAGTTTAGTGAAGTTTGCCTTTCATAAGGTCAGTGAACTCTGGATATTTGTTTTGTTAATAAAGAAAAATTATATAGTTTCACCATCTGATTCCAAGAGTTTAATTCCGACCAATTGACCACCGTAAATACACCATTTCTTCACACAATAAATATTAAAAATACATTATTTGTTTCGGCTAATTATTTTATTTGATCAACTAATGCGAAGAATACAATCATAATTTGGTTAATAAAGAGTGCAATTAAAAACAATCAGTTAATGAAATTCATACTACTTATCAAAGGCTTTACAGAACAGTCTTCTTTAAAATAACTCCTTCATAACTTCACTTTTTGACTTATAAGTATTCGATGACTGGGATTAGTTACTGGGAGCTATGAATGAATAAATGAATGGAGGGCATGATACACGTAAATATATAACTGATATTAAGCTAAGATTGTGTTTTGGGCTTAAAAACAGCTAACAGCATTGAAGTAACAACGCCAATAAAGGCGACCATTGTTGCCCACAGCATTGCGTCCTGCGCCACCAACACTATTCACACTGCTTCCCAAGTCATCTTCAGCTGCTGCTGATGCTGCTGCAGTCAGCCTGGCCACACCAAGAGAACCAATCTGGTTACCACCACCACCGCCGATGCCACTGCCCACATCGAAGCCCTGCGCTCTTCTCTGAAAGCCTTTTGCCATTAACTGAAAATTTTCTTACACATTGTCCAAAAGTGAAACGGATTTATGGTTTAAGTATCCAACTTACAGATTCGCCTGTGGCGCGATTGATCGAGTTCAAGTCTTTGAAATCGTAATCCATGAGCACCGATGGATCATCGTCGCTGTACATGCTGTAGGAGGAGCCTAAAAGTATGTGATGATTATTTGTGAAATAGAAAAAGAGTTAGAGAGTTAATAGAATAGTGGTTAAGCAGCAATAATAGCTAGATACCTTGATCGAATTCCGAGTCCTTGTTGAAGTCAGTCAGTGGTGTGCCAGGCTGTTCTTTTTCACCTTTATATTTTTTGTTGTTGTTCATATAAAGGTCAATGGTGCGATGACGTGCGCCGTGTTCTTTTTCCATTGCATGATGGAGAGCAGCCATGAGACGATCCAATAGGAGAGCTGCCCGCTTAGGGACAACCATCTGCAAGTGGCAAAAAAAAAAAGTCATCAAAATGACGATGATGAAATTTAAAATTGATTAAATAAAGAGTTAATAGATAATTTTTTGAAGTTATTGAAAAGTAGATAGGCTTCAGTGTTCAGAGAATTAAGTTAGATTACTCTAAAAATATGTAATACATAATATAGAGCAAATTAAATTTCAATCATATTATTAAAACAATAAAAAATTTAATGAAAATAATGAAAATGCGATCGTTTTGACGATTTTACACTGCCAGTGACCTAGAAGCAAAAAAAAAAAAGGTTTAACAAAAATATAACGGAGTACTTTTACTAAAGATAGGTACTTAAACGGAATATTCAAATATTTGTTTATCACCCAAATTGGAAAAAAAAATTCACAAAACACTTGGATAAGAATGTGTTGGTTGATGTCTTATCTTTACCCAAAAAAAAATCACCGAAAATTAAAAAAAATTCACAAAAAGTTTGGAAAAGGATGTGTTGGTTGATGTCTTATCTTAACCTATATCATCCCAAGCATGCGAAATTTCATCCGACTTGCGTAAAACTCACGTCATTTCTTATTAATAGGCCTATAAACAAAACACTGAGGAAAAAACATTGGTTTTATATTTTTTTTTTGGTACTTCAGTACCGTTCCAATAATAAAAATAAAGTACTGTTGTAAAAATGGCACGGTACTAATAAATGTAAAGAATGTATTTTCCGACAAATTGTAATAACTTACTCATTTTGCTTGATATATTTGATAAATTGATGGAAAATAAGAAAAGACTTTTTGATGAAATGTTAATTATATTTTAATTTTCTTATAAGACATATAACCTATTTCAAAAATTACGATATTAACACACATGTAATAAAACGTAATTTCAACGAATATTGAAATATGCGTAAGCCATTTGACATCTCATAACTTCAGCACTGACTATCACAGTGATCATAAGTGGATGGGTTTCGAAAAAAATTTAAAAAAAATGATGTATAAAGCGATCCAATAATGGAGCACTAGGATGATATGGGTTAAGCAATGCCACAAAGATTTTAACAGCTGTGGCAAGTGCAAATCAGTAGGTTGCTTTATATAAAAAAGAGAAAAGATCATAATATTTTTACGTAGTGTTTTTCATTAAAAAATATAAAAATAATAATGCAAACATAATATTTTCGAGTATTTTTAAATGCAAAATATTTCTAAAAGTAACAACATTTACCGAAAGTCTGGTTTTAACAAATAAATTCGGTCATTTGAAAATAGCATAACTTTTTTCCGAAATTTCGAAACTTCCGAAAGTCGAAATTTTTTTTTTATTTTCTATTGTCGTCCGTTTTTACCAACCACTGTTGATGAGAAGATGAAATGTAACCACAACATCTCATAAAAATTTTTGATATAAATACGACATGCATTCTAAGGGACACTGCTTCTAAAATGCATTCTATAGATCCAATTTTGCTTCTTTTTAGCCTTGTCAAGAAGAGATTTTAAGAGGCGTTCTCATAAACTACTTCTGGAAGATATTCCAACAGCATTTAAATTGAATTAGAGTAAAAAAAGTTATAAGTAATAATAATTATAAAAATAATAATAAATATTTTAGATGTTTTCCGTGGGATTTTAGAAATCCCCAACAAAACCCAACCACTTCCTAATTCCAACACCAAAATACCGTGAAAATCAGGAAAAGTGATATTTTACGTGAGATTTTTTGAAACCACCCCCTTAACCCCATGGTTGCCCCCAGGTATGTTTTCTTCTCCTGAAAAAGGGCTTAAGGAAATCTTCCATTGAAAAAATTCTGAAGGACTTCTAAAGAAAACTAAGGAAGCATTCCCCCCAATGACATGCATATGTTAAGAGAATGCCTGAATGCTGGGTATGAAAGTGGAAGGGATGGAATTCAAGACTTTCCCTTAAACTTTATCTTCTTTTGGAAGCACTTTTTTCCTGGGAAGTGGAGGATTCCTTTTATTTTTTGTTTTAAATGATAAAGAAATTGTTAAAAAACATCGAAATATTTTCATTGATGTATAAGATATATGGAGTTTTTGGCTCAAGACTAAGAATGGTCATGAAGCGTGTTCACCGTCTGACTAAAACTAATATAGTCAAAATAGATACGATGGAAACATGGCAGACCCTTGAGGATAAAGACTAAAATAAAACAAAACCCATAAATTCTACTGTACAGTATTCAAAAGTTAATCAAGCCCCAGAAGATGAATTAAAGTTTTGTACCATTTCAGCATTTGTATAATTCTGTGATGGCAAAAAAAAAATTATAGTAAAAGTCGGAAGAGTTATCTAAACCCTCATCCGACCCTCGGGTGAGATTTCACCCATTTTGAAGTTTAAAACGCTATACCTAACTTATTTTTAATGCAAAATTAATGAAATTTATGGTGTTTGTATAAAATGTCTCTTTCTTTTAGAATATGATATCAATATAATGGTTGATAAAACATAACGGTAAATATTTGAAAAATTACTTAAGCGACCTTCGGGTAAAATTTCACCCATTTTGGAGCTTATAACGCTATATCTGGCTCATTTTTAATGCAAAATAAAATAAATTTATGGTATATGTATAAAATGTCCATTTCTTTTAGAACATGATATCAGTATTATGGTTGATAAACACAACGGTAAATATTTAAAAAGTAACTTAAGCAACCTTCGGGTGAAATTTCACTTATATGCAAAAAAAGGACCGAAAAGCATATTCCTTCCATAACAAATATATATGAGGTGAGCATAAAAGTGCTTTCTACTTTTGCACTTATTGTAAATAATAAACTGTAATTCAACAAAATAAACGTACATAAAAGATTATTAATAATTTTTAGTAAACTAGGCGTATAAAATACTCATGAGTGAAATCTCACCCAATAAGGTTTTATTTGGGATTTTGTTTGAGGGTCGGATGAGGATAAAAATAGCTGTGGTTTCTAGGTATATAGATTTTTATTTTTTTATTCATCTATCTTCTTACTTTTAGGACCACTTTTCAGTTAAATAAAATTTGTATTTATAAAGCATTTAACTGAACTTCAGCTACTACATCATATAAATTTTATTGATTATCAAAACAAGGACAAAACTTCCATACAATTCTTTTATTCACAGCAAATTGGTTTTATTCACATAGTTTTTTTAACTTTTTTTTTTATTTGATCTCTAAATCAGAAATTTTAGTGGCGAAATTTTTAGTATATCTTTAAGTTTTCATCAAGAAATATTGGGTTACATTCAAAAAGTTAAAAAATAACTTAAAATTGCGGTTATATAAAAACTGGAGCGCCATTTTTTATTAAAGACTACGATTCGATATTGCTTCAGCTTTAAAAAATATGTTTGCATTCAAAAAAATACTTAGTTTGTATTTAAATCATAGAAAATTAACATAGTAGTAAAGAATATGACCATATTTTTTTTTTAAAAAAGATCAAAGAACCAAGGCATGCCTTATACAAACAATGTTTTGTCTTTGACCTGAAAAAAAGGGATGGGTCTATTTAGAGTAATTGATTGGAACCATACGTGAATTATTGATTAGGCGAAACAAACGGGAAAGACAATTTGAATTGCTTTTGACTGAGGCTAGTGTTATGCCATAACCTCGGCAAACATTTCCAGCCCTTAGTTGTTCTTGTCCTTTAATTCCACATTTTCCACAATGTAGTTGTGGATTTTTTAGTTTTCCATAATTTTAAAATGCAGGAAAGAACAAAGAAAGTGAAAAGAACCATGCCCGAACCCGGATTCGAACCAGGGACCTCTTTGCTGATAGTCTAGCGCACACTCCATTAGACTACAAAGGCCGACAGACATATAGAAAACTTTCAATTGCAAACAAATGTTATGTTTGGACAATTTTCTTGACATTTATTAATTGAAATGCCTTGTAAGAATAGTAGTATTTGTTGGTTTTCTATGATTTAAATACAAATTCTAAATGTTTGATAGTTTAAATCATTCTTGACTATAAATACAATTTCTAGTTGTTTGATAGTTTAAAATCGTTTATTGAGCTTTTGGTCAGGTTAGAACAATTAATTGCTCTAACGAATTTTTTCCAAAGAAAAAAACAACATTTTTCAATATGAAAAGGAAAACATCACTAGCTAATTTTATTGCAATTTCGGTCCTGCTACAGGCTTCATCAGAAATCTTTGTGATGGCACCGGCGGGAATCGAACCCGGGCCGTTATCTTATTTATTTTTTACTTTTTGACTTAGATGTACATTTTTAGCACGATTAGAGGGAAGGTATCAATAAAGATATCTTTATCAAAATTTTTTGTGTAAAAGCCAATTAAAGAAGATTTTTAACCACTTCTGTATATTGGAATTTTATTCGTAGTTTTCAGCTGCGAATAGGATTCGTAGAATCGATGGATATTAGTATATATTACGAAAATTTTATTCGTATTCGTACACAAACAAATGTATACTCTACGAATACATTTCTTGCATTTACGAATGATCAAAATATCTGATAACAAAAAAAAAAAATTCTGTCTGAGCTGGGGTTTGAACCTCGGCTCTTTAGCTTGAAGACCCCGCACTCCAACAGTAGGCTACAGCCACTTTACAATCATGGAGCTCCTTATATTCTGTAGTTATTCGACAAAACTGCACTCAAAATAAAAAACACTCTGAACTGGAGTTTGAACCTCGGATCTTAAACTTACGGTACACGCACTCTACTAGTAGGCTACAGCCACTTTAACTCGAAACAGCCTGTCGTTGCCATACGGCAACGCAAACACAAACACTTAAAATCTGCTTATTTTAGTTTAAACCATGTTATATTTGTGTTAACAAGTCATTCTGAAAATTTAAAAAAAATTTACTCAAGATGATTTGGGTTAATATCATACAGTTCCTTATATTCTGTAGTTGTTCGACAAACCAGCCAAAAAAAAAATTCACATATACGAATGGATTTATTTTTGTTAACGAATATCATAAGTATATAAAATGAATATATTCGTAGATACTACATCATGTATTAGTTACATTTTACGAATGAATTCGTAAAGATATAAATACTTTGTCGTATTGTAGAATGTAGGAATATTTCGTTTACGAATATCATCTGTAGAAATTTTACAAATAAATGTTTTGAGTGTAACTATGGATATGAAAGGGATAAGGAGAAGTCGAAGTAAGTATTTATTCGATTTTTAGTAATTTAATAGTAGACGTACATTGGGAGGCGTGGCAGGTTCATCGATCCAGAGTTTAGCTCAATGTGGATTAAGTTCAAGCTACGCTCGCATTTCTGTTTTATCTATAGAAGTCCGAATTTAGTGAGGAAGCCCACTTTAAACAAACTGGACTCTCTCTCTCTCTCTCTCTGATTCGATAACGCATATTTTGAGGTTGTCTCCTGGTAGTGAGATCGTTGTGGCAGGCGATTTCAATGCCCACAACCCGGCTTGGTTACGTCGCTCGGGTCCATTGGCACATGTTGGGCACTATGTTGAGCTGTTGGCTGAATCCAACCAATTGATTCAACTTGTGAAGGAACCCAATTTTTTATCTCAAAGTGATATGCATATCCATAATATCCTTTTCTAATAACTTTTTCTGACTTCGTACCATGAAAAATATGATGTTAGTATCAACGCACCTCTTGGTAACTCGAAGCATTGCACCATCACCGCTGTTTTTTTATATTCTAACCTCTGCCAAAAGTCTCGATGAGGACTGCATGCTTTTATGGAGAAGCAAATCCGACTCCATTAATAATTTTATAGCAACTCTTTAATAATTATTATAGCCATTTAAATCGGAAATTATGTTTTGCTGATAGAAATGTGAATGCCGCAGCTGTCATGGTACAGGAAATTATATCATTGGGTATGCGGTCGTTCATTCCTAATAAAATGAGAAGCATAAATCAAAAGATCACTCATGGCTTAATGAGACTTGCAAGATTGCGGTCAGTTCCAAAAATGAAGCCTTTCAGAATTAGCGTTCTAATAAGAATACTGACACCAAAAGGATTTGCAACGAGGCATCGCTGCAATGCAATTTTAAAACTCGAAAAGTTTCTGCACGAGAATGCGAAACTTGCATTCGAGAAAAGAACAACTCCGCCTCAAAGGCAGCAAAAATGTTTGATTTAACAAATTAAAAGACTAAAGAATCAGACATTGTCATTGATTCCAATTTTCTTAAAAGAGGACCATACCTTCACTGATTCGTCTGATAAATCAAACCTTTTGGCTGGATTGCTTGCACCAAATTCCACTCTCACGGATAGCAATCAGCCACCGCTCTTTATTGAGAGTAGATCCTCTGCAATGCAAAAGATTCACTTTCGAACAAGAGCAAATAAAAGGGTCCTAACAAATATCACCATAGACAAAGCAGAGGCTTCCGCATCTCTTTGAAAGGGTTTGCTAACCTTTTCAGCATCTACCACAGAATACGAGTGTTTCCATTTTGTTGGAAGATCGCAAAGGTTCAGCCGGTACCAAAAAAAGGCAATGCCACGAACCCCGCAAACTATTGACCCATTGTGATATGCTCTTCGCTTTTCAAAGTTATGAAGAGCGTAATAACCTTCAACTTTATGAACCATATGGAGTACAACCAACTTCTCAGTGATCGTCAATATTGTTTCTGTATGGCCCACTCCACTGATGACCTTATGGCGTTCTTAACCGAAAAATGAAACCAATGCGTTCACTTTTTTGGTGAGAGTAAGGTTGTTGCTCTGGATATTTCAAAGGGCGTTTGACAGTAACTTATTAGATATGGTGTTGGTGATAAGTTTTTTCTGTGGATCACGTGTTTCCTTAAAGACAGAACGATTCGTGTCGTAGTTGACATCATTTCGTCCGAGAAGCACACCATCAATGCAGCAGTACCGCAGGGTTCAGTTCTATCGCCAACCTTGTTTCTGGTTTTTATAAACGACCTTCTGCGGACGACGGCAGCATTTGTCATTCCTACTCCTTCAAACGAAAGTATTTCATCCACTCAAAACGCATCGACGTTATGTTGGTTGCCTCAGCCGTCTGTGTAGTTACTAGGGAGTCCCATCCCGGAAGTATTTTTCGATTCTGGGATTATCGGGATTGAAAATCTCAATCCTTGGATCCCGGGATTAATTTGGGATTGAAACTTTTAGAAGTAAGTAATTTAAAGCAAAAAAAAAAAGAAAACCATAAACAAAAAACTTAAATAATATTAATGACTACCAATATTTTATTAAGCTATATATACGTTTAACAAGAAAAAGAAACAGCTTTTTTCAAACATTTTTTTAGATGCAAGAAGTTGTAATTTTTTTTTAAATTAATTCAGGTTATTTATACCTGAAAAATACTTTATAAAACAAATTTTCAAACAATTTTCAGGCTTTTTTATAGAGGGCGCTGAAAATGACATTGAAAAAAGACATCCAAAACGGTTCCATGGATATGGCTTTTCTCATGTTTCTGAAACAAAGAAATCAAGTGTCATTTTAAAGTAACGATTATTAATTCGGCATACCCTACGCACGACCCCGGGTTTTTTTCTTATTTATGGTGAAAGTTGGAGTAAAAAGTTAAAAGAGATGCAGATTTTCGCACACTTACTGTCTAAAAAAACGATAGATACTTGAATTTAGGGGGAATGCTCAAATGACAAGATTACAAACGGAATGCAATAAGATTGATTTTAAATTGAAGCAATTGATTTCGATTTATCTGTCGAACCGTTTTAAAAAAAGTAGTTTCGAGGAAATCGCGTTTAAGTTTTTTTTCGTTGTAGAGAGTTAAGACCAGGCTAACGAAAACCGTTATAACTTCTCTTTTTTCTTAATATGTATCGATTTAAAAACATATATGTTTTTTCTAGAAACTATAAAAAACACAATAAACAAACAAAAGAAAATTTTATTGAAAAATTTACACGTATATTATAACTTCCCAGCAAACCAAAGTTTCCGAATTTGTCTGAGTTCCGAAATCAAATTTTCATTCGAGTTGAAAAAAATTGGTAAGCCATGAACCTAGCGGCATTTTAAATAATTTTCCATTTATAAAATAATTTAGTTTTAAACAAGTTTTTCTTTAAAACAGATTATGCAAGACATGGTTCTAATTTTAATTTTTAAAGTTGCAAATACAAACGACATGCCAAATTCACATTTATATATGTTCCATAATAGTAGTTGCAAAGGATTTGTAATTTTTGGCATGTCATTTGTACGAATTATATAGTCTGGGGCATCTTAAGCAAATTGATTAACGTAACTTTGATTCGAAATTGTTATTTAATTTTGTATTACATACGGTACAAAAATCATTAAGAGATCGTTGCGAATTTGATGCTTCAATTCGTTACGAATTCAGTGCTACAATTCTTTAAGAAATTGATATGAATTTGTTACGAATTCGTTACGAAAACAATAATTCAATTGCTTACGAATTTGTTACGAATTCGCTACGAAAACGATAATTCAATTGTTTACGAATTTGTTACGAAATCGATAGGTCAATTCTTTACGAACTCGTTACGAAAACGCTAATTCAATTGTCTACGAAATGGTTACGAATTTGTTACGAAATCGATATGTCAATTCTTTACGAATTTGCTACGAATTCGTTACTAAAATTCCTTCCGAATTCGTTATGACAATTCGTTACGAATTCGTGTCAACCCCTCTATACGATTTTCGTTACGAAATCGGAATGAATTCGGGTGCCGAACTCGGAATAATTTCGAAAAATTCGTAATGAATTCGGAAACTTTGGTTTGCTGGGTTAATTTAAATAACAAAAAATAATAAAATCAAATACAGAACTGTTGAAGGCATTATTATATAAATGATAATTTCTTTTTTTTGGTCTGCTTTATTGGGTCTGTTTCTGTACTCGATTGTAGTGACTTGCAATGTGCTAGAACGTATTTCCGCACTTTTTCTAGCTCAAAAGAGAGAAGAAGAACAAGCATAAAATCACTCTCTCGAACTCGAAAGTTGCTCGAAGTGTGCTGCAACAATTTCTTCCAGCATTATAAGAACAAGCATCAAGAAGAATAAGCATCAAGAAGTACAAGCAAATGTTAAATTTATGCTCTTGTATGCTCATGTTGTGCTTACTTCAAAAACAAATTGACAGATTTAAATTTAAATTTAAATTTAACAGTCAAACCTAAATCAGAGCGGAAGCGTTTTTTATCTGTCATAAATTTCTCATGCCCATACGATTTATATGAAGCAAACCATAGTAACGCGGCGGCAACGCTCAGCGGTTGGAAAATCCAATTTTGACAGAGCGTTAGAAAGTAAAGTTGGCTGCAGAAAACGATGAAATTAGAATTTCTGCGAAAATTTGTCATTCATCACTATGCCCGCATTCAGCGGAGTCAACAGCTGACAACTGTTGTTTTAAAATTTACTGAGGGCCGCTTTCTCAATGTCCGGTTAAGCACTAATCAGAACTTTAACCAGCAGTTAGCAAAAAAGCCCTTTCTCAATGTTCGGTTAAGGTTGAACTGTCAGTTAAGTGCTGATTAAGTTAACGGCAAGTTGTGGTTTCGGTTAGCGCCATTTTAGGATAAATGATTTCGAAGATGCTGCCAAACTTTAAAATTTAAGATGGCGGATAGAGTTGCCACCTGGATTTTTTTTTGCGAATTCTTGTAATTTTGAAATTCTGACAAAGGATTTAAATTCGAATATAATGTCACAGTTTTAAAATTTAAGATGGAGGTTAGGGCTGCCACCTAAATTTTTACCACAGTATTGCCACCTAATAATATGTCTTTTTAAGAGTTTTAAACGTCATTAATCAGTGTTAAGGGGTCGCTGATTTCGAATCTAAAGTCAGAATTTTAAAATTCAAGATGGTGGATAGGGTTGCCACCTCAATTTTTTTTAGTTTTATAAATTTGGGGCTGGCAAAAAAATGGTATGCCAAAAATGGGTCGCTGAATCCGAATCCGTTGTCAGAATTTCAAAATTATAAAATTTTGAAATAACAGGGCTGCCACCTAATAATATATATGTATTTTCACGAGTTTTAAACATCATTTATTAGTGTTAAGGAGTCGCTGATTTCGAATCTTAAGTCAGAATTTTAAAATTCAAGATGGTGGATAGGGTTGCCACCTTAATTTTTTTTAGTTTTATAAATTTGGGGCTGGCAAAAAAATGGTATGCCAAAAATGGGTCGCTGAATCCGAATCCGTTGTCAGAATTTAAAAATTATAAAATTTTGAAATAATAGGGCTGCCACCTAATAATATATATGTATTTTCACGAGTTTTAAACGTCATTTATTAGTGTTAAGGAGTCGCTGATTTTGAATATAACGTCAGAATTTTAAAATTCAAGATGGTGGATAGGGTTGCCACCTTAATTTTTTTTAGTTTTATAAATTCGGGGCTGGCAAATTTTAAAATTCTGACAACGGATTCGGATTCAGCGACCCATTTTTGGTGTACCATTTTTTTTTGCCAGCCCCGCATTCTTGAATTTTAAAATTCTGACCTTAGTTTCGAAATCAGCGACCCCTTAACACTGAAAAATGCCGTTTAAAACTCTTGAAAAGTCATATAATTAGGTGGCAACCCTTTTATTTCAAAATTTTATAATTTTGAAATTCTGACAACGGATTCGGATTCAGCGACCCATTTTTGGCATACCATTTTTTTTGCCAGCCCCAAATTTATAAAACTAAAAAAATTGAGGTGGCAACCCTATCCACCATCTTGCATTTTAAAATTCTGACTTTAGATTCGAAATCAGCGACCCTTTAACACTGATGAATGACGTTTAAAACTCTTAAAAAGACATATTATTAGGTGGCAATACTGTGGTAAAAATTTAGGTGGCAACCCTAACCTCCATCTTAAATTTTAAAACTGTGACATTATATTCGAAATTAAATCCTTTGTCAGAATTTCAAAATTACAAGAATTCGCAAAAAAAAATCCAGGTGGCAACTCTATCCGCCATCTTAAATTTTAAAGTTTGACAGCATCTTCCAAATCATTTACCCTAAAATGGCGCTAACCGAAACGACAAGTTGCCGTTAACTTAATCAGCACTTAACTGACAGTTCAACCTTAACCGAACATTGAGAAGGGCTGTTTTGCTAACTGCTGGTTAAAGTTCTGATTAGTGCTTAACCGGACATTGAGAAAGCGGCCCTAAGAGTAACAACATATTAAGAAAAAAACATCGCTTACTAAGGTATCGCCACCATAACAGCTCACAAGTATTGACTCCGGTGAATGCAGCTTTTATGCCAAATACTTTTTGACAACATCTGACATAAGGCCGCCGCTCTTATTTAGGTATGAAAATTCAGCGTTAGCGGAAAGCGGCTGGCAACGCACCGCTTAACGCTCTTATTTAGGTTTCACAGTAATTGTGATTGAAAGTCGTTTCCGTTCTTTTGACACTACTCTGAAATTTCATTTTACTCTCTCAGCTTCAACTTTACTCGTCTTTTACTCGACAATGTTTACGGAAACACATCTACTGTGCTAAGGAAATAAGGTTAGAAAAGACTTTCCAAATTAAATGTTGTATTCTTAATTATTTTTAACGCAATACAATAAACTGATCAACGCATCTACTTGCTCGGATATTATTACAAATATAACCCGCTGATGAGGAGCACCATTCTGATTCTATGCTAGTTGGGGAAATAGTTGTACGATAATCGTAAGGAATCTTTAAGTTTCGACCATGATTGCCTCTACCATAAAACAAATTAGTTTCCTAAGTCAGAATATCTGACTATCTTTAAATACTTTGCTGTTTTCCCGATGTTGCAGGTTCTGCAAAGTCTTTGCTCTAGTGATTCACACTCATCGTCCTTACAATATTTTTCAGTCCCAATAAAAGGTTTTTCTAATTCCATATTCTTATTAACTTAAATTAAAATGGTTGAATTTACACGAATATTGGTAGTACAAATTTTTTATTCGATAATCCTGGGATCTCGTACAGAATATCCCGGAATTTAAAGGGGTTTAAACTGTCCGGGATCCCGGGATAGACTTCCCTAGTAGGCGCTAACATGGGAAGTGCTCAAGAGAGATATATGGGCGGACGCTACCAGGTCGTCTGTTTCCCAGGTCCACTCGAGCAGCTGTTTAAGCTCATCCCTTTTACCATTGCCTCGATTCGCAACAGAACCTCGCTTTACAGAGATAATTCTTTTTTTAGTCTCACGGCTTTATTAATATGGAGATGGACATAACTGCAAAGTTATTTAAAAAAAAACTTAAAAACCGATGCAATAATAAAATGCTCACCAACTTTTCAAAGTCTTTACGATTTTTGTTATCTAGAAACAATATTGAATGGAACTAACAATTTCGTTTCCGCTGCACAAAAATCATGTTTACTTGTGTTAGTACAAAGTTCTGACGTGCGATGAAAATTTTCTTATTTCATTATTCATTGTGTTTGTTAAAGATTTTCTTGTTGTTGTTGTTGTTGCTGTAAAACCTCATTGATTTCCTTGGTTTTAAGGGGCTGTTAAAATATTAAATTATTTTCCAACCGCCCACTTTTGTTGTTCAAATAACTTTTGGCCTAAAAATAAAATTATTTTCGACCGCAAACTGTTGTAGTGTTTATAAGAAGATACAAAAAAAAAAAAAGAAGAAGAAGATTCTAAGGTTAAAGGTAAGAAAAGGAAAAACGTATCTGTATTTGTCTTGTGGCCAACTCTGAGATAAAATTGCTTTCCTCAACATCTGCAAAGCACTCGAATTTACTTCATCATATCATAAATAATAAATCATACAAAAATACTAACCACCAGCATCTGCGTCAGCAGTCTCATTACATTTAATATTTCACCTCCCCTCCCCCAAAACCACTCACCGGATACTCATCGTAGTTGGACTCGATTTGATCGCCCGGCTGCTGCTGCTGCATCAGCTCCTCAGTCTGCCCAGCACCAGCTCCGCTTATGGTGCGTTTTGAAGACGCTGCTGCTGCTGTTTGTGATGCAGATGCATCTGCTGGACGCCGCTTGCTGGCCAACTGGCGACACATAAAGACCTGCACATTATGCAGCAGGAGCAGAGTAATTAACAATATTGCATAAGGACGCATTATGTAATCGATTCTGGTGCAATGGAGAACGAGTGGGTATATTCTTTATAATTCGGTTACTTAAGCTGATATCCTCAGGTGAGGCAAAAGTAATCAAAATCTGAGTGCTCCTTGGTCAACTATGATACACTCTATGATACAGCAGTTTAAGGTCTGAGCTTTAATTAATGCTCACTATTTTTTTAACTGCCGCAAGCAGTAACTCAAGCAGTAACTTGAAGCTATCAGAGCTATTTTAAAATTTTAGCAGTTGTTGAATTTAGTGTTCTAAAAATTATTTATTTTTTAACGCAATTCACTGCTTAAAGTACCGCTAAGATTGTCTTAAGACTGAACCTGTTGCTTTATGCTGTTGGTCCTTTTATAGTGTTGGTACAAAATTTTATGAATCCTTCCAAATGGCAATGTGTCTGGCGGTGTCTACATGGTGGGTGCACTCTAAACAGCTCTCCACTCAGCTTCTGAAACTTACACTTGATTTTGTACAATGAAATGCTTTTTTGTTACATGTTTCAATTTTTTGTTGTTGATTTTTGTTTTGCTATAAATCACTTTTTGATGTTGTTATTGTAATCCACTTATTATTTATACCCAACTTATATTGCAACTACAACACATTAATCTAATGTCCTTTGACTAGCTGGCTGAGTAAAATGCGTTTTGTCAAAAAAAAAAAAAAAAAATACAACAAGTACTGGTTATTTGAGCGCTTAAAAAGACTTCGAACGAGCTTCTTAAAGTTTCAGTCGCTGGCTAATCTTAGATTTCATTGCAGTCCTTGAATATAGTTCAGAAAAAATTTAATTCCTTTATTTTGTAGCTACTGTGGCTATATTTTATTTAGGTTTACCATTTTTGGCGTGTTTTTGTTGTTGTCCTTTATTTTAAACTGTCCGTTTTTATGTTTGAGTGTAATCGTATCTGCCTTTGTAGCTACTTAAATGGTCATAAAGCAACTGCTTTTGAACTGAGCCCAATTATTTAAAGCACTTTTGCCTACCACAAACGCTTTTTAACACAAACACTATACAACAGATTCCTTAAAAAGACTCGTGGCACAATGCCTTAAATATTCCGACAAGTCAGTTGATATGAATTTTGACATCATTATTTAGTTAAAGAATGTGTAACCATATTTCGTAAGGCTGATTTACCTTTAATTTTTAGTTATTAAAAAAAGTAGAGCTAAACAAAATTTCTCCAATGGTTCGAGCGAGTGGTTTGGGAAACTTACTTTGAATCTGAATTTGTTCTAGAATTTTATTTTAAATTTCAATAAGGACCTAACGAACTTAAACCTAAAATTGTGGATAAAGTCATAAAAAGGTGTTTATTTACTGAATTTTTAAATTATATTTCGTTTCGTCCGCATGGATTTTTTTTTTTTGTTGGAGATCCACAACATCTTATCCGGAAATATGAGCGACCTATTGCTTAGACTCAATTGAAAAACGCTTGCAAGTTGATGTATGAGTATTACATAAGGATTTTTTGTTTTTTTTTTTTTAAAAAAAAAGATCAAAGAACCAAGGTATGCGCCTGATACAAACAAGGTTTGGTCTTTGACCTGACAGGAAAGGGATAGATTTATTTAGAGGAATTGCTTGGAATCATACGTGAGTTATTGATTAAGCGAAACAACCGTGAAAGACAATTTGAATTGCTTTTAATTTTTCAATTCCAATTCCACATTTTCCACAATTTAGCTGTGGATTTTAAGTTTTCCATAATTCTTAAACGTAGGAAAGAACAAAGAAAGTGAAAAAAATCATGCCCAAATCTGAATTCGAACCAGGGACCTCTGGGTTAATAGTCTAGCGCACTCTCCACTAGACTGCAAAGGACGCCAAGTCTGCTTTTGAAAGTCTGCAACACAAAATGTTGATAAAAAACTTAAATTATTAGAAATTCATTCCGTTTATCAGTGTATGGCACTATTCAATTAAAAATTATTCAAAGAACATGTAATATTTATTCGTAATTTCAGAATTCAGTCTCAAATTTTTTTTATTTTATTTTTCATTTGAATTTCAAGTAATGTATTTAAAACTTTTGTTCGTTATTCATTATTTGAATATGTGTTTGAGTAAAAAGAAAAAAAAATTGAATAGTTTCGGAATATTTTGAAAATCAAATATCGGTCATGCATTCTCATCAAGTGAGCGAGAGCTATCAAGTTTTTCTTCTTCCACCACATCAGTAGATCGTCAGCTATCAAGTCAGGATATCGGCTGGAACAGTAAATGAGAATGTTGTAGGAGAAGAATTTAAAATGGTAAATTTTTAAATATAAGTCAAGATGATGGCCAACACGTGAGTGCTTCTTGTTTTAAGTGCAGGTCACTTTTAGTTAAAATTTAAGGAACTTTGAATTTTTACTCAATTTTTTTTTCCCATTTGACCACATCTTTAAGCTTAAAAAGTTGTAGCAACGATAAGTTAAAGGACTCGAACTCGAGGTAACAAGTTGTTCTTCTTTATATACAAGTGCTTAAATTCAAATTTTATTATTAAAGGTTTACTTCTTGTTTGGAATTTTGCTCAACACTGGATTACTTCATGTTTGGAAAATAGAAAATGGGTTGCAAAACTAGATATTTTTTATATAGAATAAATTCATCATTGATAAATAAAAAAAGTAAGGCAAAATTATTGCAACTTATTACTATTAAAACTTATTATTTTTAAGAATACGCATTTTATGACATACTCTTTTTTAATACCTTAAACGCAAGTGCACTTAAACGTTGTTCAGACATTGTTAAATGAAGATAATTTTTATTATTATTTTTAGCTTACTTACAGTTAATCCTGACCTTGCAACCGTTACGGGAAGTGCGAAAAACATTCTAAAGCATTTCATATATTAGGAAAAAGTTAAATATTTTTATAGTTCAGAATATTTTATAAATTTTCTATAAAGTTTTCAATATAAACCACATCTTTAAGTGATAACATTTTTTTTTATTAATACTCGGTAATGTTTTTACTATAACTATATGGGACATTCCTTGTCAAATAAGTCAACAAAAAGATCGGCCACCGCCAATCATTCTGATATAATTATAATGGTTTTCAGACCGCAATTCAAAACAAAAAATAATTTTTTAAATTTTTTCGATGATTATAATAAAAAATATTTTTTATAATTTTTATTTTAATTTTAATTTAACTAACGCTGGTTTTGTTCAGTCTTGAGTATTTCTATTTTAATACTGTCTACTGTTTACGACTACACAAATATTTAACAATAGACAAAGTTCAAGGTCACAGAAAGGTCATAATGAATAAAAACTATGGAAATTTTGAAAATTAATTCTGAAAATATGTCATCACCGATTTTCGATTTTCAAAATTCATTGTTCTTGAGGTATGAGCTGCGTTTCTAGCCCACAAAAATTTCGTTTTTCAAAATTGCTCTAGCTCAGTCGTTTTTCAATTTGTCAACTTTGGGTTTTTTTTTACGTGAAAGTAGACTTCTTCCGTACTTTTTTATGTTTGGATGTTTTTTCATCCCCCCCTCCCAGAGCGATGAAAATGGGTACGTAAAAATTAGAAGGCAACCGGGGTGTCATGTTTCATGATAACCAGATGTCGTGTCAAAATTCCGCGGGCGTCATTTTGTTGGTATTCACTTCAGGCAGGTCCTGAACTAGGATGTTTTCAAAATATAAGAAATTGATAAAATGGCACTATTTTTAAAAAAAATTAAAAAATAAGCTGTTTTTTGCTTACCGTGCTTACCTACAAAATGCCGCCCGTCGCATCTTCATCCGACATCTGGTTCTCGAGAAAAACAACACCACTGTTTGAAAAATATGATTTCGAGAAAAACGCATTTAAAGTTTTATTACTTCGCACTTCGGTGCGAGTGTATTTATCAGAGAACAGCTTGAGTGCATTCAAATGGCGTTTCGATTTACTCGTCAATAAACGATCTACGAATGTGATGTCTACCCAGCAGCGGATTTGCCAGTGGCTACCATAGAACTAATACAGAATAAATTACCAGGTAAGGAAGCATTACTTTTTTCAAAAAGTAATGCGTCTGCATATAGCAGAAGTAATTAACTCATACCTCATTACCTGTAATGTAGCATACAAGAAAAAATAATGCAGTGATTTTTATAACTTAATACAGGTAGTATGTTACTCCATAACTTCTAGGTAATGCTGAAGGGAGGCGATCACTTACCTCCTGTCTCATTCAATGTTAAATGTAAGGCCTTTTATGCATAGTAAGGTAATATAGTCGGAAGTAGTGGTCATTACAAGGTAATTGATGCTTCATATATTCGGAATATATTCCATCCGCTACTGGGTATATTTAAATTAATTTGCAAATGCATGTAGTAGTAGTAGTAGTAGTAGTAGTAGTAGTAGTAGTAGTAGTAGTAGTAGTAGTAGTAGTATTTTTATTCAACAATTCATTACATTCTTAATAATAACAATATATGTATCTATAAGAAAAATTATGTTATACAAATAACTGCAATGAATGTTAAGCTGCTTCTATAGTGCACTAGGAGCTAGAGGCGAATACAGCTTGTTAAAAATATATATATAATAATTAATGAAATAATAATTAATAAATGATGCATTAATTACAATAATCAAATAAAAAAAAATAAATCGAAAAATTTAATATTAACATATTTTTTTTAATAATAATTTTTTTTTTTTTTTGTAAAGGCCTTATTGAGAGCAAAAACTTAATAAAAGTATTGTGGAGTCAGACTATAACAGCTAATAATGTGTCAATATCACTGTAAATGAGGTCTAAAAACCAAAATTTTACCCTTTTGAGAAAAATGGATTGAACATGAATATTTCTTATTTCCGATGGAAGACTATAGAAAAGTCGAGGAGCAACAGAAGTAAAACAGTTAAGAAATATTCTTAATGTGTGCGTTGGAACCAGTGCTACATTGTATTCATTATCTCTCAAATGATAGGTATCTGAACGTCGTCTCAGAAGATATCCAGAATTAATAAAAAAAAATTTTCAATACTTTATAGAAATATAAATGTTTCAAAGGAAGGACACTAAGTTTCCTGAAAAGTAAAAGGCTACTACAAAATCTGTTCTTATGACAAATTAAACGAATAGCATGTTTTTGCGAAACGAGAAGAGGGTATATTTTATTCTTATAAGTACCTCCCCAACATGCTAAACCATACTCAAGTTTAGAGTGAAATATACCATAGTAGATACACTTGAGAAGAATAGGACTACAATATGATTTCAACAAATACAAATGCCTGGTGGCAGCCAAAAGATACTTTTTAAGTTCACGTGTATGAATTGACCAATCCATGCCACTATTTAGCCAAATACTTAGATATCTAAAAGAATTAACCTTTTCAATAGCGAAGCAGTTTAAAGAACAAGACTTATGATCACAGAACGTATGAATGCAATCCGACGAGGAACATATATCATTACCTAAACCAAATCTTTCACATTTACCACTATGAAAAAAAAAATAAATCGAAGTTTACATTTTTAGCATTCACATTAAAAAGCATTATTCTTGTTTTATCACTAAGTAGCAGCTTATGAATCATAAAACAGTGCCTTAAAACAGCGAGATCATGGTTAATGTCAACAGACAATTGCAAGAGCGAGACACGAGAAAAGGCACATGCCATATCATCAGCAAAAGCATTGATGGAACTGCGGAACTTTATTGAAAAAAGCTTTATTGAATGTTACCAATCGCTATTGATACGAATGCTACGAACCTCTACGACACAAGAATGTCGAACAAGGCCAGACATGAGGAACAATCGCCAAAAACAAGGAAAATCCATGCTTTTTAGCTCATTCGCACAAAGGAAAAATACTAGTTGCAGTGTTGTATTTTTTATAGGCTATGAATGTTGTTACCAGACACAAAAAATTGCTGTAATTGAATACGATTGATATGATCCGATATTAAAACGAATGTAAATACAAAAATTTGTTTTATTAATATAGCCAATGGTATAAAAAACAATTGATTTTAAGCTTTTTTTCACATAAATTATTTTTTAGTTTTGACTATTGAAAATATAAAAACAATATTTTGGAAAACGTAAATTTCGCAAAAAAAAGAATGGTGCGAAAAAACCGTTTAAAAAACTGTTTCATAATTTTTGCGCATATCTGAAAGAATTTTTGCAGAAGAATTCTACTCGTATATCATATAAAAGGTAGTCACGAATACAATTTGTACTTGCTTTTAATTATATAATAAAAGCAACTTTTGAGTAAACTTTTCAGTAAAAAGTCAATACTTTGAACATTTTCTAAATAAAGATAACAAATATATACCCTGACCTAACGGCACAGTTCAAAACTATTTTTGGTAAGTTGGACTTTTGATAAAAAAATTTAATTTAAATATTTTTAAAAACAATGGAAATTCAAAACTTTGATTTTAAGTCATTTTTTCTCATTCTTAAGTAACGATGTTTTATGAAAAAGTAGTTTTACCATGAAAGTGTCACTTATACCGTGTGTGACGGCAACACATGCTTTTTTCTTTTTCACAAATTTTTTCGAGCACATGAAGCGTTTTTGTTTACACTTAAAATTGTCTGATCTCGTTGTCTGAAGGCTGCCTTTGCATTAATTCACAATCGTAACAAACTGTGCTTTGCTGCAATCGTTGTTTACGAACTCGTGCGGTATTTGTGCATTTTTTTTTTGTGTGCGATTACGGCTGATGACGATTGTTACTCGAGTGGCATAAACGACGACTGGTCTCATTCAAATCTCTGGTGTATATAGCTCTCTAACTTAAATTTTAATTAGAATTTTAAAAAATCCTTGTAAGGCATTAATTTTGAAGGATTTTAGAAGACATTTAGGAAAAAAAAAATCGAAAAGTTTTTTTTTAACCGTGGTGTCATACCTTAAACATACTTCTACTATAATCCAAAAACAATTCAACCTTGTTTCTTCGTAATTTTCAAAGATATGAATGTTTTTATGTAAAATTAATCATTACACTGTGCGCTTTTGTGTACAATTTTTTCCCTGTATTTGATAAATCATCGTTGTTCAGCAAAGTTGTTCCTATTCTTCTGACCAACAACTTTTCTGAACAAATAAATATAAAAAAATCGTTTGAAATTGTCTTAAAAACTTTTACAAGCCACATATTTCTGGCCCGCTTTCAACACTTCAAAACAATTAAAATTACTTATACGCCATGTTGATCCAATGTTTTCGTTTTAACCTATGCTGCCTTAAGCTAGACTTCTTGTAATATACATTCAGTCTATATTTTCAGCAAAGTTGTTGGTCAGAATAATAAAAACTGATGAAAATATCAAATACAGGGGAAAAAAGTTAAGGGTGGGTTATCTATAGTGGGACCGGTTTTGTTTTTTCATATCATTTTTCACAATGCGAATATTTTCGAGTTCCAAATATGTCATTGGATTGGTATCTTAAATGACTATATTTTTGGTTAATAGAGTTTATAGTTTTGTTGGAAAAACTCATTGTATTCTTTCAAAAATCTGAAAGGCTTAAAATCGGCTCCAAAAATGTTTGTCTTCTAGTGTGGGACATTAGACCAATTCAAAACTATATGAGTAAAATTATAGGTCTATTTTTCGTCGGTGTGCATCCATTTCTTTACAGTTATATTCCTAATGAGAACAAAAATACCTTAAGACCCAAAAAAATGTTACCTTTAGATATCAATCAAATCGTTTTAAGGTCATTTTAGAGTTATTTACGACTTAAACCATTTTGAACAATGTGTTGCCCAAACAAAAACACATATGAAATCTATTTTGATGAAGAATCATTTATAATAATCTAAGGTTTTATACGTTTTTTTTATTTTTCAAAATATGCATCTGATATTTATTGAAGGAGCTTTAAAAATGCAATTAAACATGTATACCAAAATTATCGTTTTCCACGCAAAAATTTTTTCTTAGTTTTTATGTTTGTTATTTTGTTATTTTGTATTCTTAGACAAAGCTTAAGCTTTCTTATAATATAACATACTGCACATTTTTGGACCAAAACATGTAAAAAAAAATAAAAGCACTACTAAAATTTATTTTTCTTTATATTTATTTTTTAATAATATGATTTTTTGTAATGTTTTTAAAATTTTTTCTATGCCGAATCGTTGATAACATTGAGCTGAGTGACCATTTGAAGACCACTAACATATGCGCTGTTATTAAGCCACTCACCAGAGTCAAGTTATACAAACTGAGTAGAAATGTTTAGTTTTTTAAAAACAATCTAGTAATAATTTTAACAAAATTATACAAATTTACATTTAAATATGTTGGTTTACTTGAATCCTTTTTTAACGACTTTTCACTTCCTGGCTTATTTTGTATTGACTCCGCCATTTTTTGTGAGTGTCAACACTTAGACCCTATCGAAAAATGATAACTCATCTTCACTAAGATACCATAAGTATTGCTCAAATTTGTACATCCTGCTGAGTGGCTTAATAACAGCGCATATGTTAGTGGTCTTCAAATAGTCACTCAGCTCAATGATATCAACGATTCAGCAGAGAGAAGTATAGCATTGATAACTGAATTTAATAATTCGATAACTTCAAATGAAGAGCAAAAACAATATTTGCCGCAAGTGGTTGATAGGCATAGAAAAAACTTTTAAAGCATTACAAAAAATCATATTTTTAAAAAATATATATGGGGCATTCCATACAAAATTTGCCACCAAAATTTTTTTTCAATAAAACTTATTTTTTATGGTTCATTATTCAAAAATATTTGACACATATTTTTTTATTTCAAAAATAAAAATTTTTGAAAATTATTTTTTTATATTATGTTTTTAAAAAAGGACCTTTTTTCAATCGCTTATAGAGTAGAAGGGGGTAATGTCGTGCAGGGGGTAATGTCGTGCAATGGCTTTTTTAGCATAAAAAATTGAATGATATACCAGCCGTTGGTAAGGTATGGGCCTACTGACCTACAGA
Source organism: Dichetophora obliterata (assembly GCA_963920525.1). NCBI lineage: Eukaryota > Metazoa > Arthropoda > Insecta > Diptera > Sciomyzidae > Dichetophora > Dichetophora obliterata. The sequence goes on along the minus strand of OY986436.1, from coordinate 231,844,854 downwards.
GCTCATGCATACAATACTAGCAATATCCATGTGTAAGGGCAATATGTGCGACGTTTTTTAAAAATCGCACGTTCTCGGGACGACGAAAGTGTTTTTTATCGGATCAAAAAAATTATTTGTCTCGCAGGAAAATATACCAGGTAAGTGTTTTCTTAAAGCAAATTTTCCGCCGAAAAAAAAGATGTATTGTGATCGAAAAAATTTTTGTTCTTTACCGATTTGTCGAAGTCAACCTTGAAAACGACCTTTGGGGCAATGTAGTGCATTTGATGTGGGGCAATTTCGTGCACTATACAGAAAAGAAAAGGGAAGGAAGCGCGGTCGCCCTAGTGTACCAAGGGAGTCGTGAAGCCATAACAAAACGCTACAATCAAAATAAAATTTTCCAAAATTTTTTCTCAATGTCAAGCACTTTTTGAAAAAATATTGTTTTTCTTTCCGTGTTTCATATAGCAAATTGCCTATTTTCACTTTTCTTTTCATAAAATTGTATTTTTTGATCATATTTCGAACTTGTGTATATTGCCTTATAATTTGAATAATAAATAAATAAACAATAATGCTATATCTTCTTGAATCGAACCACTACTTATCGTTTTTCACACATTCTGATACCTTTACAATACAATGCATGACATTACCCCACAAATTTTGAGGGGGGTAATGTCGTGCACATTTTTTTTTTAATTTCTACTAACACGATTTCATGCTACACAAATATTGTTACACATAAATGTTACCAACCAAATTATCTTTCGATCGGATGCTTACTCGTTGTATTCGCTTGTCATGTACGGCTTTACGAGCACTTTAAAGTTGAGTGCACGACATTACCCTCCTCTACTCTACTGCAATAACTAAATAAGATAGAAAAATTTGTTTCAAAGTAGAAATGTGCACCCTCTTTTTAGCATTCAATTGATGTTCACTTAAACTTAATCACATAACTTTTAGAATTCAAAAAAATAAAGATTTTCAAATTAAATTTTTTTTTTAATTTGGGTTTTTTTAAAAAAAAAAAAATCAAAACCTTTTTCTTAATACTGGGATAAATAATACTGTAACTTTTTTAATCGAGTATACTCTGAATGCTAAAAAAGCGACTCATTGAAGTTCTCTGCCTCGCACGTGTAAGTTGCGATCGAAAAATTCATTGCTCCGTAAGTATTCAAGTGCCCACTCTGAAATTCTACCAGTATTAAGAAAAAGGTTTTGACTTTTTTTTAATAACAAAAAAAAAAAAATTGGGCCCAAATTAAAAAAAAAATCAATTTGGAAATCTCTATTTTTCGCAATCCAAAAGTAATGTGATTAAGTTTAAGAGAACATCAATCGAATGCTAAAAAGAGGGTGCGCATTTCTTCTTTGGAACAAATTTTTCTATCTTCTTTAGTTATTTCAGTATAAGCTATTGAAAAAAGGTCCTTTTTTAAAAACGTAATATAAAAAAATTATTTTCAAAAATTTTTATTTTTGAAATAAAAAAATATGTGTCAAATATTTTTGAATAATGAACCATAAAAAATAAGTTTTATTGAAAAAAAAATTTTGGTGGCAAATTTTGTATGGAATGCCCCATATACACTTGTGCTCATAGAATTAAGTCATCAACAAGATTTTTTACAATTGTTCCAAAAAAGTTTTTATTTTTTACTTACACCCCTGATATTACACAAGTAAAAAGTTCCGTTATATTAGCAACTGTGTTGATTCATTTCGCATTCAAACGTTTTCATTTCGGCGAATTTAAATAATTTTTTCCAGCTCGTGGCATTATAAGTGTGCTCACATAATTAAGTCATTGTTTTTGAAAAAGGTAAATTTAATGTTTTTATGCTGTAATTTACATTAATATTGTGTTTTTTAACGAATTAAAGTTCTTTTCAACACAATTTGTAGTCACCGTCGTCATGGGCAAGAATAAAAGTTCAACATCAAGCGAAAGAAAGGTCATATGGGAAAATTTTCAAAAACATCAATGTATTGCGAAAGTTGTAGATGTTTTGGGGTTTTCTCGTGGCAAAGTTAATAATGCCATAGAACTTTATAAAAAAAACAAAACTTTTGAAAATTTGCCACGTAGAAAGCCGAGAAAGACTACCCCTTTCCGACGATAGACGCTTGGTTAGATTGAGCAAATCGGAACCGTTCTTAACCTCTACTGAAATCAGGGCACAATTAGAGAAGTATCACGGTGTATAAATATCCGCGCAAACTGTCCGACGCAGATTACAAAAAAATTCGTTGAATGGACGTTTAGCACGACGAAAACCCAATCTTGCAAGAAAAATATTAGAAAACGAAAAGCATTTCCAAAGAACATCTGCTCAAGGATTCACAATTCTGGAAATTGGTGGTTTGGAGTGACGAATCCAAATTCAACGTGTTTGGTAATGATGGGAAACCATATGTAAGGCTGCCCCCACTACAAGCATTTAACCCTAAATTCACTAAAAAAACTGTTAAGCATGGTGGTTCATCAGTGATGGTGTGGGGCTGCTTCACTTCATCAAGAGTTGGTCCGATAATTAAAATTGAAGGAAAAATGACAGGTGAAATGTACAGGGGTATATTGGAAAACCATTTAGATGGTGACTATGTGAACAATTTACCGTTAGCTTGGATATTCCAACACGATAATGATCCTAAGCACTGCTCGCGGGTCGTTAAAAACTGGATTAGTGCTAAAAATATCAAAACCCTAGATTGGCCAGCGCAAAGTCCAGACTTAAACCCCATAGAAAATCTATGAGGGATTATAAAAAGAGCAGTAGCTGCAAGAAAACCTGCAAACAAAGCTTCTTTATGGGAAATACTACAGGCAGAATGGTATAAAATAAGCTCCGCTCAATGCGCTGCCTTAGTCCAAACAATGCCGAAGAGATGTGCTGAAGTGCTACGTAATAACGGATTTCCAACTAAATACTAGCTCCGCATAAGGTAGATCTGGCTAAGAGTACCATATTCTTCAACTATCTATCTTAATTTTCAGATGACTTTATTATATGAGCACAACATTTTGATCAAACCAAGCGAAGAACGAAATGTTTTTGTTATAATAGAATTTAGACATAAAATAAGTTTTCCATTTGGAACAACATTTAAATTACTTTGATTTTTGTAAAAAAAGTCTTTCCTTATTTAGTATACGAGTCGTTTTAAATAAATTTTCGTTTCATCATTTACGTGACTTAATTATATGGGCACAAGTGTATATAAAAAATTCTTGTGTCACAATGTTAGTTAACATACTCCTCCGAAACAGCTTGAGCGATTTTTATGAAATCTTATATGCATTTTCAATAGGTCTGAGAATCGGCTACTATCCTAAGTGATTAGAATTGTCCATCTCTAACATTTTTTTTTTATTTTTTGGACAAAATTTCTTTTTAATTTTTTTATAATGTGGCATTAAAAAATAAATACAACCCTAAATTTTCACCCTTCTATCACCAACCCATATTTTTTAATAGACATTATAGTAAGTAATCTTTTTCATCCCGCTTGATAACTGATCAATTATCCCCGCCAGGCGTCAACCGGTGTCACTTCTCACCCAGTAAACAGCACGGAGTAGGGATGAAACCGAAGCCGGCCTCCTGTTTCTCTGACACAATAAACCTTCACGCCTACTTTTAAGAAGAGATAAAAAGACTTCGAAACTACTGGCCCGATTGAGCTCAAATTTTGGCAGTGGATTTGTTTCGAGTACGAAATGGTTTAAGAAATAACTGCCACTCAAATTGCTTTGGAGTTATGGGTCACACAGCATCGAAATTCGGTATTCAACCACAATTTTACATGTCGTTTCACTGATGACATTTCGTGGGAATAAAAAACAAGGGGGAGTGGCACATTTGATCAAAACTAAACTTGCGATATCAAATAGTTTTTGAGCTACAGGTCGCACAGAATCGAAATTCAGTGTTTGACATCAATTTATACATGCAGTTTCATTGATAACATTTAATGGGCGTTCGAAAAGGGAGGGATTTTCACCTTCCATACAACCCAAATATGTGCTATCGTATAGCTTTGAAGTTAGAGGTCGCACAGCGTCGAAATTCAGTATTGGACCTAAATTTACACATGCAGATTAATTGGTAACATTTGATGGGCGTTGGAAAAGGGGGAGTGGCACCTACCATACAACTCAATTTTGCGATATCGAATAGCTATGGAGTTTTAAGTCGCACTGCTATGAAATTCAGTCTTCGACCTCAATCTCTACAAATGCAGTTTTACTGATAACATTTTATGGCGTTAGACAAGCGGGCGTGGCACCTTTCATGCAACCCAAATTTGCTATATCGAATAGCCATTGAGTTATTTGTCGCACAGCGTCAGAATTCAGTATTCGACCTCAATGTACACATGCAGTTTCATTGATTACATTTTATTAGCGTTAAGGAATGGGATATGGCACCTCCTATACAACGCAAATTTTTGCTATCGAATAGCTTTAGAGTTATAAGTCGCATAGCCTCGGAATTCAGTATTCGACCTCAATTTTCACATGCAGTTCACTGATAACATTTTTTGGGCGTAGGAGAAGGGGGAATAGCACCTCCCATATAACCCAAATATACGATATCAAATAGCTATGAAGTTGTAGATCGCACCGCGTGGGAATTGAGTATCCGACCTCAATCTATGCATGCAGTTTTACTGAATACATTTTACGGACGTTGGACAAGAAGCGTAGCACCTCCAATACAACATAAATTTGCGATATCGAATAGTTCTGGAGTTACAGGTCGCAGAGTGTCGGAATTCAGTATTCGACCTAGATTTACACATGAAGTTTTATTGATTTTATTTTATGAAAGTTGAAAAAGTGGGCGAGGCACCACCCATACAACCACAATTTTCGATATTGAATAGCTTTGGAGTTATAGATCGCTCAGTTTTAGAATTCAGTATTCGACCTCAATGTACACATGCAATTTCATTGAGTGCATTTGAAGGGCGTTGAAAAAGGGGACGTTACACCTCCCATTCAACCCAAATTTATGCTATCGAATAGATTTGGAGTTATAGGTCGCACAGCGTCGGAATTTAGTATTCGGACTAAAGTTACAAATGCAGTTTCATTGGTAACATTTTAAGAGCTTTGCACAAGGGGCATGCAACCCAAATTTGTGCTATCGAGCAGCTTTGGACTTATAGGTCGTACATCATCGGAATTCAGTATTCGACCTCAATTTACACATTCAAGGGAGCGCACAGTACTTTGAGCCCATACAAAGTGAGGAATAAATACAAGGAGTTGTTCGATTTTTACGAAATTTGGCATGTAGATTTTATGTACATCAAGTATTTACGCCATAAATGAGGTTTAAAAATTAAAAAAACTGAAATTTCCCTATTTTCAATTAAATATTAAAATTATTAAAACTTTTTAAAAAAAAAATAAAAATATATTTTTGAAAAGTTTAAGGTCTTAACTTGTTAAAACTGAAAATTTTATGGCAATATCTTTTTTTTTAAAAAAAAGATATGCTTATAGTTTGATATGCACTTTTTTCACGAAAATGTTACTTTTCATGTAAAAAAAATCTGTTTTTGCAAAAAAAAAAACATTTTTTGTAATTCTTAATTCACTTTGTATTATTAAATTAAATATTTTTTGTTTAATTGATTAAAAGAATAAAAATTAAAAACAAAATAAAAAATTTTATGCCAAAAAATAGGTATTTAAGTAATATAAACCTAAGTATCCTCGGTTTTTTCCGTTTCAATATAATAAAGCATATACGTATTTTCCTCATATAACTTGTTCTTGTATTTGATTTTTCTTTGAGATGATAACAAAGGATCTGATGAAATCAGCAGGTATGTCATCAGATCTCTATTTGTATTTTGCCGTGAGCTTTTCCTCGTATTGCTAAGACGAGCATATCGAATGTGTTTGTGGGAAGCCTCCAATGCTTCTTCTGATAAATTTCCTACAAAAATTTAAAAAAATTGTTATTTATTTCTTAATATTATTAAAGTTAAATATTACCTATAGGTAAATCGAAGAATTTTAAAACTTCACATCCATGCACTAAAACTTTGTGGACAGAACTAGGCATATAATACCAAGGGTAAGGATCTAGGTACAAATTCCTGGTATCAAGAAGGAGCTTACTAAACTCATCAGTTTTAATGTTTTTTCCACACGACAAAATCATCAATATTAATGAGAAGTTATAAATTAGATCTTTGTTAATGCCAGTTATTTCCGCTGATACTTTGTAATTAACAAAAAACTTCCGTGCGGTGTTTCCGTCATTAGTGGTTTCAGAACCCTGTTTAACAACGTCTATTAACAAGCCCATTTTTTCTCGAAAATTTCTTTGGATGCGGATTTTGTTTTCAGAGAAAATAACTTCGTTCTCTTCTCTTACTTGCCATATTTTAAATGGCAAACGATATGCTATGTGTATTAAACATTCGAAAAACCGAATCCAGCAGTGAAGCGTTGACAGTCCATATTTATAGGTATTTATATTTGGAGGCTTATATAAATCCGTTTTATTCATTTTAACCGGACAAGCATTGCAAATGAAGCATCTGCTTGCAGAATTTGTTGCCGTTAGCGTATTGGCAACTGTTCCATCGATCATTGTGCAGTGCATTTCATATGTCACCTCAACAGATTTTTCAGTTAGTTCAAAAATATCACACTCTAAATGGCTTATTTGTCTATTGATATCTTCATTTTCTTTCACAACTAATGTCCGGTTTTCTTTTGCCAATAATATTTTGATGGGTCGGCAGAATAAAGTAGAGGAGGGCTTACTGTTAACCCAAATTTCCTCTTTGGATGCGGAATCAATTAACCTTAATATAAAAATGGTCTTTTGTTATACAGAAATATATAAATGTCGAATTTTTTACTCACTTGATTGGGACGAATGCAATAAAAAATAAAAATTAATCGCTAAGTTCCTCTGCAGAAAATTTTTGTTTGTATCGACTGTGACCTGAACTGCCATCCATACCCCATTTGCAAATAAGAGTCATTTTATCTGTTGCATCTTTACAGAGCTCTAATACACTTTAAGCTGTAAACCGCAAAAGTGGTTGTAAGTGAACTTCTGCAGTACTTTCCGAAGCTTCAATAGATGGTACTAATCGTTTCTTAAAATTTTGTATCACATACAAACTCGGAAATAAATTTTTATGATAGACGTTGACAGTGTTGCGCAGAATATTATATTTTTCTTCCGAGAGATCCAAATCTAAGTACAGTGACAAAGCCATTTGTACTGATAGACAATTTTGACTGTTAATATTTGAACCATGATTATTTTTTCTTGAAGCAAGTTCTGATGCATATTGTAATTCGTCTTCAGAATAATCAGATAATAAGTGAGCCACTTTCCTTTTTTTCATTTGTTCTGATAACAAATGGAACTCCTTTTCAGGCCTTCCGCGACTTGTGCTTGGTTGCTGAAATGTAAACTTTATTTTTAACTGCGCTAATATTAAATTTTATTTTTACTTGCGTACATTATTTGGATCAGAAATAACAATTGCTTCGGCACTTAACCAATTGGAATACTTTTTAATAAGCTTGCTTTTACTATATCGACACTGCTTCCACTTCGTTTCCAATTGCAGTATAAAAAACTTAATATTTTCTTCAATTATTTCTTCACTGTATGGGATTTTACAAATTTTAAATAAATCGTTATTAGTAATAATTATTAGCATATTAAATTAAAAATCTTTGTAATGTTTTCGCTGAGAAAAATACGACAAATATGTTGGCATTAGTAAGCATGAGAATGCCCTACATTTTAACATAAATAGTCATTATTTATTTTTAACCTGTATTTAATAGCAGCATTTTAACAAACAATTACAAAAGAATTCATACTCCAATTAATTTTACTTTTACAACTTTTACAATAGATTTTCATACTCCAATTACTTTTACAAACATAATAAGTCAAAATCACTATTTAAAGAACCTCTTAAAAAAACAATTTTCTGCAAACTGATACGTCTTACTTTTGAGCGTACAGTACAATTCATACAGATTACTTTAAAAATGATCTAAGTCTTAATTTTTTCAAAAGTAAACATTTAATGATTTAATAGAAATAAACATACTAGTTTTTTACCTAATGAAAACTATTATTAAAAAAAATGGACTTAGGTCATTTTCGAAACTAGTCAGACATAAATATGTTTGTTTACATTTCAAAGGAGTAAACTCCTCACTACATGCTACGTTTATTAGAGGAAAATATGATTTTTTGACCATTTTTCAAAATACGATAAATCTAAAAGTCGGATAAAAAAGGTTAATATGTTTTGGAATTTTGAAAGAAAAATACATAAATAACAATATATTTGAAAATAAAAGAGATGTTTTTCGTTGTTTTTTTTTTAATTTGCTCTCAAAAATTGGAAATTTTTGGAAAATATTTACAAAAAAATTAATTTTTTGGCGTATTTTAATTTTTTTACTTTCAGCTAAATTTTAAACATATTAAAATTTATTTATTTATACAGTATTTATCTTGAAGAAAAATCAAAAATAAAATGAATTTTGCCAAAATTGCAATTTTGGCAATTTTTTCTTTGTAAGATGTGCAAATTACTAATTTCCATTAATTAAAAGAAAATATGATTTTTAGGCTATTCTTCAAAACGTGATAACTCCGAAGGGCGGACGCAGGCGGATATCAAATTTTGGAATTTGAAAGATAAATATGTATATTAAAATATATTAAAAAAATTAAAGAGATGTTTTTTGATGTTTTATTTTCACTCAAAAATTGCAAATTTATGAAAAATATTTAAAAAAAATTTTATTTTTGGACAATTTTCATATTTTAGTTTTAGCTTAATTTAAAATATATTAAAATTGATTTATTTTTACAATATTAATCGTGAAATAAAATCAAAAAACAAAAGAATCGGGCTGAAATGAAAAACAAAAAAGTAGTGTTTTTACTTTTTTTTACATGTAATGGTCCAAAAATGTGCAGTATGTTATATCGTAACAAGGCTTAATCTTTGTCCAAAAATACAAAATCACAAACACAATGTCGCTGGAAGAAAATAAGAAAAAGAATTTATGTGGAAAAACGATAATTTTTGCTTACGAGTTAAATAGCATTTTTAAAGACCCGCCAATTAATAACAGATGCATATTTTAAAAATAAAAAAAAAGCATAAAAGCTTTTATTATAATAAATGATTCTTCGTCAAAATATTGGGGGTTGGAATTAATTTTAAAGGTTTTTTTTCGGTTTTTGAGCATTTATTTAGAAACAACGGTACAATGTATATTATTCAAAGTATTGTCCATCGTTAGCTACAACATTTTCCCATCTTTCTGGCAGCATATGGATTCCGCGCCGGAAGAACGATTCGTCTTTTGAGGCAATCCACGAATCGACCCATTTTTTGGTATCCTCGTAAGAAGTGAAGCGCTGCTCAGCCAAGCCATGCGTCATCGATCTGAATAGGTGGTAGTCGGAAGGGGCTATGTCTGGGCTATAAGGCGGGTGGGGTAGCACATCCCAATTCAGCGCCTCCAACGTTTCCTTGACGGTTCTTGCAACATGTGGCCGTGCGTTGTCATGTTGAAAAACCACTTTTTCGTGTCTTTTGGCATATTCCGGCCGTTTAACCTTTAATGCTCGGCTCAATTGCATCAATTGTTGTTGGTAGCGTTCCCCAGTGATGGTTTCGTTAGGTTTTAGCAGCTCATAGTACACGACACCCTTCTGATCCCACCAAATACACAGCATAAGCTTGGCGCCATGAATATTCGGCTTGGCCCTCGATGTTGATGCATGGCTGTGTGGTCCCCACGATTTTTTTCGCTTAGGATTATCGTAATGGATCCACTTTTCATCGCCAGTGACAATACGATGCAAAATCGCCGTTCAACGTCTCTCGGCTTCAACTGGTACGGCAACCAATTTCCTTGCTTTTGAATCATTCCCTTGGCCTTCAAGCGTTTGCCGACCGTTGATAAGTCGACTCCCAATGATTCTGACAATTCTTGAAGGGTTTGACACGGGTCTTCATCGAGCAAAGCCTCCAATTTATCATCTTCAAACTTTTTCGGCTAGCCCGGACGCTCTTTGTCTTCCGTATCAAATCACCACTTTTAAACCGACGGAACCAGTACTCACAAGTAGAAATCGATGGAGCATAGTCCCCGTAAGCCTCAGTAAGCGTGCGTTGTGCTTCAACCGCTTTTTTCTTCAAATGGAAGCACAAAAGTAAACCTTCCCGCAAATTGCGTTTTGTTGGAACGAAAGTCGACATGTTCACAGAGAAAAAAATATATGTTGTTTACACTTCAGTGGAATGACACATACTGAAAAATGAAGCTTAGACAATGTGCTTTGAAATGAATATAGTCACAGGTGTGCCCGATGCGATCTATTGATAGTTACGCCATCTCTTAGAAAACCTTTAAAACTAATTCCAACCCCCATATATTCCATATATGTTTTTGTTTGAGCAACACATTATTGAAAATGGTTCAAATCGTAAATAACTCCAAAATGACCTTAAAACGATTTGCGCAATATCTAAAGGTAAAATGTTTTTGGGTCTTAAGGTATTTTTATCTCATTAGTAAAAGAACTTTAAAGAAATGGACGTGCACCGATGAAAAAGATACCTATAATTTTCCTTATATAGTTTTAAACTGATCTAATGTATATCCTTGTTTATACAAATTCAGTGTACAAATATTAAAAAAAACATTATACATGTTTTATATTCTTATGTTTTGTATATGTTTACTGCCCATCGAAGTTTGTTTTTGTTTTTTTAAATATCGGTACTTATCGAATAGTGATTGCCATTTTAATTCGTGATCGGAAATATATCAATCACTGATTGGGTTTTAAATGGAGCGATATTATTTCGACAATTGATTGATTTTATTTCTGATCGATAAGTGATGTTTTAAAATGGTTAATGTGTTAAATTTTCACAAAAAAAAAAAAATTATTTGCAATAATAGGAAATATGTTTTCTTGAAAGTACATTATATGTCTATGCATTATCTTTTAGTGTTAACATGCAAAAAGAATTAGGACGTTGTTCTGCTAAAAAAAACCTACCTTTTTTTTTCTAGTGGTACCAGATGGTATAGTTAAATTAAACTTGCAGGGTGAATAAACGAAAATTGGCACTTTGACCTTGCATTTTAATTACATATGTTATCCACTTGTTAGCCCCCACTGTTATCATTAATTGTCAGCATCTGCAGGATATGCAAACATAAGTAATGTCAACTCAAAAAAAAGTACGCCTCCCCTTCTTGACTTTCAAAATTATTATTTCGATACAAAAGAATTTTTATTCTGATGGATTTCCATTCCACAGACCTCCGACTGTTCGATGAAACACAGAAAAGATTTTCATTGGGTGATGTTTAATTATGAAAATAACTGTAAATGCATATTAAAAACATGGCCAACAAAGTACACTCGATGGTGTGCAAACAAACTAACATGAGTAGGCGAAAATACTCGTGCTTTTGCCCACTCAGCAAGGGTCAAAGTTCAATGGAAGACCTTAAAAGTACTAGTAAAAGTAAGAGAAAGCTTTGAATAGGGGGAATATTTATTTAAAGCTGTTTCATGATAAAAGAGGCACTGTTGGCTTGTAGCTTGTATTGACGTGCAATTAAAAGCTTCTTTGATCCATCATAAATCTGCGTACAACTTGTTGCTGCTCACATTTATTCAGGGCCGTTCCTACCAGGCGTGCAGGCGGCCGACTATTTTGAAAAAAATACCTAGTTCCACAATATCTGCATTTTTTTTTACGGATGCATTTGCAAATGGCAACACAAGTAGTTAGTAGTAGTATCAACAGCCAAATTTCGATTTTTTAGCTATTGCTAGGTTAATAAATAATTAAATGCTAAAATCTCCAGATTTTTCCACAAATTGGCAAGGCTTCTTGTCAGTATCAGCATAACCATGTTACAATAATTTAAGCTCCTAGACTTCAAGTGTGCTGAACACAGCCAATCTGGGTTTTTTTTTTCGTTGTTGCAAAAACAGCTTCTTTCGACAGTAAAGCTCTGAATGCAAACAACGAGAAATCTAACAGAAAAGCGAGTGAAAGCCAGCGCACAATACTAGAAGCTAGAAGTGCATTACTGTTTGGAGCGGACTTTGTGCGTCTTTGAACTTCGCAGATTATTTAGGTAAGTAATTTCCAATGTAATTTCAAAACTAGAACTTGCGGCCGTTTTCCGCCTGGATCTCAAGTCTATATTTAGTTTCCCGAAAAAGAAAATATTGATACGCAAACCATCGCGTGCACATCTCTTACATGCCATAAATAAGAGACAATCAAATAAATTTATGGAAATATAGATTTATGAATAAATTGCTAACAAATATTTCAAATTGATTTTGTAAACCTTCAGTGTTGTAACTTCTATTACAGTAACAAAATGTCTGAGAGAAAGACAAAGCGACTTTCAGGTGCATTCTATCGAAATCAAAAGAAGAAGAAGACTCTCGGAATAGAAGAACTCAGAGGAGCCTTGGATAAATTTCTAATACCTCAAAGTACAGCGACGCCCTCTACATTATCTTCGGCAGAACCAGAAATAGTTGAACAAGGAGCTAAAACGGTTAACGATAAAGATGCAAGTACCTCTTCGGATAGCGAAAATGGCGAGCCAGAAGTTTTAGATAACATCGTTGAGAGCAGCGACTTCGATTCTGCAGACGCTGGAACGTGGCCTCGTTTACTATCGAATTTCAACATCCAAATATTGCTTGAAAAGGGACCAACTCAAATCGAAATGAACATTCCTGCTGACGAATTTGATCGAAAATTCTGTTCGACCCAGTATATACGCGTTTTATTAAATGGTGAGAAAATAAAACGACTCTGGTTGGTGTATTCTGTGAAACTCGATGTAGTATTTTGCTTTCCCTGTAAAATTTTTGGAAAGCAACAAATACAGCTAATCAGTACAGGATTCAATGATTGGCGATACTTGGCTGTCAATGTTTCAAGACATGAACAAAGCTTAGATCATATAAGCAATAGCAACAAATGGTTACAATTAAAAAATAAATTAAATACGAATACGACAATCGATGATGCAAATCAACGTTTTTATCAATTAGAGAAAAGACGGTGGCGTGATATTACAGCACGTTTAATAGCAATAATACAATATCTCGCAGTTCAGTGCCTTGCTTTTCGTGGCACGGAAAGAACATTGTTCACAAAGCATAACGGAAATTTTCTTAAAGCTGTAGAGATGATTAGTAAGTTTGATCCAGTGATGATGGAACATGTGCAAACCCCATTCAGAAATGTCAGATAAAAACTAAAAAATTGAATGTACCTCATTACCTAGGAGTACATTTTCAAAATGACATCATTCATTTGCTTGCCTCAGAAATCAAGAAAAGTATAACAAAAACTTTACGAAGCGCCAAATACTATTCAATTATATTGGATACAACTCCAGATGTTGGCTACGTATATCAAATAACTTTCCTCGTACGAGTAACAGATTGCACCTTGGATTGCACTACCACCCCGAAAGTGAAAGAATTCTTCTTGGGTTTCTTTCCAATAGAGGATATAACAGGTGAAGGTTTTTATACATTCCTGTGCGATAGGCTTTTGCCAGAATTTGATCTGGACTTGAAAAATATGCGAGGCCAAGGATATGATAATGGCTCAAACATGCGAGGAAATCGAATAGGCCTTCAACAAAGGATTTTGACTGCCAATCCAAGAGCTTTCTTTGTTCCTTATGCAGCGCATTCGTTGAACCTAGTAGTAAATGATGCAGCAAAAACATTAGAAACCATAAATTTTTTTGATTTGATTCAGGAACTGTATGTGTTCTTTTCATCGTCATCGTCAACGTACAGATGGCATATTTTGAAAAACAATGTGCCACGGTTAACACTTAAACCTTTAAGCGACACGCGTTGGGAGAGCAGAATTGATGCCATTCGTCCTGTGAGATTTCAATTTGCATCAATTTGTTCAAGTTTGGAGTTTTGATCAACGATGAGTCTCGCGATTTGAAAACGAAGCATATGGCCAACACATTGTATGAAAAAATTAATGATTTTAAGTTAGTTTTGCTCGATATGGATCTGGGAAGGGATTTAAGAAATTCATTGACGAAGCAACCATTTTTGCAGCTGAGCACGAAATTGAACCTGAATTTCCAGTGTCAAGGAAACGAACCAAAAAAAGACTTTTCAATTACGAAGGACAAGACGATCAAATAGTCGATGCAACACTCAAATTCAAAGTTGATTTCTATTTTTCTATATTGGATACAGCAAAAGAAGCGCTCTCAGAAAGATTCGACCAACTGCAGATATTCAGTGATATATTTTCTTTTTTGAATAACTTGTGCGATTTGAACGACGATGCACTTAAGAAGCATTGCTCTGACTTAGATATTGCACTGCAAGTGGGTGATGGACTATCAATTTCTAAAGATATAGATGCAGTAGAGCTATATACTGAATGTTTATCGTTTAAGGCATTATTTAATTCTGAGGCTTATAAATGTGTTGATATATTGAAAAAAAAATTTTTGTAACGATTTGGTGCACTTGTTTCCAAATTTAGCAATAGCAATTAGATTGTATTTGACGTTGCCAGTAACAGTTGCAAGTGGAGAAAGATCATTTTCAAAACTAAAAATTGTAAAAAATTATTTAAGATCAACCATGACACAGCAGCGCTTATCCGATTTAGCACTTTTATCAATAGAGCACGAAATATGTGAGAAAATTGATTATTCCAAAGTCATAGACGAGTTTGCTGCGAAAAAGCTCGTAAAGCATCACTCTAAAATAACCAAGCACACATTGTTCAGGAAAAAGTCTTCGTTCAAATTCGCTGTATTACATTTATTGTTTTCTTTTCTGGTTACAATAAGCTGTAACCATTTCTTCCACAACTTTGAGTTTTCTAAATGTAAGTTTGTAAGAACTGATTTACAGAATAAAATAAAGTTAATTTGTTAAACTCTAAACATAGACATAGAATGCTGTATTTAAATTTTGTCGTTACTTAATTTTGTTTAAAAGTATATTCACACAAAAGTTTCACAAGGAACTGGAAATAAGCTGATAGCCTCTATATGTATTTACTGATTTAAAACTTATTTAAATATTTTTCCAATTGTCGTGGTAAGGGTGGGGGCGGCGAAATATTGCTTAGCACGCAGGCGGCTGTACACTTAGGAACGGCCCTGCATTTATTAGTTGTTGGGCAGAGTGCAGGTGTATGTATGAGTATGTGTGTGTGTCTGTTGCCAACACACTGGTATTTATCATTGAGCTGAAAATCGGCAATCATAAATAAGGCATCACTGATAATGTTGAATATTCAAAACATATTATTACCAAATTACGAAAAACGAACTAATTTTTGTATTTTAATTCCTTCTAAATCCGACATGATAAGAATTACAAAAATAGCAACAATCAGTTGAATTTACTACCTGTGCTTTATATTTATAGCCTAACTCGTGTGGAAACAGTGAAATTTCACAGAAGAGCAAATGCTATTACATTCACGTTTAAATAGAACATTTTATCGTAATTTAGTTGCTAGACATTCAAAACAATGTGTTTTTAGGTATACTTTATTAAACTAACTACATATAATGTTTATTGCTCCCATCAATTTGTACACAAAATCATTATTTTATTATTTTGTCAGCAGATGTATTTAATATTTATTTACTTTTTCGACTTTATTGACTCTGTTCTAAAATTTGCTTAAGATTACTTCCGAGTTTAATCATTTAACAGGCGGAAATTAACTCTGTGGTTTATTCTAGCGGAAGTTGCTTGTGCGTTGAAGTTAATTAAGATCGTAGGTGTTAAAGATAGATTTTCCAATTACATGCAATTGAATAAGCTGCAATTAACTGTAAGTATATTAATTATTAAATATGATTGAAACATTTAATTACGAGTACATATTTAATAAAGTTCAAGAACTATAAACAAAAGTTAAAGTTCTACACCTAAAAACATATATCCACTTGATTCTTTTTGGAAAGAAGTTCCTTTACGCGGGTAGTGTGATTTGGTAGAAACCGTCACGTAACAGTGAGATTGCTGTGCTTGTATGTGTGTGAATATTGAACAAACTACAAACTAGCAGCCCAGCAGTCTCGGGCATCATCAAAGAATTGTTCTTTGGTGATTTCTTAAAAAAACTTGCTGCATATTTTTTTTTTAATCTTTCTAAAGTTTTCGATTCTGTCAATCATTTACTTCTTTGCAATAAACTATGTAACTACTTTAAGCTTAGTCGTAGTGCTGTTAATCTAATATACAACTACTTGAAAGGTAGAATTCAAAGGGTTAAAGTGGGTAACATTTATTCGTCTCTTAGACCAGTTGAGACTGGAGTTCCTCAAGGTTTCTGTCCTGGTTCCACTCCTTTTCTCTATTTTTATAAGTGATATTTTTTCAGTTTGTAAATACGCATCTGTGCACGCTTACGCTGATGACATCCAACTGTATATCTCTCGACCTACTGAACTCTTAGGGGTCGTCCATAAACTACGTTACTGATTTTCCGGTTTTTTTTACCCCCCTCCACCCCCTGCGTTACTTTTCGTAGTGTTTTTCAAAACCCCTCCCCCCCCATAAAGTAACGTGACATATGAAATTAATTCATTCGAATGATTATATATTTTGACTAGCTCTGACAATTTTCACTAGTATTAGTGACTAGTATGACTTGATACATTAAAGAAACAATTGGAAAAAAATCAATAATTAATATCATCTGTAAAAGCTATTCCATCTGCGATCCAAGATTCGATGCTCTCAATCACTGGGATAGAAGAAGCTGATAGCTTTGTTGAGGATTCTTTAAAATAGAATTTTACATCGGATTCTATGTCGACCCATTCAGGTGAATCCTCATTTCTAACGCAAAGAAATGCACCTGGTCTTTGACAGCGTACCCTTAAAGGCTGCACCCGAGCTGCACCAAGTTCTGTGTTTTTGTGTAAATGCTTTCTGAAAATTGATTTATTTAAATAGTATTTTTTATTCCGATTTATTGTAAACGATATAATACAAATTTATGTCAATTCATAGAAGTTTTAAAAACGAAATACAAGCCGCAGGTAGGACACGACCTTGAACCGATTTCTTCTTTCTGAGAAGGAAAGTACATGTCATACGGTATCTCCTTTGATCAAGAACATTCCGGCCTTAACGTCAAAGCCTGTCGCAAAAGCAAAGACCCAAATTTTTCAGACGTGAGCTGAGATGGTGAAGGAATACCAAAAGGTTCCTGTGTCGAGGGAAAAGGTGGTGGAAGAAATCGTTAAAACAAAAGTTAACCATCAATTTAGACAATCAAACAACATAAACATGTAAGGTTAAAAATTTTTGAAATGATTGTGTTATTAATTAGAGGTTTTTCGTCGATTTTTTTAATTTTTGGTAACGTTACAATATCTAAACACCTCCCCCCTCTACCGTCACTTATCGTAGTGCATTTCAAAACCCCTCCCCCCCTAAATTGGTTACGTAGTTTATGGACGACCCCTTACTACTTGGCCTATAGAATGAATTATGACTTAACCTCGCTAAATAACTGGGCTATTACAAACATGCTTCTTATTAATCCCTTGAAATCTAAGGTTTTGACAATTGCTAGGAGTGGCTCATGCTTTGTTGATATCCCTCCTTTATATATTGGAGCTCAGCAACTCGAATTTGTGTTAAAGGCATAAAACTTAGGATTTATAATCAACACTCAGCTGACCTGTACTGACCATATAAACAACACAATAGGGAAAATTTACTGGACTTTACGTTACTTACGCACGTACTCTAACTTCACGCCTCTTGAAACTCGGCGCAGACTAGTCGTACAATTAATAGTGCCTCATATTAATTTCTTTGATGTTGTCTATAGTCAGCTAGATTCACAATCCCAGCATAAACTTCTAGTTGCATTCAATAGTGCGGCTAGCTATGTATATGAGGTCAGTCGATTTGATCATATCTCTGAAAGGAGTAAAGGCATTCTGAGATGTGGTTTACTTGAGTATATGTACATCCGCAAAATTTTATTCCTGGACAATCTTATGCACACTCATTACCCTCATTATCTTTTTGAAAAATTTCAATTTTTCCAGAGTCACCGGTCTCATAATCTTATTGTTCCTAGGTATAACTACCTCAATAGTAGCAGATACTTCTTCACCAGCGCCATTAGACTTTGGAATGCATTACCTAATTCTCTAAAACGAACCAGTTTTTAGAATTCCATTTATAATTATTTCAATACTTTAAATCAATAAAACAATGTTTCGTTTTCTATACTAGTTTTCTCATCTTATCTGTGCCTCAATTCTAGCTTTCTTTCTCTCTCTCTCTCTCTCTATAAAATACCTCCTTCTAGTTGCGTTCTATAGTAATATATAGCCACTAAGATCATTATATACAATCTATTGCCTATTTTATTTTATTTAATTTGTTTAAATCCTTGCAAGTCTTTTAATATCGTTTTCATATCATAATAGACTTATTGTTGTTTTTAACAGTTTTTATCTGATGTTAGTTTTAAGCTACTTTTTAAATATCATTGTCCACATCTTATGTAGTACTAAAAAAGACTAAGTCTTAATGTACACCATTATAAATAAATAAAATAAAAAATAAAAATAAGTCAAACTCTCAGAATATTCTTAAACGTGTCTGCCTTGTATTCATCAATAACAGACTTGAAGAATATTCTTTAACTCATCTGCATTGAGGTCGTCAACAATAAAGAAACAAAACGAACAAAGCAACAAAGGAAACTGAGAGCTCGCGATAACTCTTTCCAAAATTAAATACAAAATTGTCTTCTGCGCATGTACGTCATAATATCAACGCTGTTTTGGAGAGCGTTCACTTTGCATACGATTTCTACACAGAAATGAAAAGTGCATACATTTTAGTTTGTATAATTAAAATAAAAGAAGTAAGAATCAATTTATTGGAACGAGAAGAAGGTAAATTTATTAAGTACTCCTTTTCAAACATTATTTTTATTATTTTTTTATTACAGCCAGTAAGCAGCTTAGTCAAAAAAAAAATTTGTCTGAGAAGCCAACTTCAGTGAGCATTATTTTTCGACTTGGATTTTATAAAAATGTTCATTACGAGTTTAATTGATGTAGTTTAAACATTCCCAGATATTTTATTTCCATTAATTTACCTGTGAATTGAAAAGACAACTAAATGATAGTTCCAAGTTTTTAAATAATGAAACAAATTTTGTTAAGTTAACATATTTTTATATTTTTGTTTTCGTTTGTGTGCGTTTTCTACAATTTCTTGGTTTAATTTTTGTATTTATTGCAAACATCAAGTTTCTGAAAAATATTTGTTTGCTACTGTTACCACAATTAGCAGCTGCACACTTAATTTTTTAAATTTTAAGTTAAAAACTAGCAAATATACTTCGATATATACACAATTAAATAATACGCAACCGATCGCAGTGCGTTTCTCAAAGCAATCAAATATTGTGACGTAGTCAACTGAACAGCTGGTTGTCAAACTCGATTAGCAGAAGTAACGGACCTGCGCTCTCTTACTCTATCATTCTTGAACCAAAACTATCTTTTTTGAATTCATTTATGAACCTTTTAGGGTAGAAGGTATCTCATAAATTAACCTTTTTGGACTCATTCGTCAAACTAAATGCCTTTGATAAGTCAACTTTTTTCTTCAGAAATGAGTTAAAAAAAGAATCATCAATTGTACTTTTTTTGTTTGAAAACGAGTTGAAAAAATATCCATTGAAAAGTTCTTTTTCGGCACTCAGAAATAAATTATTTTGAACCCATTCGCCAGACTGAATGAACTCTCAAAAACGAACCTTTTTTTTTGTTCGAAAACGAGTTAAGAAAAAAACCATAGAAATCACTTTTTCGGCACTCAGAAATGAATCAGCCCAATCATGAAACATTTTCTCGCGGGAGTTGTAAAAGAGAGTTTTCGGATATAATATAGCAGATAAAGACATCTCATTTTCTTATTTTACATTAATGAATATTGGTGGTTGATAAAAAAATTTGCATTAAAAATTTCCAAAAAGTTTTTAAACTTTATCTTAAAAACGGAAACACACTTTTGCAACTCCTGGGAGAAAATGTTTCATGATTGGGTTGAATATGTTTCAATCATAAATTGTCTTATTATTGCATATCGATAATATGTTAAAAAAGAAATGATAATAAAGTTAACAAACTACTTTAAATTTATTTGAACAAATGTTCGCAGAGCTACATTTATTCGAAATTAGAAAACAACAAATTTATAATTAAAACGAAAACTTTATAGGTGCGTTGAACTTTATTTTTTTCAAAATACATTTCTTTCTTATGGCCATTTTGTTCACAAAGGGCATAAATATGATTTAATTCGGGGATAACTATCTCTAGGTTAATTTTTTACTAAGCGTATAAGTCGGGAGATAAAAAAGTGGTTTTGTTCACATTTTATCCCGGCTTTATGCTTTGAGCATAAATTCGCTCTCAGTTTATATCGATTTCCATTGGAATGTTAGAGTGTTGTTCATTAATTAAAAAATGTGTGGGGATTTTTGGTTTATTTTTGCGAATTTGGGGGTTGGAGTGAAAATGGTAAAAATGGATCGCTGATTTTGCATCTGATGTCAGAATTTCAAAATTCTAAAATTTTTATACACAGGGTTGCCAACTAAACATTTTTTTAAGAATTTTAAACATGAAGAAATAGTATTTGGGGTTACTTCTTTCGAACCTGGTGTCAGAATTTTAAAATTCAAGATGGCGAATAAAGTTGCCATCTAATTTCTTGTTTATTTATGCGAATTCAACTCTGGGAGAAACACTAGGTAAAATTGGGTCGGTGATTCCGAATCCGTTGTCAGAATTTCAAAACTCGAAAATTTTTCTATCCATAGGGCTGTCACCTAAAAATTTTAAGAATTCTAAACATGAGGAAAGAGTATTGGGGGTTGCTGAATTCGAATCTGAAGTCAGAAATTTAAAATTCAAGATGGTGGGTAGGGTTGCAACCTTAATTTTTTTGTATTTTTATGAAATGGGTCGCTGAATACGAATTTCAAAATTATAAAGTTTTGAAATAATAGGGTTGCCACCTAATAATATGTATTTTTAAGAATTTTAAACATTATTTAACAGTGTTAGGGAGTCACTGATTTTGAATCTGATGTCAGAATTTTAAAATTCAAAATGGTGGACAGGGCTGCCACCTTGCCACCTGGCAAAAAAATGGTACACCAAAAATGGGTCGCTGAATACGAATCCATGGTCAGAATTTCAAAATTTTAAAGTTTTGAAATAATAGGGTTGCTTTTACTTTTGAAAATACATATTATTAGGTGGCAGCCCTATTATTATAAAATTTTATCATTTTGAAATTCTGACCACGGATTCGGATTCAGCGACTCATTTTTATCTTTTAGTTCGCACCAGCCCCGAATTCATAAAATAAAAAAATTAAGGTGGCAGCCCTATTCACCATATTGAATTTTAAAATTCTGACTTCAGATTCGAAATCATTGACTCCCTAATACTGTTAAATAATGTTTAAAATTCTTAAAAATACATATAATTAGGTAGCAATCCTATTATTTCAAAACCTTATAATTTTTTGCGTGTGGGGTTAAATTTTAAGAAACTTTTGAAAAAACATTATTCAGCTTTTCACCGCACGGTGTATGTATAGTTTGTACCCACACATCTTACAAATGTGGCGCCATCTATCTGTGAATTTAACGCACAAGTCAAAACTAATGAAAAAATTGTGCTGACCAGATGCGCATATGTT
This sequence comes from Dichetophora obliterata, assembly GCA_963920525.1. Taxonomy (NCBI): domain Eukaryota; kingdom Metazoa; phylum Arthropoda; class Insecta; order Diptera; family Sciomyzidae; genus Dichetophora; species Dichetophora obliterata. Next base: position 231,823,000 of record OY986436.1, on the reverse strand, counting down.
TTATTATATCGCCATATAGCTGAAACTGATAACATGAAAATATTAACTTTTACAGCATTCTTATTCAGTCATCTTTTCGATAAAATTGTGATATATATACAACATTTAAAGTACCATTGATAAAGAACTAAGTGACAACGGTGACACAATAGTGAGAAAAAATAGAGCCATCACAACAAAACAAATTTAACAGGAGGGTGGGGAGACAAAAACTCAGTAGATTACTATAAGGAAGATAAATATAAAATAAACGAAAATGTTCATAATTACTCCCAGACACACAACTGCTTTCTTAGAGATAAATGGGGACGTTCAAATTGTATAGAGAATTTTAATACATAAATAAGTTTTATTAATAGTCTGGTATGAAAAAATAGATTTTTAGCCATAACTTTTGATTGGAAAGAGATATTGGGGTAATTTTTTCACATAAATTATTTTTGAGACTTGACTTTTTTTGTAAAAGATATAGAAACAACATTTTGGAAAAAACAAATTTAGCAAAAAAAATCAAAACCTTGTTGTTTTGATGACAAAAACAGTCAAATAATTTTTGCGCTTTGCTGGGAGAATTTTTGCAAATAAATGCTATGTTATATGAAGGTGTGCAATTTTTAATTTATTTAATTTTTACAACAAAAACCATTTTTGAGTCATTTTTTGAGTAAAAAGTCAATATTTTCGACTTTTTTTGACATAATTATAAAACATTATTATAAAACATTATAATAAAACATTATAAATTCTAAAACATAGTTTATTATACAACGTATACAACGTATATTTATGAAGTGATTTTATTGAACTTTTGAACAAAAATAATTTGAATGAAATATATTAATGAACAGCGGAGATATTTGCATCGAAAGACCAAACTTTGATTTTCATGTCGTTTTTTTCTCACAATGTTTTATGAAAAAGTTGTTATATTGAAAATTTCTACAAATTTTGAATATATGTGAATGTTTTTGATGTTTAAATAACATAAATTTTTTAAAATTAAATTCTCAAAAAACTCCGATGGCTAAAAGTATTATAATAACAAAATAACCGTTAGTTGAAAAATTTTGGAGAGGGCGTGGCAAAAACTAATTATGTAACATTTTAATTTGGGATAAACTTAATATGTGCACCTAGTTTGAGCGAAATCCGTTAAGCCGTTTAGATTTGTATAAAGGCCAAACAAACAAACAAACAAACAAACAAACAGAAAATGAGTTTTATTACTATAGATAGTCAATTGTATGAAAAAATAGATTTTTAGCATTAACTTTTGATTGGAAAGAGATATTGGGGTAATTTTTTCACAGAAATTATTTTTGAGACTTGACTTTTTTGTAAAAAATATAAAAACAACATTTTGGAAAAAATAAATTTCGCGAAAAAAATCAACCTTGTTGTTTTGATTACAAAAACAGTAAAATAATTTTTGCGCTTAGCTGGAAGAATTTTTGCAAGTAAATGCTATGTCATATGAAAGGTAGCCAGATGTGCAATTTTTAATTGATTTCGTTTTTACAACAACAACAATTTTTGAGTCATTTTTTGAGTAAAAAGTCAATATTTTGGACCTTTTTTGACATAATCATAAAACATATATACACTGACTTAACGGTACAGTTCAACCTATTTTTGTGAAGTGATTTTATTGAACTTTTGAACAAAAAAAATTTGAATGAAATATATTAATGGACAGCGGAGATATATGCATCGAAAGACCAAACTTTGATTTTCATGTCGTTTTTTTCTCATTCTTAGGTAACGATATTTTATTAAAAAGACGTTGTACTGAAAATTTCTCCAATTTTGAAGATATGTGAGTGTTTTTGATGTGAAAATAACAAAAAAATTTTAGAATTAAATATACAAAAATCTCCGATAGTAAAAAGTTTTATAATAACAAAATTACCGTTAGTTGAAAAATTTCAGAGGTGGCGTGGCAAAAACTAAGTATTTAACATTTTAAGTTGGGAGACATTTAATATGTATACCTAGTTTGAGCAAAATCCGTTGAGCCGTTTAGATTTGTATAAAGGTCAAACAAAGAAACAAACAGAAAATGAGTTTTATTACTATAGATTGTTATTTACTTCATAATCGATTCCTGCAGCAATTAAAACGAATCAATAAATTTTTTGTTTATTGATTCCAATTTTTAGGTTTTGCTTTAAATTTATATATTCTTTGGAATACATTCTAAAATGCATCACAAGAATCCATTCAATTCCTGATTTTTTACGAATTAATTCTCATTTTCCCGGTGGGTAGTTTGAAAAACTCAATACATTCATACTATTTTACAAATACACTCACACTGCCCTCCAGGAAAAATCGGAAGGCTTCCATTTAAAAGTGATAAAGAAATATTCCCCACCGTATCTTTTGAAAGCTTAAATGTAGTTTTGTTTTCATATTGTTTCCTAACCGCTTCTTTAAGAATGCATGTGGAAACTTTTATTTATTGTCAATCAATGACAATAGAAAATATTAATATCATTGTTTTCTAGCCGCTTATTGTAGAATTCGATAGTCTAGTGGTAGCGCGCTCGACTGTCGCTCAGGGGTCCCGGGTTCGAATCCTGGCCGAATCCATTTTCATAACAAGGGAGAGGAATGTTTCCACATTAATTCTTAAAACAGGGGAGAGGACTGCTTCCAATTCACTTCTGAGGACAGCGGAGAGTAATGTTTCCACATGACTTCTTAACACAGCGGGGAGGAATGTTTCCCTCTAATGACATGCTATGTAAAAAAAGCAATGGAATGTGCAACAAAGGGGAATGCTTCCTACATTCCATGGAATGTTTCCTGGTAACATCCGGGAATGCTCACATTTCCTGGAGGGTGGCTTCACTTTAAATTCACGCCACTTTCATCACTACTGGCAACGAAATTTCAGAGCCAGTGGATTTTGACAGCAGTAGCCAGTGTATGTCAAAAAGGGGGATATCAGTGTTGTTTTCAATTACTTTTGGTGGGTTTATTTCGGGTTTTCGTCGATTTCGCACAGGAAGCAACACTGATAGCTTGTTTACAATTAAAAGCAAAAAAAAAACAACAAGTAAAGCACACGCAAACTGCAATAGCAGCGAGAACCTTCGCGTTCGATAAAATTTTTTTAATGAACTTTCACGAGCATGTGTAGCACCTCTTGCTACTATCATGGTACAATTATTTGACAAGGTAGCCGTGACAGTTTTTTGGCGATTTTTAGTTGTCAAAAACAGCTAAAGGAGTTGTAGTTTGCTGCTGTTGACTAGCTATGTGCTTATATTTAACTTTTCTTTGATTCATTAAATTTGTTCGCGAAGTTTATTGGAATGTTTTTAGTTTCCTTGATTAAGTTAGTTTCTTTGATTAATTGCATAAACAACTAATTGTGACTACTACCCATCGCCGCTCGTGAGAAAAAAGTCAATCTACGCTACTACCTTGTCAATAATTGTGCCATGGCTACTAGCATGAAAGTTCGAAATTTTTCGAATCATTCGAACAGTACACTTTCACTGTCACAGGCCTGTGTAACCGGCCTGTAATTCTACTTAAAGTCTAATATTAGGCTTTGTTCAAAATATGGTTTTGTTCGAAATCGAAAAATTCATCGTATATAAAATGATATTTATTACCTCATAACACCCTGTAAGGGTAGCAAACTATTGCATACTCGTAGGCATAAAATCTGTTTACTTTACTTCATGCACAAGAGGTGGAAAACTACACTATGCGCCACCGTTTTTGTACAGGCCATTCCACTAAACACGAAAATTTGTTTGGATAGGTTTTTTGTTTGTTTTTAAATTTAAAATTTTTTTTGTTATTTTCGAATATAGTTGGATATATTTGAACATATCTTAGATACCACTTATCCAATTTTTATATTTGAACCTATTAATTTTAGCCTCATAAAATTACCTACATGTTTGCTCAAAAAAATGTTCCATCTAAACGAGTAGTTTTTGCGCTATCAAAAGAAATATTTTGAAAAAATTATTTTTTCACTCAAAAATGCAAGTCAAAAATGTATTCAAAACTTCATAAAAAATCGAAAACTGCAAAAAATGGAAAATTATTTCTTTTGATCTTAAAAATACATTTTTAATAGAGATAATAAGCTATCGCTGAATGAAATTCATGCAAAAATAAGGGTAGGAGATGCACTTTAGTGAAGGCACTACAGTTTTTTGCATTTTTGGTCATATCATACATAAAAAAGTAGATCCAAAAATATCTATGGCTTAAGACAAGTGGCATCTCTGAGAGATGGCCTGTATTTTAGTTTGTGTTCGTTTGACGCGTGCTTGCACATGCTGCCGATATAAGGTAACTTATGAGACAATGTCAAAATTGCTTAACCCATTAACCGTGGTTGGGTATTATTTTACCCATGAAAATGCTTCTGCAGAATTGATCATATCTCAAGATTAGTAACAGCTAAGCGTTTATTTTTTGTTTTTTGCTTTAAGAAAACATAGAGCTATAAATTATTTGTAGAGTGCGTCAAGAAATTTTTACGTTAACTACTACATTTTCCAAGTCAAAAGGGATTAAATTGAAAAATCAGAAAATTTGTATTATTATCGTACGTCAAAATTTGTATATTTTAAAAAAAAATGTAAAAAGCTCTCTTAGCCAATTCACCAAGTTCACCTGCTCTTGATAGAAAATTCCTGATATTAAACTGTGTTGCCGTTGCAGAATGAATTTGTGCCCATTTAGAGCACATTAACGACGGTTGTGTATTTTTATACCCACCTCATGTCTCGGCAACAGTTAAAGATACAGAGTTGAAATTTCATGTGGTACTTCCTGTGATCAATATAAAAAAGCACATGAAATTTCAAAATATTTATACAAAGCGTATGGGAGCCGCGGTTAATGGGTTAAAAACATTAAGGAAATTCACAATCTTGCGTATGTGAGATTGCAAACTTGCGCAATTGTAAAAATTTCCTATCAATTGTGAACGGTCTTTTTCAGTGAACTTTGATACACTTGCAGCAAAACATGAAATTTACAGCTGATTAATAAAAATCAAAAATATTTTCTACTGGAAATTTTGCTTAAATCAATTTTATGTCGAAAAAAGCTTTAACCCATTTTCAACCGGGCAACTTATTTTTTTGAGAAAAAGTGTATAACTTCTAGATATTATCAATCGAGGTCTAAAAATCAGTTACAAAGTCTCAGATTCTCGACCAGCAGCGTAAAAGGTGATCAAATATGGTAAAAAAAATTCCTCCAATAAGCTTCAATTATTGTTTAGAAAAATTTTGAGTTTTTTTAGTATTTCGTCATAATTACATTTGCATTACATGTTTTCTAAAAAATTTTCTCATCCAGCCCTACAGGTCCAAAAATCATTATTTTTCTTTCCAGTCCAACGACTTAGTTTAAAAATCTTGAAGAATTTTTCAACAGACCCTTAATAAAATGCAACACTCAGCCTTTATTTTTTAAAATAAAGTTATCAAATTCCATGTATAGAAATGGAGATATGAGCGTAAGTATGATGAGTACTTTCACTGGTGAGATAAAGGACCATCGGTAGAAAATGGGTTAAGGCTCAATTAATTGGTTTTTTATTTGGTTATCCTCCATATCAGTTTTTTTTTGCCTTTACCTGCTTTCAGTACCAGCTGTCAGTTTGCAATGTAGTATTGCATATGTATAGTATATGAAAACTATGGTTTTTAGGGCCAACTTTTCAGTGCGAGTTTAAGCTTTATTCAAATTAAACCGAGCTAAACTCACCCAAATTGGACGTTAAAACACGGTTTTGGCAGAAAAGAATCACATTATATGATAATTTAAGTCAATTTAACTTCAACGAATGCTAAAATATCTAGTTAAACCGAGTTTAAAAGTCCAATTTTGGTGAGTTGAGCTCGGCTTAATTTTGACTAGTGTTTAAACTCGCACTGAAAAATTGGCCCTTAGTGTTGCATATTTCCAATAGCGTAGTAAATGCATCCCTGTAAATTTTGTTTGGTGCAGAGTAAAAATGTACTCTACCATTTTGCAAATGCTATGATGCAAGACCATTTGCACCGGATTGTGAACAGCCCTTTTAAGTATGAAGATATATATAAAGAGCATAAGTGGAATGTTTGTTCCGATTTGAAAGGTGTTGCCATTTTGAGTGGATTGCAAGGTGGTTACACAAAATATTGTTATTTTCTCTGCCTTTGGGACAGAAAACATAACTTTTCCAGCTTTGCACATCAAATTGGGACTACTAAAAACTTTATCAGAACTCTAAAGATTGCAGGAGAAGATTCATAACTTTTAAAAACTCCATCAAAATGAAAAAATGTAGTGATGCAGTTTGAATAACGGTAAAATTTTAAACAATCTAAAAAAATATTTTTGATATTACTTTTGCCGTTTCAAAGTTAAAGCCTTTTAAGCTTTTTTCGTTGCCTGAAAATTTTTCGAATTTTAACAAGGCATTTTATTTCATTCAATAAAAGGTTCATTCAAATTTAGTTCATTCATTTTAATAGTGTACTAAAAAATTGGTAGCTCTGTCAGTGCCCTCGATACGCTCCACTGAATAACCTCAATTTAATGAACCAATTAGCTAGCTACAAGCGCTTTAATGAAACATTTTCAAACGCCACGCTCAAAACTTTTTTGTGGCATCAGTTTTACCTATCCGGGAAATTAGCTGCCTTAGACTTTTTTGATGAGCGCATAGAAACCAAAACTTTGCGGTTAATGGTTAAAAAATATTAATACGCCAAATAATGAAAACGAGCTTGTACAAGCCAATGTAACACAAAACATGCTAAAAAGTAAGCAAATCCAAAATTTTATTTCTAAAGCCAGTCTTTCTTTTTTTTTTTTGAAGCCTGCTATATTTCAATTGATTTTTTACAAACCGACCCAGAAGAATGGAAAAGCAACATACCGTTTCAGGAAGCAAAGCACATTATTCAACAATTGCAAGTTCTAAATGATGTCGCAGAGCGTGGTGTTGCCTTGGCAAGCAGTTACATCAGTCTCACAACTTCTGAAACAGACTTTCAAAATCTTTAACAAGGCATAGAGCGACATCGTAAGGAAAATATATGATTTTTTAACCAAAAGTAAAGATTTTTCTTATTTTTTATTTTTTATTTTTTTTGTGGATTCGGTGGTAACCTGCGGAAAGAAGACGTTTTTATTTTCGACTTCCTCGACTAGCTGATTATTAGAGTAGGTTTTTGGACGCTCTTGGAAATGGTGTATTTGTCTGTTTTTATGTAAATTGAAAAATACACGTCTCATTTTTAACAAAGGCAAATTTACTGTAAAATGAAGGTCCCAAATAATTTTTTAACTAGTTCGTAATAATGTTAACTTACCGATGCTTATAATTTTCACTAACTTTTGTTGAATGAAATAAAATGCCTTGTTAAAATTCAAAAAATTTTCAGGCAACGAAAAAGTTTTAAAGGCATTAACTTTGAAACGGCAAGAGTAATATCATAAATAGTTATTTTTAAATTGCTTAGAATTTTACCATTATTCAAACTGCATCACTACATTTTTTTCATTTTGATGGAATATTTAAAAGTTATGAAGCGTTTTTTAAAAAATTTACGCAAAATTTTAAGAAAAAATGCAATATGTGACACCCAAATGACATAAAAATTTGCCAAAACTTCTAATTTATGTACATTAAAGTAAAGTTTGGACATTTGTCTTTTGAAATGACGACTCAAAGACTTAGAAAATGTCTGTTATGGACCAACTTGTGCTAAAAGTTCGAAAAATCTCCGAAAAACCTTATTTTTAGGGAAAAAACGATTAGCGCCACCACTTAACCTCTTCCAAAAAATCTGCAAAAAATCTCAAAAATACTTGACCTCATAAGCTTTCAAAAAAAGCTTGAGCAAAAAAAAATTATTTTTTGGGACACCCTAGTGTTTATATCTCTATATATATCCGTATACACATTCTTTTTTTTTTATTAATTTTTTTAATCCTTTTTATCATTAATTCGAATTTTTATATTTTATTAACTTTATTTAATATTCTATTAAAGCTACCTGCGTAAAAACGCGCAGAGGCGGGGTACAAATTTTTAGGGTTAAGGGTTACACCGGGATCTGATAAAAAAAATAATACTGGATTCGTTTTAATTAATTTTAATTAAGTTTTCAAAAATCTTTTCTATGCATTAGAGGTTTAAATTTTATAACAGAAGCTCGTGCGTTAGTTGTGTATACTTCTTCCCCTCCTTCCATCGCACTCTGCAAAAATATCCGAACTAAGTTCGGGTTTTTTTGACTTTAAAGTGTAAAGTGGAACATTGTTTTAAATGCTTTTCGTAGATTTATTTCTTAAAAATTTTTTTATTCACTTTTAACCGCAGTTGAGTTGTAAGATACTGAGATTATTACTATTAAGAAGTAAGATAAAGAAAACTTCGGGGATTGACGGGTCGAAAGTAAACTAAAAAAAATTAAAAAAAAATTTCCCGTCAAAAAGTTTTTTTCCATTTCAAAAAAGGATATTTTAATCTGTACAAAACTATAAAATTTAAACAATTCAAATTACGGTAAGGTACAAAAATTTCTTCCTATGCTCTTATACTTATATAATTCATTATCCAAATCTGTAATAAGGAAAACCACAGAAGGTCTGTTCGATGGCCCACAAATAAAAAAATTGCCTTGCAGCAAAGGATTCCAAGCGTTCTTATATTCTAAAGAAAAATTTGCCTGGAATTCGTTTCTGTTGGTTGTTTCTGGCTTTTTGGGAAACAAAAGGTGTCCGGAATACTCACAAAGCATTCGTAACATGCTTATAAATTATGCAAAAATTGGTATAAAAGACTCTTTTTTTCATTAAATTTTAGCTTTTCATTAAAAAAATATTATTTTTTTAACATCAAGTGCAAACATATTATTAAACATTCATATCCAAATGATAGACATGGAGCAACGCTATCAAGGAATCTGAAATGAGAACATGATAGGGGATTAAGTTTGGTTTCTCATAAGAGAAACATATCCGGAAATCTATAGAAGGCAAAAGAAAACCAAGAACTATTTTTAAGAACATTGGACAAAAAAATACTCACCATTAAAAAAATTAATTCAAAGTAAAATTAAATCAAAAATGTTAAAACAGTAAAATGTCGAATTTTTTTAGTACCGTCACTCGAATATGCATCTCCTGCCCGTAATTTTGCACGAATTTCTTCCAGCAATAGTTTTTTTTTCTCTATCAGTGGCGTAGATGCTGCACCCCCCAGAGCCATGGAAACATAACCAAATATCTCACGTTTTTTATTAAATTTATTCAAATATTTAGCTAAGCCCGTGTCCAAATATTATGTACCACCAAAAATTCTTCTTTTTCTCAAGAAAATAATCAAAATTTGATTTAGTTCAGCGTTTAATTTTTCTAAAACGGTCAGGACATGTGGAGCAGCCAGAAATTCGTCGTTGCTTAGATACAATTCAACAAATCCGTACTTTTTACCTACCTACCGTTTTCGGCTTTACAAAACAGTCATATAATAAAGTATTCAAAAGTATACATTTTTCATGTTATTATATTTTTACGGACCGCCCTCCAGAACCAAAAGCTATCTACGCCACTGTTCTCCATTAAAAATTTAGTTTTAATATTAAAAGAAAAAATTTACCACTTTTTGCAGCTTTCGATATTTTATGAATTTTTGAAGACATTTTCTACTTGCATTTTTACGTAACAAAATAATTTTTTCAAAATATTCTTTTGATAGCGCAAAAACTACTCATCTTAATGAAAAAGTTTATTGAACAAACGTGTAGGAAATTGTATTAGGCTAAAATTGATAGGTTTATGTGTAAAAATAGGATAAGTGGTATCCAAGATATGTTTCAAAATATGCAAATATATTCGAAAAAACGAAAAAAATTTAAACATTTGTTGATTTTATATGATTTAAATACAAATTCTAAATGTTTGATAGTTTAAATCATACTTGATTTTAAATAAAAATTCTATTTGTTTGATAGTTTAAAATCGTTTACTTAGCTTTAGGTTAAAGTTAGAACAATTAATTGTTCTAACGAATCTTTCCAAAGAAACAACAACAACAACACCTTTTTTCAATATGAAAAGGATCAAGTATGATTTAAACTATCAAACATTTAGAATTTGTATTTAAATCATATAAAATCAACACAATAAATAACAAGGTCATTTAGAAAAAACTTTAATTTAAACATTTTTAAAAAAATACCTATAAATAGAACATTTTTTTTTTGCTATTTTAGTTTTAAGAGACCCCAAATCTATTGAAAAAAATTTAGTGGGGATGCCGTGTACAAAACTTTTTTCTGATTTTGGCTTATAGTGCTATTGATAGTCGGGACCATTTTAAAAATTGTAATTGAAAATTCTATTTAAAAAGTTTTAAAATCAAAAATGATTTAAACTATCAAACATTTACAGCCGTAATCATAAAAAGTTACAAACCTCTTGTAAGTCCCTTTGTAAGACACATGCCTAAAAACGTTATTCATAAACGTTCAATAACGAAAAAAACCTCTTGTAAGAGCTTCACAAATGAGAGAATTTTAAAATAGAAACAAACCTTCTGTAAACCTCCTACAAAGCTATTTTAAATTTTAATGTTCTCAATTGAGAGCAATCTTCTCATTTTGTGACAAACGAAAATGTATGTCACCAAACAAATAAATAAATGTTGTGATCAGTGTTACCATATGGACAGATAAACTTTTTGTTGGCAGTTTTTTGAGATGGTAGACAGTTTTCCAGTTTTTTTTATTTCACCCAGTTTTTCAAGTTTTTACGATTAAAACAATGCTTACTAGTTTAATGAATCAAGTACAATAAATAAAATAAATTGTTTGTTACTACAAAAATATAAGTAACATTTGAAGCTGCTACTCATTTTAATACTTCTCTTTAAAAACTTTCTTTATGAAGTGGTAGCGCAGTATTGTTGCTTTCGTTGTTTCTGTTCTTTTGTCTCGATTTTCATTCGTCAAGTCTTGACGGTCAATATATATATATATGAATATATATGCTTTGAAAACTATTGATGCAAAGGATTTCAAGTTCTTAAAAAATCATGAAGACATTTATTTAGGAGTCAAGGTATATATGTCTTTAAGCAAACGCATATATTATTCGAATCAGATGAAATGGATTTAAGAGAACATTGCTTAAAATTTTATGTTGAGCTATGCAATTGTTTATTACAAAAGTTTGATTTTGGGAATGATTTTCTAAAATGTGTCGAACTTTTAGCACCAACAAAATTTTAAAAAGGCAAGATTTCACTTGTTAGAATTTGTATTTAAATCATAAAAAATCAACATAAAAAGTTTATATATTTTTACAGCCGTATTCATAAAAATATTTTAAAACAGCTTTCAAACGTTTTTTAGTTAAAATGCTTTTTAAAGTTAAAATCCTCTTTAAAAGCGTTGTATTCATAAACGAGTTTTAAGAGTCTTATAGTTGAAGTGAGAATACTGATGCTTTAAAGTAGGAACAGTTGGAGTTTTCGTTTGTGACTTTGATAAATAGAATGACAATTGCTTAAAAATTTTAAAAAGAAAAAAATAGGTTTGTGAATTTGATATATGGACAGGCATTTGTTTAAAATTTTGTTTACATTTAAATCAAAAAAAGTGTTGCCATATTTTTTTAAACTTTAATTTTCAGAAAAAAATCTTAATTTTTTGTGAAAAAACTGGATCTAAAAAATATCTAAAACATACATATTTAAAATGTGTGTTTTAAAATTTTTATTCTTGTATTTGAAATAAAGTATTTAAATTAAATTAATAACTAAACAAAACAAACACAATCGCATTCATTAACTAAAATTATTTAAATTATCAATTTATTGAAAAACTTAAAAATTTGTTTTAAAAAACGTGCATTTGATATTTATATGAATGTAAATGTCATTACCAATTTTTGAGATCATAGTAAATTACATCCCATATAAAATAGTTTTACTCATTAATAAATCACATTAATTTTAATAGATTAATTTAATAAATGTGGAGATAATTCCAAGTCTGTTCATTACAAAGGAAAGTTGTTTATGCTGTCTTATCGATTCCTGAATGCAGAAAGCATTTTTTCTCTGTAGTAATTTTTATCTGTAGTAATAAACCCAAAATCAGAAATACATTTTATATCAAACCTTTTGTGAAATTTTGCAATGGAAAGACTGTTTATGAAAAATCAAACAGTCACAAATGATGAAATCTGAAAAATTAAATAATTTTTTAAACATATTTTGATCAAACTTTTTTATAATTTCTGATGACTGTTTTAATTTGTGCAGTTTCAATCGTTTCTCCATAAAAAAATTTTAGTTAATAAAATCCCACACAAGATGGGGATTTCTAATTTTTTTCTGATTTGAGTTTTATTAGTATTTATTTGTGAAAAAATACGTTCTACATTGCTGTTGCTGCAGGTATCGTTAAAATAACATAAACTTGTTTTGTAAGTAATGGAAAGACTTCGGATTTATGTCCACGTTTCTGATCAAAAATTGCTTTCCAAAAAGTTTCAATATTATTATCATTACGTAAATTCAAATCACTGAAATTAATGTGGCGCAACTCATGGAACTCATCGTCAATTTCTTGTAATTTTTCTGAATGGATGAAATTTTTAAAATTTTCGTTGGTGCTAAAAGTTCGACACATTTTAGAAAATCATTCCCAAAATCAAACTTTTGTAATAAACAATTGCATAGCTCAACATAAAATTTTAAGCAATGTTCTCTAAAATCCATTTCATCTGATTCGAATAATTTATGCGTAGAGCTTAAAGACGAATGTACCTCGACTCCTAAATAAATGATTTTAGGATTTTTTAAGAACTCGAAATCATTGACATTGACATATATATATATATTGACCGTCCAGACTTGACGAGAGGAAATCGAGACAAAAGAACATAAACAACGAAAGCAACAATAATAGCAACTGCGCTACCACTTCATAAAGAAATTTTTGAAAGGGCGTGAAAAGTAGTATTAAAATGAGTAGTAGCTTCAAATGTTACTTGTATTTTTGTAGTAACATACAATTTGATTATTTATTGTATTTGATTCATTAAACTAGTAAGCATTGTTGTAATCGTAAAAACTTGAAAAACTGGGTAAAATAAAAAAAACTCAATTTTTTAGGCAAAAACTGGAAAACTGTCTACCTTCTCAAAAAACTGCTAACGAAAAGTTTTATCTGCCCATCTGGTAACACTGATCACAAAACACAATTATTTTCATTTATTTATTTGTTTGTTGACATTTTAGTTTGTCACAAAATGAGAAGATTGCTCTCAATTGAGAACATTAAAATTTAAAATAGCTTTGTAGGAGGTTTGCAGAAGGTTTGTTCCTATTTTAAAATTCTCTCATTTGTGAAGCTGTTACAAGAGGTTTTTTTCGTTATTGAGCGTTTATGAATAACGTTTTTAGGCATGTGTCTTACAAAGGGTTTACAAGAGGTTTGTGACTTTTTATGAATACGACTGTTAGAAATTTCCACTAATTTAACATATTACGCTTGTAGGTAGGGTTGCACAGTGGGCTAAATTGTGCTGAAGTAAAGGCATAACACTTGCTTCAGTACTTTTGCATTGCTCATGTTGTGCAATTCTCTTGCAGCCGTAACTAATTATCTTATATGCCCTTATTTGTTTGATATTTGCATGGTGCGGAAATGTCGGGTTATTTTCGCATAGATTTTTGCAATGTTCGTGAACTGAGGGCGAATTTTTTCTCGGTATATGTTCATTGTACTCTACATAGGCCTCAAATAATGGCACTGGGCGAGACCCAGGTGGCCGAGGATGCAGATCCACTGGATTTTCATATACCTGGGTACCGCTTACTGCCATTGTTTTCTTTGCATAGAGGCATCGCCCTTTTTATAAGAACGGATGTAGCACACCAATGTGAGAGGAGTCTGAACGTGACCGATCCAGAGTTTAGCTCAATGTGGGTTAGGTTCAGGGTTCGCTCTCATTTGCTGCATTTTTTTTTTTATTTATAGAAGCCCGAATCTAGGGAGAGAGCTCACTTTTAACAAATTTTAACGCATATTTTGGGGTTGTTTCCTTACAGTGAGATCGTTCTAGCAGACGATTTCAATGTCCACAACCCGGCTTGGTTACGTCACTTGGGCCCATTGACACCTGTTGGGCAATATGTTGAGCTATTGCTGAATCGAACCAATTGATTCAACTAGTGAAGGAACCCACTTTTTTCCTCAAAGTGATATGCATAGCCATAATACCCTTGACCTTTTTCTGACTTCACATCATGAAAAATATGATGTGAGTGTCAACGCACCTCTTGGTAACTCGGACCATTGTACCATCTCCGCTGTTTTTCTATATTCTAACCCCTGCACCTCCACGCCTAAAGCCCCGAAGAGGACTGCATGGTTTTATGGAAGGGCAAATTGGACTGCGTTAAATAATTTTTATCGCAACTTCAATTAGAAATTATGTTTCGCTGATAGAAATGTGAATGCCGCGGCTGTCATGATACAAGAAATTATTTTATTGGGTATGCGGTCTTTCATTCCCAATAAGATGAGAAGCATTAAACCAAAAGACCACTCATGGTTTAATGAGACTTGCAGGATTGTAGTCAGGTCCAAAGAGGAAGCCTTTCAGAATTGGCGTTCTAACAAGAATACTGATACTAAAAGACTTTGCATCGAGGCAAGGAATCGCTGTAATACAATTTTAAAACGCGAAAAGTTCCTGCACGAAGCTCGCATTCGAGAACAGGTTCTTCTGCGACATCGTCATCTATTCCAACTCTTTTAAAATCTTCATATTTTGATGACCAAATCTTCACTGGCCCGGCTGATAAAGCGAACCTATTGGCTAGATTTCAACATCTCTTACAGAACAGGAGTATTTCCATCTTGTTGGAAGGTGACCTTCTGTCGTTGACGCATAAGATTGCCACTTAGCTCTCCTCAATATGAATGGTGTGAATCTTGTGGAATCAGCCACTCTTAACGTTCTTGGCATATCGATCCAATCTGATCTTCGTTGGAATGATCATCTTTTCGATGTGTCGAAAGAAGCGGGCAAGTGCCTAGGTTTTCTAAAACGGTGCAAAAAATATTTCACTTCAGCTGATCTTCGCATGATCTACACCTCATATATTAGGCCGAAAATGGAGTACAATTCGCACATTTGGGCAGGGGCTTCATGATCTTATTTGGAGCTTCTGGACCGGATTCAACGTCGTGCGATATATTTGATAGGACATGAAAGTATTTCATCCTCTCTCAACTCTCTTGAGCATCGACGTAATGTAGGTTGCCTAAGCCTTCTGTATAGGTATTACCATGGGAAGTATTCAAGGGAGATACATGGCCTGACGCCACCAGCTCGTGTGTTTCCCAGGTCCACTCGAACAGAACCTCGTATTACCGAGATAATTCGTTTTTTAGTCGCACGGTAAAGTTGTGGAATAGTCTCCCTGCGAGCGTGTTTCCCGGTTCCCGGTTTTGAGCTGTGCAAGTTTAAAACAAATCTTCACCAACACTACTCCATCTATCCACCCTCCAACTAACCATCTTCCGAATCAACACAATGCTTATGCATTTATAGGGGGCATCCCCTGAGCGTTGGTTCAATCTAAAAAAAAAAAAAAAAAATGATTTACCACTTTTTGCAGGTCTTCATTTTTTATGTATTTTTGAAAACATTTTCTACTTGCATTTTTACGTAACCTTATAATTTTTTCAAAATATTTCTTTTGATAGCGAAAAAAATAAATCATTTAAATGGAAAAATTCGTTGAACAAACATGTAAGAAATTTTATTAGGCTAAAATTTATGGACTTAAATACAAAAATTGGATAAGTGGTATCCAGGATAACTTGAAATATATGCAACAATATTCGAAAAAACGAAAAAAATTTAAACGTTTAAAAAAAAAAACCTTCCATAGAAGGTTTCATAGAAAATTTTTTTTGCTAATTTA
Source organism: Dichetophora obliterata (assembly GCA_963920525.1). Classification (NCBI taxonomy): domain Eukaryota; kingdom Metazoa; phylum Arthropoda; class Insecta; order Diptera; family Sciomyzidae; genus Dichetophora; species Dichetophora obliterata. The sequence goes on along the minus strand of OY986436.1, from coordinate 231,807,009 downwards.
GTCTTAAGAGACCCCAAATCTATTGAAAAAATATAGTGGGGATGCCGTGTACAGAACTTTTTTCTGATTTTGGCGCATAGTGCTATCGATAGTCAGGACCATTTTAAAAAATGTAATTGAAAACTCTATTTAAAAAGTTCGAAATCAAGAATAATTTAAACTATCAAACTAAATCATAGAAAATCAACATAAAAAGCTTATATATTTTTAGAAATTTCCATTAATTTAACATATTAACTAAGCATTTGTATATAATACAAATCTTTACACGCCCACTATTAAAAACGGTTTAAACTTTTATACTAAAGATTTAGTTGAAGCAGTTGTTAAGTGTTTCGTTAATACTATACTACGTGTACTATGCGAGTTTGGGTCCCGGCAAAAATTTTTTTATGTCACTTATTGTTCTAATCAATCATGAAAAAAGATGCATTTTCACGGTTCTTTTCTCAAATGCCCGATGAGCTCTTTCACCCCTCCTTTTTTAAACAAAATTTAAAAAATTTAAAAAAAGCTTTTTTTAGAAGTACACTTGAGCTTTATGCCAAATAAGTTCGTGAAGCAACAGGTTGCAACAACGACAAGTTATTTACAAAACAAACCAACAAGCAGACTAGACAGCTGCTTCGTTGATCGCTACATCAACTCTTCAGTGGTCTTCCGTGGCGTATGCAGTCCAAACACTTTGATAAGCTAAAAGGCACAACTTCTGCTAAATCAAAGTGGAATTATATGTGCTTTGTGCCTTTCAAAGTAATGCTTTTCTACTATTGCTAAAAGATAAAAACTGACCGCATTAATTTTGCAGAGGTTTGTTGTTAGGCTCATTATTTAATCTCGAATCAATCTTGACTCAAGAAATTTGTTGTTAGTTTGTTAAATAGGTTTTGATTTAAATCATAAAAAAAAATAAAAAAACAAAACAAAATTTAAGCAAACTTTCTCAGGATGAAAAAAAATCAGAAAAACTTTATTTGACTCTTTCACATCTTTATTGAAATGAACGATATTCTTAAATATAATCATTAAATGCTCCTTTAAACTTAAAATCTAGTGATTAGAAAATTTCGTACAAATCAATATACATGAAGATTAACCAAAATGAAATTAAATACGTATTCGAAGACAAAGTGGGTGAAAATATTTATACACTTAACGTAGTAATTCTATTAACAATGGATTTAAGGGGGGAAAAACAACAACTATACCCATTAAAGATGACTAAAATTTAATGTTTAAAATGTTTCCCGTAGACAATAATAAAAAAAGAAACTTATTGGCAAAAAATTTCGCAAGACTTACATAATATATACAAAAAAAAAAAATAAATTAGTAACATAAACGATAATTACATAAATTAAAAAGTAAAATTTATCTTGTTTTCCCTAAAAGTTTTTTAAATATTTAAAAAAGCCAATATTATAAATATCTAAACTAAAGTGTTTCTAAGGAGACTAAAATCACAAGTTCACTAAAATCACTAAAATAACTAAGATCCATAAATAGATAGTTTCTAACTTTATTTTGTTGTTTCGTGAATGGGCAGCATTATCTGCGTACGCCTTGGTATTCAGTATTTCCGAGAGAACGTCCTTTGCCGGGAAAGCCACGTGCGTAGGGTGGCTTCGCATTTGTAGTTACATAGTAATTGCCACGTGCTCTGGGTAGAAAATAGAGAAATAGATATATAGAAAGTTCTTTAGAGTTATTGCCTCAAAAATCAAACTCACTCAGTGGAGACATGTTCACCCATCAACACATACTCTGAATCCTTGGGATCACACCAACCTATTAGATAAGATAATAGATTAGGACAGGGTCCCGCATAGAAGCCTTGTTTTGTCGTAATAGACTCTATGAAGTATGGCGTCACTTTGGTGTGATCGCAAGCAAGCGTCTCTGTGGATAGAAAACATTGTTGTATAAAATGTATCCAATCATATTTTAACTCTAAGCTTACGAAACAGTGTTGAGGATCCGACACAACCTGGCTGCCTGGTGCCGCCATTGACATAGAAGTCCGCATGACCACTCGAATGCCATTGACCCAAAATACCCGCCCCAGTATGAAGCACATCGACAAAATTGGCATCTGACGCATCCAGATCTCGTGAATTATTCGAACCAGCATAGAAAAATATTGTCGGATCTAAAGCAGTTATGCGACCCAATTTGCCCTCATGTGGTTTGATATAGTTCGCCACCAAACCGGCTATATGTGCTCCTACGCTGTAGCCAATAAAATGCAGATCATCCGGTTTCACACCACGTGGATGTCGCGCCAGATACTTGACCAACTGTGCTATACAGAGGCTGCCAAAACGTGGAGCCCAGTTCATTTGACTGAGACAGGGCTCCTTCACTGCCGTGCTGTAGTCCACGATGATGATGTTATAGTCGCCGATACTAAAGTAGGCCTCACGTATCTCTGGACTGGGATTATTGTTGCGTCCACCACCAAAGCCATGTATGACAATTTTTGTCGGATGTCGCATGTTGAAATGGGTATAGTAGAGGGAGTTGTCGTCGAGTACATCGATATACTCGGGCGTTTCTTGAGTACGTCTTGTGTACAAATAAAACTGAATTTTCGGATGAGGACAGCGGTAGGGCTTCTCGAGGCAGGAATCGGTAACGTAGACCTGGTTGCTGTCGTTTTTCGTTTGAGCATCTGCCACGAAATGGAAGAGAAAATTTTAAGTTTAATAACAATATTTACATAAATAGGTCTAGATTAGTTTGGAGCTAAAATGTAGGGTAATTTTTTTAAAACTTATTTAATGCTTATGTATGTACCTACTACCCCTATTATATTGCGATATTATACATATGTATCTCCAATTTTTCATGCCATTTCTCACATTATTAATAAATTTTAATTTTTTTATATTTCAGTTACAATATCGTAAGGTCTCTGAAAGAAAACTGATCAACCGGAAATGCCAATTGATTAATTACGTAATCGTCTTCGCACAACTTGTTGGCAACTGGCAAATCCAGCCTAGACACCAACAAAACCAATGAGCTAATAAATAGCGGCTGTTTAAGAAACAGCAACAATGACGAACTAAACTCCTTTTTGACAACCACTGCGGTTGCAGTGCAAGGAAAGTAAAAGTTGTTGCTGCACGAATTTCACACTCCTGTGCCAACTTGGCCAAAAGCACTGAACATCATACTGCTTGCAGCAACTGTTGTTGCCGCAACACATTCAACACTAACACTCTTTGAAATACCGGTTATATTTGACTTTCATTGGTAACGTTTTGGCGCCATATGGATAGTACTTTTTTCTCATAGAAGCCGGTAAGTGCAAAATGCTGTTAGATCGTTTATGTACCTACAAAAATACATACACACACACACTCATCCACATACCATCTAATTTTTTTTTTGTAATAGAAATCTTTTCATTGTTGTGTATTTTTTATTTTCCTATTTCTTTAAACCATTTTTGAGAGTATTCCAATGACTAAGTTACCTAATAACCGTATGAGATAGAGTTGTGATACAGTAGGTAACGGTACAATACTACAAATAGTCAACAATGGACAAAATGTTGCAGTGACTGACGTCAAGACCTAAGCTAAGATTAAAGTTTAGGATCATTTCATACGAAATCAACCTATGTTAAAATTTTAAATCTGGGATTTGAATCACTTTTTTTTTTAAAAGTAGTACTTGTGATTCTACACCAAATTGTATACTTTTTTTTTTGGAATAGTTTCATTTTATACGAAATTTTCAAAAAAAATTTAGTAGCTGTGTTTTTTTTCGAAATGCAAATATGCTAATTGTTGTTCTTAAACCAAAATATATAATTTATAATAGTGACGTTATCGAAATTGTCTTCAATCTCGAAATCGAACTAAAAAGATGAAAAACTCAACCAAAATAGTTAAACTCATTTAAATAATATTTTTTTTTTTTTATTTAAAAAAGATGAAAAGGTCAACCTGAATAGTTAAAAAAATAAACAAAAGAATTGAAAATTTCATCTTTTTTGTTGAAATAAGTAAAAATGTATTGTCAAAAAAAAGTTGAAAAGTTCGGCTCTGTGAAATAAGGCCCCAAAACAAAAACGAAATAAGGCCCCAAATATGGGGCTTTATTTCATTATGAAATAGCACCCCATTAAATAAAGCCCCAATTCGACGAAATTAAGCCTCCACCTAAAATGAAATAAGGCCCCAAATTAGGGCTTTTTTCTATTATAGAACAAGTTCTTATGAAATAAACCCCAATATGATGCAATAAGGCCCCAAAGTTAAATATGCCAGATTTTTAAAAGGCTCCTCGAAAATGCATCCCAAAATAAAAGGCCTGAAATCTTAAAACGGAATCTGACCCCAAAATTGGGGTATAGTTCCATTAGGAAAAATACTCCAATATTAAGGAAAGAGCATCCTAAAATTTATGAAAAATGACCATAATAAATGAAAACAAAATGCCAAAACTGTTAATATTTTTATTTGTAAACATGAATTTTAAGAATTCATCTTTAAGAATTCATTAATCTTTTCAGGAATTTGAAAAAATAGTATTCCCCTACACTAAATCTTTTTATAAATTAGCTTTTATGATATCATTATTGTTTTGTAAATCTATCTTAATTTACAAATATGTAATTTATTTATTTTTTATTTATTTTATTTATTTATTTTATTTAAAAAACTTGGTGACATATAAGAATATTCTTTTGCATGCCGAATTAACATTGGATATAACAACATTTAAGACACGAAATGCAAATTAATGTTACATAATGCTATCAATAACAATATTACTTAAAAAGACTCAAATTTAAACTTAAAAATTTAAACAATGAATAATTATTCCTTAAAAAGTAATTAGAGTATAAGAGAAGAACAAGAAAGAGTAAGGAGAGAAATTTGAAGTTAAGAAAAGTGTTTGAAAATTAAATGCTTAAAGTTAATTTTATTAGAAACGCTTTTAAGACTATTAGGTAATGAATTCCACGACCTAATGACACTGACGAAAAACAATCTACTGGAGTTAAGAAAATTGTATCTAGGGATAATGAGGTTCATATTTCTACTTGACCTGCACAACTTCAACTTATCAAAATGATATGTAGGACTACGTGTATAGATAATTCGGTGTAGGAATATGCAATTTCTAGCTTCAAGGTAACTAGGTAAGTCACGACCAAGTAATTTTTTACAATAGACAGAGATATGATCAAACTTTCTAAGACCGTATACATAGCGAGCTGCATTATTAAAAGCTACCAGGAGCTTATGTAGGGACCGAGAGTCAAGTTTGCAGTACACGACCTCAGAGTATGTTATGATCGGCATAATCAACTGCAATACAAATTTTCTTTTTGTTTCAACTGGCATAAAACCGGATGTCATTCGGAGATTACGTAAAAGATAATATACTTTTTTTACGCATGAGTTGATGTGATCATCGCAGGCAAGGAATGAATTTATTTGAAAACCAAGATTTTTGGCCTTAGGTGTTTAACGGTATTAAGTAAAATTGGAGGCAAATCATCATGGTAATATGGAGTTTTAGATATAGGCAAAACAAATGATTTCGTGGGGTTCAACGTGAGCATATTCTCATCTGCCCATTTAGACACCAAAGCTAAGTCCTCGTTAACTCTAGCACATAGATCTTCAACCAGGCGAATTGGTCTGGATAAGTACAATTGGAGATCATCTGCATATGCATGCATAGTAACGTGTTAGCACTTGCTGAAAATATCATTTATGAACATTGTAAATAGTAATGGCCCAAGAACAGAGCCTTGAGGTACTCCGCTAGTAGTGCTTTTTAGCATAGAAAAATGTTGGCCCACACGCACTCTTTGAGAACTACCTACTAGATAGTTCCTTAGCAAACGGACCGCAGATTTTGAAAATTGAAAATTTTGAGCTAGTTTTTTGCAGAAAATAGAGTGGCTGACGGTGTAGAATGCTTTGGAGAAATCCAGCAAGCAGAGCAATGTCAAGTCAGCATTATCGAAATGTACTCTTACATCATCCAGTATTTTGACCACAGCAGTGAAACAGCTGTTCGCAGGCCGAAAACCAGACTGGTGATGCGACATGAGGTTAAAAAGATTAAAAAGATGGGATATCTGTTGCGCCATGAGCGATTCACATATTTTAGACACCGAGGACAAGAGGCTTATTGGACGGAACTCGCATGGGTTGCAAGCATTGGGCTTTTTTGAATAATAGTCGCCACTTTCCAAATCTCAGGATAGCACGAGATGGTAAAGCAGTGATTTATTATATGGGCGAGTGGTCTAAGAACATGTGGTAAAATAAGCTTTATAAACTAAATGGAGATTCCATCTTCCCCAGATGCATTCGATTTTATTTTCTTTATACAGTTAGCTATATCCAATTCACTTACAGCATTAAACCGAAATGCGTTCGAAGACTCAGGATCAAAACTATTATTATTATCATCAGTTTGTTGAGTTTCAGTTGATGAAGAATTAGTGACAAAATAATCATTCAACTGATTGGGGTCTAGATCGCAAGCTACAGAGTTTTCGCTGCATATACCGATACCTTTTAAGTTTGCCCACAACTGCTTGGAGGGTAGCGTAGGATTAAGTTTGGACATAAAATATTCTGATTTGGACCGCCTAACAGCGGATGTGGCATCATTCCTAGCTTTTTTAATTATTAAGATTAATTATTAATTGAAATTATTAAAGAATTAATTAAACAATTAATTAAACAAAAAATTAAACAATTAATTTTAATTATTAATAATGGCTAGACAACAATCTCAGATTTTTGAGGAATCAAAGAAATAAAATCTGCAAACTTCTCAAAAACACTGATAATATAAGCGATGAACTGAAGCTTAGATATGACGAGCTATCAAGAGAGTTCTCTATCAAGTCAGAAGAAGCGTACAAGTTGTACACGAACATCATCGGAGAAAAAATTGTCCAAGAGCCGAGAAAATTCTTTGACTTTGTTAACATGAAGCGCAAATCTAGCGGCTATCCATCGTCTATGTTTAAAGGTAATGTCACTTCGTTCAATTCTCTTGAAATAAGCAACTTGTATGCCGATCACTTTAAGGAGGTCTTTTGTCTTCCTACCACCTTATCTAAAACTTCTCCTAGCTCAACTATTATAGTTGATAGTTAATATTTAACCCAGGAAGAGATTTCTAATGCAATAAAAGAACTGGATATATTAAAGGGACCAGGACCGGACTTAATACCTACAAGCTTTTTGGTGCGATGTTTAGACCAACTGCTTTTGCCATTACACATAATATTTAACGAATCACTGGTTTGTGGGACATTTCCTTCATATTGGAAATCATCCCATCTTACGCCAATTTACAAAAATGGTGATAAAAGATCAGTTGAAAATTATAGAGGCATAGCAATCTTGTCAGCCATTCCAAAACTTTTTGAAAAACTTATTTGTGAAAATCTAACAAGTTTCATTAACCCACGTCTAAATGAGCAACAACACGGGTTCCGAAAAGGGCGATCTACCACCACTAATCTCATGATTATGGTATCAGATGTTTTAGTCAAAATGGAAAAAGGGCACCAAATAGATGCTGTTTATACTGATTTCAGTAAAGCTTTTGATCGAGTTGATCACAACATTCTTATACAATATATAAGTTAGAAAAATTTGGTGTTGCAGGGTCCATACTAAGTTGGCTAAAATCATATTTAAACGTCAGATCCCAGTGTGTTAAATTCCAGGGAGTTCTATCGAAAAATATTGCAGTCTCCTCGGGAGTTCCGCAAGGTAGTCATCTTGGTCCTCTTCTTTTCAACATATTCATATCCGATCTGTCAGAAGTTCTTAACGATATCCCACATCTTATGTATGCAGATGATTTAAAAATGTACTATTCCATTCAATCAGATGTAGATATAAATTTTTTGCAATCAAAATTGTTGTCTCTTGAGCAATGGTGTTTTCAAAATAAACTACATCTTAATGTCAATAAATGCAATGTTATTAGCTTTTCTCATAAAAACAACGTAACATTACATACCTACCACCTCAATAGTATCGAACTAAAAAGGGTCAACCATATAGTGGATCTTGGAGTTGTCTTAGATTGCAAGATGCGCTTTAATCTGCACTATGATAAAATTGTGTCCAGGGCCAGCAAACAGCTCGGTTTTATAAAAAGACGTGCAAATTAATTCAAGAATATACGGGTCACTACATCCTTGTACCGTGCATTAGTGCGCCCAATACTTGAATATGCATGCATAATTTGGAATCCATCTTTCGATTCCCATAGAGAAAGAATTGAGTCTATTCAAAAGCAGTTCTTACTATACGCGCTTAGAGATATGTACAAACCCCATGATTATTGTAGCCTTCCATCATATGAACATAGACTCAGCCTTTTAAATTTGATGCCACTATCAACAAGAAGATCGTTATTGGGCTCATGCTTCACATTTGATGTAATTAATGGTGCTATTCACAGCGAATATATTTCTAATATGATTTCCTTTAACGATCCAATTAGGCGCACTAGGCATACTCGATTGTTAACTGAATATCAGCACCAAACTACATATGCAAATAATGAACCCATCAATCGTTGTTGCAGAGAATTTAATAATATCTCTATATACTATGTCCGAATCCTCTTTCAAGCAAACCCTATATAAATCACTCAGTAATCAGAATTAACACAGGCCTCAGATAAACTACATACATGTATGGATTTATATGTATAAGCATTTAGTTTAATAAATCAAAATTCTTTAACATCCCTCTCCAAATCTCCCATTTACGTCCTTTTGTCCTTATAGTCTTTAAGAATAATATATATACATCGTATCTTAAGTGTGTATATAGTCTCTCTTGTTTTCCTCCTCTTCTCTTAGTTTTGACATGGTTTTTGAAATCATGTCAATCCGGTGGGCGGAGTATGCCCACTAAGAGCACCAAATAAAAAATAAAATAAAAACAAGGAAAGGGGAGAAGAAAAACAAAAAACTTAGTAATAAGTAAACAAAACCTGTTAGAATAAGTTAGAATAAGTAAATTGCATTGCCTTGTTTGGCCAATAAATAAATAAACAAATAAAACTTTGTTAGTTCTCTTATATTTCGTACCTTAAGTTTAATTTCGATAGAGTCCAATTTAAGTTCAAAGCGTTGTCTTCCTACTCGTAAGAGATCTTGTGAAGTGCGAACGTCGTTAAATTTTCCTTCCGCCAGAAAGTTAACTCTTGCCTTACAGGTCACTTGCCGTTATTCATATTGTGTTATAATATTATAAGTGGATTTTTTTCTATATATTATTTTTTGATCGAGGACATAGAGAAGTTCACTGGTCCTTCTTTTACTATGAAATTTTTCACAATTAATTTTATTTTGTGATTTTTTATTATGTCCTCACTACGCGGCAAAAATATCAAAACTTAACATATTTTTTAACATTTTTTTAATTGAGAAATTTTCGATGGATTTTAAATAACAAAAAGCGAAAGTTGTTATAACAACCGTATCTAGGTCTGACCCTCGAGGAGTGTTAAAATTTTTGGTGATCTATTTTACATTGAAATAAAGACCTAATTTAAAAAATGATATAAGACCACAAAAATCGAAATAACATCCCAAATATTCACGCTTTTATTTCCTTTATCATTTTTGAGATGTACTGGGACCTTCTTTCATAGAGCCGAAAAGTTCAACTTTTCTTGATTGAAAATTTTCTTAAAATAAAAATAAGTCTGATTTCAATTTTAAAAATTTCAGTTAGGTTGACGTTTTAGACCTGAATTTAAAATTGTGTGTATTGTATTGTTTTCAAACAAATTAATTGAAATATAATGTGAACGGTGCCGATCATTTGTCAAGAATATCGGTTAGCTTATAAATGACATTTCTAAAACACATGAATAAAAAAGATCCAGATATATAACTAAAAGACTTTCTCAATACTCTTAGTTATTGAGCGGCAATGTTCCTTCAATAACATTTATAAACAAATTTGATAAAACCAATTTATTTCTTTGGAGTACTCGATCATTATTAGCAATCCCGTACAATAACAAAAGGCAGCAACTCATTTTTTACGATTTCGAGTAAATCAAGTTTAAAGTTTTTTTTTTGTTGGCCCGTTATAATTTATAGCTTTACAAATATAAAATCTAGGTTTTATTATTAAGAAATGTACTGTTTATCTTAACGTAAATTTAAAAATTATTATATATTGATAGTAAAGCAGTTATTACATAAAATCCTTCTATATTTGACTTTTGCATACATTAAAAAAAAAAATAAAAGCTTAAAAGGCAGTAACTGTTTAAAGTTGCTGCCTTTTGTTTCTGTATTTTTTGTTTAAATTATACTTGAATACAAATTTACGAAGGCACTAAATTGAGTTACTACTGCCTTATGTGCATGTAAAGTTTCAAAACTCAAATAATTTAAATTTCTGTGTATCCATCTTGAAGTAAGTTTAAAACAAAATAATATGCGCTTTTTTGTACCTTTTTTCTCTGTATTTGATAGTTTCAACGCTTTTCACTTAACTTTGGTATGAGGAATCGCGTGGTGGCCATTAGGATTTTCACATTGGTTTGTTTAGCAAAGTTGTTTAAATTATTTTGGCCAACAACTTTGCTCAGCAAATAAATATGAAAAAATTGCCTTCTGTGGGCCTTATCGAGTGGTTCTTACAAAAAGTTTAGCTTAAAGGTTGAAACGAAATAGTTAAAAAAGTTTTAAAAACAGTTTTAGACGATTTTTTATTGGTTTTTCAGCAATAATGTTAACAATAACTAAATTATTATCATTTTTATTATAAACTAGCTGATATACCCGATGTTACTCGAGAGTCATTTATATAAACATTTTAACATACACTTCTCGATTAAATGTTTTTTTAATTCTGGAATAATGAAAAACATGTTGAATTTTATTTGTAAGCTACCGTTAGAAAGGTAATTGAACAAACTTTAATCCATAAAAGTTTTGGAAAATTTTTGTTGTTGGTGGTTCCATCTCTTGCGGTGAGCTAATTGAATTCAAAGATTTAAAAATAATTTTTATAGTTACTTAATATTAAAGCAAGCAAAATTACCTTTTCAACAATATAAAAATTATGGTGGGACTCGATGCGTCCTTGAGATATGGACATTTTAACATCTAAACAAAGATTTCTATTAAAAAATATATTAAACTTTTGAACATAAATAATTTTAATGAAATATATTAAAAACAGCGGAGATATTGGCATTAAAAGTAAAAACTTTGATTTTCATATAATTTTTTTCTCATTATTAGCTACCAATGCACTATGGGTAAAACGTGGCTATTTTTGGCATAAATTCAATTTTTTTTTTTTTAAATTTAAAATCTGCTTTCGTTTTTTTGAATTCGTATACTCTAACGGTTATATAAACGTTTTTTTTATAATTTTTATGTTACACCCTGTTATTTTATGAAAGGAAAAAGTCAGCTGTTTCAAGGTTGCAGTATGAACAGAAAATGCGCGCGAAATTTTTACTAACTTTGATCGTGAGTAAAACATTAATTGTTAACATTGTAAACTGTTAAAAACCTATGACTTCAACTCGAAAATCTTTGGCGTTAAACCAAATAATCTTAAATATGTCGTAAGCCCTTTACATGCATGGATAAGATTTTTTGAATTTGTATTAAAAATCTCGTATAGAATGGAATTAAAGATATGGCGTGTTGAAAATGATGACAAAGTCAAAGTCTCTTTGCGAAAACAGTACCTTCAAATAGCAAATGGTAGTGGAAATAGCAACGACGGAAATACTGCAAGAAGAGCATTTAGAAATGTTGAGCTTTTATCATCCATTTTAAATTTCGATTTAAATATTCTCAAACACTTTTACATTACATTGATTGCCATCTCTTGTGAATATAAGATTGATACAGAAAAATTCAAAAACTTTTGTGGCCAAACATTCCATATGTATTTTGAAAAGTATTCTTGGTATCCAATGTCTCCAACTGTTCACAAAATTTTGGTACATGGGCACCAAATAATGGATACTTGCATACTTCCTGTTGGAGTTCTAGGAGAAAATGCATCAGAAGCGAGAAACAAGCTGTATAAAATCGCATGCAAGAAAATGTAGCCGACTGGATAATATGACAGACGTTTTTAATAGAGCATTGGATTCCTCAGACCCATTAATGTCCACCCTAAGTTTAACAAAACGAAAAAATATCAACAAAAAGAAGAGCCTGCCCAGAGAATTCATTGCCCTTTTCAAAACACCTGGTATTGACTTTTCAGACACATTAGAAGGTGATGAAAATGAAAATGAAGCAGAAGACGATGAGGCCGACGAAATTGACAGTTTTGGACTGGAGAATATTGAGTTGGAAGAAGAAAATGAAGACGATTAACTAGAAAATCTATATTCATATATGGTTTGTAAAATGACAAAGGCATATTAGAATTTGTCTCATATGATTTTTTTTTCAGTGATCCGGTTGAGCCAACCTTACTTTAATTCAACTTACCTTTATTCAACTATCGTATTCAATAATTTAAGCTTTAACAAAGTTTTTGGAAAATAAAATGTACGCCTAATTTAAATATCCCCGGTCCTTGAAGGGTTAATGAGCAGTTTTATACCTTAACAAAAAGGCTGAAGCCTTGTCTATCATCTGACTCTACCAAAAAATAAACACATTAAATTTAAGTGGTTTTTCCAAAAAGTGAGGTTAAGAAATTATTTTTTTAGTACTGGCCCCTAATAGGTTAATATAATAAAATATTTTTAGATGCAAACTTACAGATTCTTGAAACAGCTTTCTAGTGATATATATTTCAAATAACGAAAATAAAAAAGCCGAGGTGCACCCATGCGGAATTTATGCCAAAACCTGACCTAATGTTTTAATGGGTAGGCGGAAGAAGGCGTGGTCCAAATAAAAAAAAACCAAAAATCCATTTTGATGTTAGTTAAATTCGTGCAAAATTTTAAAGGTCTAGCTTTAAAACTACAATTAATGCCAAAAATATCGCTATTTTGCCCATAGTGCAATGGCCACTTTCAGCGCAGACAACAGTTGGCAACTGTTGTGTAAAAATTCGCTGAATAGTAAAATTTTGGTAGCGCTCACTAAAACTAATCAGGTAGCATACACCATTTAATCGAGCGAAAAATTCTATGCTACATGAGCACAACTGTTGAGTTAACCGTCAGATGCTGTTAAATTAAAAAACAAAGAAAGAACGAAGTTTCTTTCGAAGCAAATTTAAGTGAGAAACCTTTGCAATAGAATTAAATGTACATCAAAATTATATATAATTGAATTAAATCTAATTTCTGACGTGTAGAGAATCGACACATTCAAAGAAAAACATCGCTTACTAAGGTAACGCTACCATTATAGTTTACAACAGTTGTCTGCGCTGAATGCGGCCAATGTTTTATGAAAAATTCGATGTACTAAAAATGATTGTACTAAAATATCAATTAGCTGCGTTTTTTTCATGGGAGATCAGGATCATATCATCGTATTTGCAAGCAAAGCAAAAACAACAAATAATTCAGCAAGTGAGCTGGACATTTAAATTGATCCAATTCTATGTTTTTCAGTGTTGAGGGCGCAACTGTAAAAGTTGACAACACTTAGCCATTATTGACGGCTAGATGACGCTGCGACTGAAAAAACTGGCAGTACTGCATTATTTGACATTTTAAAAGTTTGGTAGCAATAGCATTTTCGTAAAAAATTTCGCAAAACTTATTTGCCAGCTCAATCGCGTCGAAAGCGAATTTCATCTGGGGGGGGCAGTACAAATGGGGGGGCAGTACAAATGGTGGTGCAAAAAAAGTTCACCAAAATTTCTTCACATGAAACATCAAGAAGAGAGAAAGAAGAGGAAAATATATAATACAAAAATATTATCGTTGTAAAAAAAACTGATATTTTGAATAACTTTTCCTTTTAAATTGTTTATCTAGCTAAAAAAGTGGGGGCAACTGCCCACCTTTACCCCCCGCTTCCGACGCCAATGTGCCAGCTACATAAGAACATCAGATGTTCATCTGTAAGCAAAAAATAGCGCCATCTGTTTGTAAGTAGAAAACATAGCAAAAAATTATCTGAAGCGCTTTTTTCACAAATGATCTGATCTCCCAAGAAAAAAACGCAGCTATTGAGCCAGCCAAACGTGTGAGGTTAAATTTGAAGAAACTTGTGGTAGACATCATTCGGCTATTCACCGAAAGGTGTATAGTTTGTACCCACAGTACTTACAAATGCGGCGCCATCTATCTGTGAATTTAAAGCACAGATCAAAACCAATGAAATAACTATGCTAACCAGATGCTCATATGGTCAATTTTTTCTCTTTAACGTTACATTCGAACGCATATTTTATCATATCTTTAACGTTACACATCTTTTCGAAGTGAGTTTCGAGGTAGGTCTGCATTTTTTCAAAAATTATCGAAGTTGGCAATAAAAACACTTAACTTAAAGAACTATATCAAAGAAGAGAAATCAAATAAACGACTAAAATCGAAACAATGAAAAAAAAAAATGTTGTCTTGCACTTCTAGGTGCTAAAATTAATAGTCTTTAACGTTACATTTTGTTCCCATTTTCGCAAATTTGGAATTTTTTCACATTGTCGATCTGGTGCGTGACATAGGCGAAATGAACGTATCTGCATGAAGCGCTTTGATATTTATGCTTTGCGATGGTATGGTTTATAAATGAACAAAATATAGTCGATACAAAATTATTTTTTCGGACGTTACTCCTACAGAAAAAATGGACCATATGTTTTATTATATCGCCATATAGCTGAAACTGATCACATGAAAATATTAACTTTTACAGCACTCTTATTCACGGTTTTCTTTTCGATGACATGGTGATATAAATACAACATTTAAAGTACAATTGATAAAGATTTGAGTGACAACGGTGACACAATAGTGAGAAAAAATAGAGCCATCACAACAAAACAAATTTAACAGGAGGGTGGGGAGGCAAAAACTCAGTAGCTTACTATAAGGAAGATATATATCAAATAAACGAAAATGTTCATAATTACTCCTAGACACACAACTGCTTTCTTAGAGATAAATGGGGACGTTCTAATTGTATAGAGAATTTTAAAACAAATCTCAGTTTTATTAATAGTCTGCTATAAAAAAATAGATTTTTAGCCATAACTTTTGATTGGAAAGAGATATTGGGGTAATTTTTTCACATAAATTATTTTTGAGACTTGAGTTTCTTATAAAACAACATTTTGGAAAAAATAAATTTCGCGAAAAAAATCAAAGGGTTGTTTTGATGACAAAAACAGTAAAATAATTTTTGCGCTTAGCTGGGAGAATTTTTGCAAATAAATGCTTTGTCATATAAAAGGTAGTTTTTAATTAATTTCATTTTTACTACAACAACAATTTTTGAGTCATTTTTTGAGTAAAAAGTCAATATTTTGGACCTTTTTTGACATCATTATAAAACATAGTTTCACTGAATTAACAGTACAGTTCAACCTATTTTTGTGAAGTGATTTTATTGAACTTTTGAACAAAAAAAAATTTGAATGAAATATATTTATGGACAGCGGAGATATTTGCATCGAAAGACCAAATTTTGATTTTCATGTCGTTTTTTTCTCATTCTCAGGTAAAGCTGTTTTATGAAAAATTCGTTATACTGAAAATTTCTACGATTTTGAATATATGTGAGTGTTTTTGATGTCAAAATAACAGAAATTTTTTTAATTAAATACACAAATAACTCCGGTGGTAAAAAGTATTATAATAACAAAATTACCGTTAGTTGAAAAATTTCAGAGGGGGCGTGGCAAAAACGAAGTAGGTAATGTTTTAAGTTGGAATGCACTTAATATATGTTCTTAGTTTGAGCGAAATCCGTAGAGCAGCTTAGATTTGTATAAAGGCCCAAACAAACAAACAAACAGAAAATGAGTTTTATTACTATAGATGATTTTTTTAAAAAAAAAAATAAACAAAATGAAGAGATTGATAGCTAGTAATACATTATTTATTTATTTAACGAGTTTTATTTTGTTTGCATTTTAATGTAATACATTATGGTATATCCATATTTTTAATAAACTTTGTTGTATTTTTTTAATGCCTGGTATTTATGTGGTAATTTTAAATATTTGTGTTATTTGGTGTGCTATTTTGTATATGCAGTGGTATTTTTTATTGGTTTTTTTTGCCATGGGAACTCTTGTGGTAATTTATTTTTGTTATCGTGGTAAAAAAGTATTTTTTATGGGTATTTGAGGTGGCAACCATGGTGTGTTCTTTAAGGGTTCAAAAGTTATGGCGTCAAATCTTTTTCAACGAATTAACCTTCGCCTTACGGAACACTTTTGTGTGCATCGTTTACTGAAACCCACCCGGGTGGCCCATATGATTCTTTATACAAATGCATATATGTATATTAGAGCACCCATATATGCTTTTTTATGATTTTCTTCGCTCCCCGTCCACTTTCCGTTAGATTGAGGCTAAAAAATAAGATTTGCAAAAAAAACTAGACTTCGGTAGTGGAAAAAACCCAGGCCCCCGGAGCTTTTATACCCAAAAACGGTCAAAAAATGGTGCATGGCTTAACTACTCTATAACTCGTTGAATAACAGTTTTACGCTACTACATTACGTAAACATTTTTATGCCTAAGAAAACGACAAAAATTTTTTTTATAAGCAATGTTGACCTTAGAATGACCTTTCATGGTGTTTTAAAGTGCCAAAGTCACAATTTAGAGGTTACTTTTTTTTTGAACGCCCCTCGTAAATTTTTGGACCGAGATATTTCTGGACAATAAACACCACGTTATGGAGAATTAAATGAAGTTTCTTCCAAAGCTAACCATTTTTGAAAATATTGATTATTAAAGTCGTGAGAGTGTTTTAAGTTTTTTCAAATCTGACTTTCTTCACTCTAAGCACATTACAAATTATTGAAGCAATATTATAATATTTTCAGATGGATGAATTAAATTTGCTAATGTACTGCTAGGGCTTAATGAACCTGCTACTGTACACTATATTGCTAGTTGTTAGATTATGCCATGTATTAAATAAAACAATATCTATTTAAGTTTTATATTTGACAACCAAAGTTCAGTTTTATTTTCAGTCAAATATATTTATCCTCGCAACTTGCCGATCTTTACACTGTCGAAGCTAAACAAGAAGTAAGTTAAAAGATAAACGATAAAACTAAAGAAGCGTGTGTATAAGTACAAAACGAAAACAACAGTTATACCTCCATGCAATGTAGACTTGCAGATATTAGCTGTCTCACTTACTCTTCTTCAGTTGAGATACAGATAATGTAGCTTTTGCTTTGCATACGAATTTCACAACGCTCAATTCAAATAGTACAGTGACCAGAATTCGTGTGCATTCAACACTAGTCTATGAAAACACATAACATTGAAAAAAAAATCAACAGCGATCTATTTTAAAATATAGAAAATTACGGCGTAATCGTGATAAAAAGGTATTAAAATTTGTTTAAAAGTGATTTCTTGTGAAAAAAAATAATCATGGAACATAAGAGTGCAACCAAAACTGCGTACTTGATTGGTAAGTATTAAGATATCATTTCTTATTGTATAATTTCCAATGGTCATGTAACTTACCTTGTTGCAGGCAGAAAAAAGAATTGTTTTAACCAACAGATGCTTTCATGCAGAAGAGACGTTTTTGCTAGAATACTATATATAGTGCAAGATAATAATTGTTAAAAACTTATTAGTGGTAAATGATATTGCGGAACGAGGAATTGCGCTTATAACTCGATTTAATGCTGTATTAACGCATCAGGAAGAGCAAAAACAATTTATCCTGCATACAATGGAGCAACATTGCAAGGATCTGCCATTCAAAAATTTTTTAAAATCAAAATTGATTAAATATTTCAAATAATCTTACGCCCATAAAATTCAAAACTTGAAAAAATTACGTTATATTAAATTACTTACAACACTATAACATGATGTTTCTTTCTTTCATAATTTTTTTTCAGAGTTATGTGTTTTCATAGACTAGCAATATAGTGTACAGTAGCAGGTTCATTAAGTCCTAGCAGTACATTAGCAAATTTAATTCATCCATCTGAAAATATTATAATATTGCTTCAATAATTTGTAATGTGCTTAGAGTGAAGAAAGTCAAATTTGAAAAAACTTAAAACACTCTCACGACTTTAAAAATCAATATTTTCAAAAATGGTTAGCTTTGGAAGAAACTTCATTTAATTCTCCATAACGTGGTGTTTATTGTCCAGAAATATCTCGGTCCAAAAATTTACGAGGGGCGTTCAAAAAAAAAGTAACCTCTAAATTGTGACTTTGGCACCTTAAAACACCATGAAAGGTCATTCTAAGGTCAACATTGCTTATGAAAAAAATATTTGTCGTTTTCTTGTGCATAAAAATGTTTACGTAATGTAGTAGCGTAAAACTGTTATTTAACGAGTTATAGAGTAGTTAAGCCATGCACCATTTTTTGACCGTTTTTGGGTATAAAAGCTCCGGGGGCCTGGGTTTTTTCCACTACCGAAGTCTAGTTTTTTTTGCAAATCTTATTTTTTAGCCTCAATCTAACGGAAAGTGGACGGGGAGCGAAGAAATTCAGAAAAAGGCATTTTCCATATATCTTGTGGGTGCTCTAATGTATATATATATATATTCACATATAAACATAAATATACATTCATTTGTTTACATATAAACATATTTGATTTGTGTTTGCCAATTTCAAATACACTCAAAAAAATTTGGTAGTAGACAGAAAAGTCTGCTGAAAAGGGAAAAGCAAAAAAATTAGTTTATTCAGCAAATATTTTTCGCTATCGGTAAAGTTTTAACGCTCGAATGCAAACAATTAGTCATTATGGCAGAAAATTTTCTTGTACAACAGTCAATTTTCCTGCTGATCAGCAGCAAACAAAATCTGCAAACATATTTTATTGAGTGTAGTGATAAGAAAAAACAGGTTTGGGGAGACAGAATTGCAAACTATTGTAGACAAAAAGCAACAAAAACACGTCACTGAAATTTCTAACGGTAATCGAAATATGCACAATGCTTTGTAATTTAGTTTCAACATCATACTTTGTTAGTTTCATGTTTCATCAAAACAACGTACTGCATAAGACGCATCTAAATAATTATTAAAAAAAATATGAGCTGTAGAAATTCGTTTCAATATCTTTCGGCAAGTGCTGCTTCTATGTATTTTTTATGAATTTTTTACTCGGATTATTATATCAGTGAAATTATAATTAATATTCTCAAAGGTTATCTCATGAGGAGAGAGAAGAGTATTATCTCAAACTGATTGAAGACACAGCCGATTCTGACTGATTCGGACGAGGCTGAGATATTGTTCGACGAGAATAATGAAAACGACGATTACATTCCAAACGAAGCACTAGTTGCTTCTGATACAGAACTGGAACAGCACGAAGTTGAAATAAACGCGGAGAGTGAGTATGATGAAGATCATGAATCGGCCAATGAAGACGCTGCAACATCATCGAATAATAATTTATTCTTCGACACTAAAGACGGTGTAAAATGGTATATGCAACCTCCTAGCTTGAATCGCCACAAAACAAATAATATATTTCGTGATAAACTTTTTGTCGGCCCTAATCCAACTACGAAAAATTTGTCTAAAGTTGATACGTTCAACTGTATTCTCAGCTCTCCCATTAGAGATTTAATTCGCAGGTTTTCCAACAAAAAAGCGGAAGCAGTGTTAGCAAAATGGAATGACGATCATCCTGACAAGGATCGCCGTACCTGGAAGCCAATTATAGACGTAGAATTGTCTGCATTTTTAGGAATTTCTCTGATAATGGGCTGTCAAAAGTCAAACCAAGAGCAACTATATGAACTTTGGCAAAAAAATGCATACCCACTGTATCGTGCAACCATGTCACGTGATAGGTTTATGGAAATTTTAAAATTTCTACGATTTGACTGGCACGCTACCAGAATCGTCCGACAAGCACAAGATAAGGCAGCACCAATAAGAAACGTTTTCGAAATGGTGAATTCAAATTTGCGAGATAATTATCGGCCACACGAGTCCATTACAGTAGATGAGCAGTTGTTTGGATACAGGGGCCGTACACGATTCACTCAATATATGCCATCTAAGCCAGCCAAGTATGGTATAAAAATCTGGTGGGCTTGTGATTCGGCTACTTTCTACCCACTGCAAGGCCAAATTTATACTGGAAAAGTTGGTAATGTACGTGATGTCAACCAAGGCGAGCGTGTGGTCAAAGAATTAGTTTGTGAGTACAAAAACACAGGAAGAAACGTTACAATGGACAACTTTTTCACAACGCTGCCATTGGCCAAAGAGTTGGCCAATTGGAAAATGTCCGTTGTAGGAACTGTTAAAAAAACAAAAGGTATGTTCCTTGTGAATTCAAGCCATCACCATCCCGTGAAGTGCGATCAAGTTTCTTTGGCTTTGCTGAAAATGTGACACTCTGCTCGTATGTGCCAGCCAAAAATCGGTCAGTTGTGTTTTTGTCTACAATGCACAACAACAACGCCGTTTCAGGCCCACAAAGTAAACCAGATATTATTCACTACTACAACCACACTAAAGGAGGTGTGGATACAATGGATAAAATGCTTTCACAATACACAACCAAACGCGCAACATTGCGTTGGCCTTTGGCTATGTTTTTTAATATTTTGGATACGGCCGCCCTTGCAGCATTTATAATATACCAGTAGAATAATGCAGAAATATCACAAAAGCGGTCGCAAAGAAAGAGATTCCTCGAGAGCCTGGGCGAAGAGCTTTGTATGCCACCAATGTTGGAGAGATCCAAAAACCCAAATATTATTGGTAGATTTAGAATTAGATCTGCTATTGAATGAATTTTAGGTATGTATTTATTCTATGACATTTTATTATAAAAACTTATAATGTTTTGTTCTACTGTAGGAAAGCCTTTTGTCAGAACTTGCGCGGATGACGATTTTGAAGCGGATCCCATCCCAGAACGGGATACATCTGGCCGCATAAAACAAAAGGGTAGATGCTATATGTGCTATATGGATCAGCAAAGAAGAAACACACGTCAACTTTGCATAAAGTGTAAAAAGCCAATATGTGCAGAACATAGCATCTGCCAAACAAAATGTAAAAACTGTTACGTCGGTCCATCTACATCATTACAGAAATAATAAATAATAAATAATAAAAAATATTAATAAAACTATGTAGAACATATAGTAATTGAAACAAAAAACAATTCTTAACCGGGTGGATATTCGTAAACCGCGAAGAAAAAATGACAAAATTAGAAAAAAAGGATTAAAATACTTGAAAATAATTATTTTGCGTAGACTATACAAAAACACTCTTAAATTTGTTCAGTGAGTCGAAACCCTAGCTAGTTTCGATCAAAATACAGGAATTTATTAAGAAATCAAAATCCAAAAAACCACCCGGGTGGGCATTAGTAAGGCGAAGGTTAAGCTAGCGTTGATATTTATTGTGAAAAGACAATACATAGAGATTTAATTTTTTTTTATGTAAATAATACAAAAAAATTTTTTTTAATGTACATTTTTTGTGTGTTTTTTAACGCATCGGAAACAAAAAAACAAAGACAAACTTATTGGGGGTTGGAATTAATTTTAAAGGTTTTTTTTCGGTTTTTGAGCATTTATTTAGAAACAACGGTACAATGTATATTATTCAAAGTATTGTCCATCGTTAGCTACAACATTTTCCCATCTTTCTGGCAGCATATGGATTCCGCGCCGGAAGAACGATTCGTCTTTTGAGGCAATCCACGAATCGACCCATTTTTCGGTATCCTCGTAAGAAGTGAAGCGCTGCTCAGCCAAGCCATGCGTCATCGATCTGAATAGGTGGTAGTCGGAAGGGGCTATGTCTGGGTTATAAGGCGGGTGGGGTAGCACATCCCAATTCAGCGCCTCCAACGTTTCCTTGACGGTTCTTGCAACATGTGGCCGTGCGTTGTCATGTTGAAAAACCACTTTGTCGTGTCTTTTGGCATATTCCGGCCGTTTAACCTTTAATGCTCGGCTCAATTGCATCAATTGTTGTTGGTAGCGTTCCCCAGTGATGGTTTCGTTAGGTTTTAGCACCTCATAGTACACGACACCCTTCTGATCCCACCAAATACACAGCATAAGCTTGGCGCCATGAATATTCGGCTTGGCCCTCGATGTTGATGCATGGCCGGGTGGTCCCCACGATTTTTTTCGCTTAGGATTATCGTAATGGATCCACTTTTCATCGCCAGTGACAATACGATGCAAAAAACTCTTCCTTTTATGCCGTTGAAGCAGTTGTTCACACATGCAAAATCGCCGTTCAACGTCTCTCGGCTTCAACTGGTACGGCACCCAATTTCCTTGCTTTTGAATCATTCCCATGGCCTTCAAGCGTTTGCCGACCGTTGATAAGTCGACTCCCAATGATTCTGAAAATTCTTGAAGGGTTTGACACGGGTCTTCATCGAGCAAAGCCTCCAATTCCTCATCTTCAAACTTTTTCGGCTGGCCCGGACGCTCTTTGTCTGCCGTATCAAAATCACCACTTTTAAACCGACGGAACCAGCACTCACAAGTAGAAATCGATGGAGCATAGTCCCCGTAAGCCTCAGTAAGCGTGCGTTGTGCTTCAACCGTTTTTTCTTCAAATGGAAGCACAAAAGTAAACCTTTCCGCAAATTGCGTTTTGTTGGAACGAAAGTCGACATGTTCACAGAGAAAAAAATATATGTTGTTTACACTTCAGTGGAATGACACATACTGAAAAATGAAGCTTACACAATGTGCTTTGAAATGAATATAGTCACAGGTGTGCCCGATGCGATCTATTGATAGTTACGCCATCTCTTAGAAAACCTTTAAAACTAATTCCAACCCCCAATAATAATTCTAGTAAAGGTTGTAGCTACAAGTACTTTTATTAAAATGCACTTTGATTTTTTTGTTCCTGATAAATTGGGACCAAAATATCTTGACACCGGCTGAAAAGGACTGCTTTTTTTATGCCACCTATTGATAAGAAGATGCATTTAAAAACAAACAAAACATTTGTTTTGGCATATTTTTTATACTATTTACACTGAGAATAAAAGCAATCATTAAAATTTAAAAAAATAAATTTTAAATAGAAATTTAACGCTTTTGCGTTTCTACAAATCAAAATTTAAAGTAAGCGTATAGAGGTTTCAACTATAAACTCATTTATTTTCTTTTATAATTTTCTTATATTATTGCTTTGCAATAACAAAAAATACGTAGCTATCTGAGATTGAATTACAAAATTATGTTTAGTAGAATCATTGACCAGATAATTGAGGCCATGCTGAGAAAAAACCCGATTTTGCATATGGTTGTTTACAAAAATACATGCAAAAACATGTTTTTTTTAACCAAAATGGACCATTAGGAGTCTCCAAATGGCTCAGAAAAATTTCATTCGATCTAAACAAAATGTATGCAGAAATCATTTTAACAGCTTTCTTTAACTTTTGAGATCCCGAACGCTGAAATCTAACTTTCATGAGTACCACTTTCTTACATGTTTAAAGACAAAATGTAATATCTTAAGTTTTACAACTTGACTGACTTTTGTTTTCTCCATACAAAACGATCCGGTCTAATGTTTATGCTATATTTTTTAACCTAAACTTCAAATCTAGTAAAATTTATAATATTTCTTAAGAATATATCTGTTTTTATTATTAGATATATATATTTTTTATATAATTTTTTCAATAAAGATATAGTGTAACGTTAACGCTATCAGCAAATATGAGTAGGTACTCGTATGTGGCACAAATTTTGTTTTTCAATCAGCAATTGGAATGTCGTTCAATATATTATCTTTTAATTGGAAATACTTGAAATTATGGCACCGTGCAACGTACCACCACCAACTAATGCGGGTTTCAATTACTGGTTACTGGTTTCATCGGAAATTGGCACATTGCCATGTGGGGAGGTCGAAGCAAAGTGCTCGGCACGCAATGCTTAGGTGCAGATATGATTATATATGTTTGAGTATATTTTAGATATGTTTTGATGCAATACCGCTGTTGCTGTTGTTGTTGCTGTTGTTGGTGGCGTGCTTGTTTACAACCAGTATTTCAGCTATAGTTCACTGCATTTTAGTCGTTTTGTGGTTTAATCCCAACAACAAAAAAAAAACGCAAGAATAAAATCTAACGCAAACCCAATAATATGTTGTAACATAAGATAACATAACATAGATACTTGAGATTCGTTTATGTTGTAATAGTAAAAGATACAACAAAAGTGAACATTCGAATTAAGTTTGAATTGATTTGTTGTACCTACCAACCACATCACAATTTGTTGCCATTTAACCCTTGTCATAACGTTGAAATGTCATGCTAACGAATGACCACAAATTTATTGTCAATTCATTGCGTTGCTTACGTTCCAATACATGAATCAGCCAAAACGTATGTCATTTCTATGCTAATTAAAACTTAGGCTAACAGCGTTTTAACAAAAACCAAGAGATGACACCACGGCGATTAGACTGATTTTAATAGTCATCTACTGATTCTTGTTGTGAGCATTTAAATCACGTAAGCAATAAAATTTCCTTACGTCAGCATTGCTTCCATAATCGAATTGCAAATTGTGCAGAAGATATTGACGCAATTGCCTTCACAACTAACATTTGAGCCAAGGCTTTATCAACACAAAAGTTACAACTGAATAGTTTTTCCTCAACTCAAAATATTTTCACATCCACTTGTTAGTTAAAATATAATAGCTATTATAACCAGAAAACCAAGAAATGGTCAAGAAAATCAATCTAACATGAAGTCCACGTCAACGCTTAGGAACAACCTAATCAACGTTAACGTTTTACGAGCCAATTTGAACCCACTAATTTGTAGCTGGATTACATAAGTTGGTTTGAAAACATGATTCAACTTACTTTGTGTCTGTTGTATGGATTAAGTTGAGTTGCAAGTATTGGATGTAATCAATATATGGCATATTTACTTTGTTGCAATGATAACATAATTACTTACTTAGTAAGGCGGCCTCGATAGTCTGTCTAGTGGTAGCGCGTTTGACTGTCGCACAGGGGTCCCGGGTTCGAATCCTGGCTGGACCATGGTTCTACGCTATAACCTTTCTTTTCTTTTTTCTAATCAAACAAACTTTAAAACACGGCAATTTACGACGAATAGTTGTAGTTGGTGGTAGTAGGAAAAGTTTGTGGAGAGGAATGCTTAGTAACTTGATTTGACTGAGGGCAAGGCATAACACTTGCTTCAGATTTGATAACACATGTTTCTACAGCTTCTGCCACATTAAGAACATCCTACATAAAAGTTTCACTTAAATACTCCCTTCTTCCATTCTGTGGTATCACAACGGACCAATAATGGTCTAAGTGGGCTGGTCTTAAGACCTGCCGCCACTTTAACCTAACCTAACCTAACCTACTTAGTAATAGTGATTTTTATATTGTTATACATACATATATAACTATATGTATTTTACAAACAGAAAAAGTTATAACTAGGATCAAAATGCATTTTTAATTTTGTATTTTATAATTCTAAAAAAAATATCTTTATGATGCAACAGGTTGTTTGAACAGTTTTCATATCGCATAATATACTAACTTTTTGCAAAAAATTATTTTATTGATCCTTTTCGTTTTCTTCAATTTCATTTTTACTTTCTAAAGTGAATAACATAAATTAATATGAATTCGAACTATTTATTGCAACAAGATTCAAAACAAACTAAATCAATTGTTTTAAATAACAATATTATCGCTATTCTCTCACCAACACAATTTTGATGTCACAAGTGTCATGGCAATAATGATTTGTATGCGATAAACAGAGTTCTTCTAAAAATTAGTTCGCAGTTACTGCAAAAAAAATATGGAAATTTATGTGAAATTCGTAGATATTTAGTTCTAATTAACTAAATTAACTAAAGTAAATGAGACTCGAACCTTGTTTTTTTTTCTCAAAATTTTCCCAAGCCCTAGCAGACATAGATGTAGTGAGGGGAAAAGGGGTGTTCGTGGCCCATAAACTTAAGAAAAATAAATTTTTTAGAGTTAAAGCTAGAAATTCAAAACAGTTTTTCTTATAATTAATATAGTATTGAAGTTTTTAGTAATTATTAAAGCTTAATTTATTTTTTATGTCAAACTTAGGTCTGACACATTTAGTATTTAGTAAAAAACATTTATAAAAAGCTTGAATTTAAATTTATTGGTAACTCTGGCATATATGTATATTGCAATCTGAGCTGCGCAAGTCGTTAGTCGATTTTTCACCAACACTAACGTTCGTTGTCATAACAAACGAAACCAAATCAGCTGTTCAAAATGAAATTTCTGAATGGATTTATTTTTGCATTTTTTAATTTATATTTTTTTTTATAGATAGAAATATAAAAAAGTTTTTTGGTGGTAAGTTTATATTAAGTTACTGCAAATTATAAGGTCTATGTTTAGCTTGCAATCAATTTGCTTTACAATCAAGAAAAGAAAATTGAGTGGCAATGAGAGCAGAATGGAAGAGAAAGATGAGTTGCTTGCACCCATTTGAGTGCTTTTAATTGCAAAAGAATGTATCCAGTGTTGCCGTTTGGATTCAATTGGATCCATTTGGGTACTTTTTTCCTTCAAAAATTGATGGATATTTTTTTTAAGCCTCAGTGTAAATTTGGATACATTTTTAATAAAAATCTTTTTTAATATGAATATATGTTTTAGTTTTCAAAACATTGGCGTCGGAAGCGTGGGCAAGGGGGGCAGTTGCCTCCCACTTTTTTAGCTAGATAAACAATTTAAAAGGAAAACTTCAAAAGTTATTCAAAATATCAGTTTTTTTTACAACGATAATGTTTTTGTATTATATATTTTCCTCTTCTTTCTTTCTTCTTCATAAGCATGCTTGCGGATAACCATTTTCTTTCTCTGTGTTTGCAAAAAGATAGAAAAAATGTATAGTTTCTACTGCAAGCCCACCACTTCAGTTTAAAAGCACCCTTAAGTATGTAGCTTAATGCTTGTTAATTTTGCAACTCTGGTAAGAAAAAATTTGACATGTTCTTAGGGGCTTTCCATATAGGGCTGTTCACATTTCAAACCGCTCATCAAATCGATCATCAAATGATTTGACAATTAATTTGACCAACAGAATTTGTATGGATTTGATGGCGATTTGACCAGTGTGAACACTTATCAAATCGTTGGTCAAATCGTTGGATGAAAATCAAAATTTTTTGATTTTTCTGCTGATTTGCCGAACGATTTGACCAGTGTGAGCACTCGTCAAATCGTGTAGTACGATTTTGTCAGTTCAAAAAAGTTTTCAACCTGTGCACATCGCGGCAAAAGAAGGAGCGGAAGAAAATAATATCAAAATAATAATAAATAACTGTTGCGAACAATTTATAATAATTTATAAAATAATTTCTTCTTCTTCCAATACGATTTTAAAAACAAAAGGTATTAAAATTTTTCCATCATCGCAATGTGCTTAGTTCGGTGTTCAAGATAAAATGAAATTTGACGAAAAATTTGAAGAGTCAGAACACTTCTGTGGTCAAACGATTTGACAAATGATTTGATGAGCGGTTTGAAATGTGAACAGCACTTATTGGACGACATGTTGTACGATAAGTTAGATGGAAAACTAATGGGACTATTTGATTGAGCGTTCGAACGATCCAACTTGTAAAGCAACATCATTAATTGTAAGCTCTCAAGCAGAACACATCCGGCTAATAGCTAAGCAACTTTTAGATGCCCTAACAATTGAGCAGTAATTTTACATAGTTGTACAATATTGTACAATCGGCAGAAAAAAAACCAAAAAGTTCGACTTTCGTTTTAGCTTACGCATGGTACTACATGTTGTACAATCTGCCATGTTGGTCCAATGTTTTGGAAAATGCGAAAGCCTCTACTGTGAATTAGCTGATGAAAATCCACCTCAACGCTTTGAAGAAACATCAAATCCGGTTCCTTGAGTACTTTTTTTTTATTTTTGCAAGTTTACACCAGCTTAACTCAACCGACTCACTTTGATTTAACATTCGGTGAGTCGGTTGAGTGAAACTAGTGTAAACTGGCACTTTGTAAATCTTATTGTACATTTAAACAGATCTTGACACTCTGGAATCGTTGGAAAATATTGTAATCGAAGCCTTCAACGGAAAAGTGCCTTCTGAACAAAATCTAAAAACAAAACTAGATCTTTATTCAGATGAAATTGCTGAAGCAATTGCCTGGCCAAACACTTTAAAATTGTAGTGGCATTGTATCCCAATTTGCGAAAAATTCGGATACTGTAAAAAAACTATTAAATGAAGTTGAAAAACTTATTACTTTGCTTTTGACTGTGCCTGCATCAGCAGCTTCATCTGAGCGTTCTTTTAGTGCACTAAGACGACTTAATACGTATCTTCGAGCAACTATGACACAGAAACGACTCACTCATGCAGCACTTATACACATTCACAAAGATAAAACCGAAGAATTGAATTCGATGGAGGTGGTGAAAGAGTTTGTTTCTCGCAAGGACAGAAAGAAACATTTTGGAATAATTTAAATTGATATAACTTTTTGTACCTTATTGCATTTAAACCATGTAAAGATATGACTAGTCTTGCTTTATAAAAGGAACCATTATTTCTTATATTTTCATATTACCGTATGAAAGATCTTTGATCTCTAATATTGAAATTGGAAGAACTTTTAAAAATAATGAAATTTTAATATTTTTTATATATTTTTATATTTTTTTTTTATTTTAAACTAAAATAAAAAATTTGTTTTACAACAGTTTATTCACATTCATGTTTCTTTGAAGAAATTTTTGTGAACTTTTTTTTGCACTACCACTTGTACTGCCCCCCATTTGTACTGCCCCCCCCCCCCCAGATGAAATTAGCTTCCGACGCGCTTGTTTCAAAATAAAAAAAGTAGGCAGTCCCTTTAATTGGACAAAAACGTAAAGATAAATGATGACATTAAGACAGTTTTGGGCAATATTTTTTTATCAAAAAATGCATTGAAGAGATTCTTTTGCGAGTTCTTTAAAAAGAAGTTTCAAATTTTGAGAAAAATATATTAAGTCTGCTATAGCTCAGCTTTTGTTTAAGCTTATTTTCTGATTTAAAACTAGTTAAAAACGATAAGACAAGTATATTTTATTTGGAAATGGTAGAAAATATTTTGTTTTTTAAAATTCTTAAAAAAAAACTATAATTGAACTTCTAAATTTAAGATGACATTGCACGTTGAAAAAAAAATTAAAAAACTTAATTTAAGATATTTAGTATGAGTAAAAAATAGTATAGTAAAAAATAACCCAATAGTAAAAAATTGTCACGACTTCTTAAAAAACTCTGTTATTTTTAACCTTTAACATTTCCGTACCCATTGCAAATTGTAACGATACTAAATAATTCTATTAAAGGATTAGCGACAAGTACTATTATTAATATGCACTTTCATTTTTTTGTTTCCGATAAACTGGGACCAAAATATCTTGACCCTGTTTGAAAACGACTACTTTTTTTAAGCGAGAAAAAGATGCATTAAAAACAAAAAAGTTTTTTGGAATATTATTATGTGCATTATTTTCGTAAATAAAATTTCAAGTCTTTGTAATATAGTCTTTTTACAATAAATGTTTTAAACTAAATACATTTATTATTCTTTTTCAACGAGCAATTTTAGCATAACATAATTGACTGAATAAGACTGAATAAGTTGTTTAATTTTTTTTTCCTTTTTTATGCAATTACATATTGGTTTTGTTTTGATTTTTTAAGGCGTTATTTAGTGACCGAAAAATTTATTGTTTCTTTAAAAAATGATTAAAAAACAGATTGTACTGCTTTATATATTGCTTTTGTAGAAATATTGTACTTATAAAATTAATGTAATTAAAGAGCAATAGCAACGCAAATAAAAGACAGAAGTACTGAATTTTTTCTTTTAATATTATTACACATGTTTTGTTTTTTCCCCTGATTTTTGAAAATCAACTAATTTAAAAGTAGTTGAAGAAGTAGTTTTTTGTCAACCACAACTAGTTGAAATTCTGACTTTTTCCATAGATCAAACTAACATATTTTGTATTGTGATGTCCGCTTAATAAGTCAATTGACTTTCGTCTGCATATGTTTTCAACTACTTGTTAAATTAGTTAAATTTAAATTATTTTTTTATTTACTTTAAAATAAATCAATTGAAAACTACTTAATATTTCATTTACTGAAGATGAATTTAAAAGCATAAAAATTTTCAATTTCTATACATCAAACAGATCATTTATTTTATTGTTTTGAAAAAAAAAATACATAAATTGATATTAGCGAAAGCCTAAAATTAATAATATTTGATGAAATAGCATGGTTAAATATATATAAACTTGTAATCTAATAAAAATTTGCAATAAAAACATGCCAAAATCAGAGTAGTCGCCGCCTTAATTAAATTCAAAGTAGTTCATAAACTAGTTTATTTTAAGTTAGTTTTTGAATTTTTTTTTTAAAAACAAGTTAGTTTGTTCCTATAGGGTTATTATTATAATTCTATAAAAATATTTGTTAGTCTTAAAATTAGATAAATAAATTGTTTATGGAATCTTAAAAAGTTGGGTTTCATTATATAAAAATATTAAAATTGTATTTTTGTGTTTAAAAAATGAATATATTATTGGTTTTTGGATTTTAATACGTGTTTACTTTTTTTTCAAAATTTTTGGATACTTTTTTGACCTTTTCATGGATACTTTTTTCAGAATCGTTGCGGCAACACTGAATCTATATACGTCTGCTTCTTCTAGCACTATAATAATAATAATGACAGTTTCTATGAACACGACTTGGGCAAGTGGGTTGGCCGGTGTGTCCTTATGAGGAGTATTGTCGAAAGTATTGTCGAAAAATATAAGCAATCAAAAGAGGACGCGTTACGGTACAAAAAATTGAAGTGGTTTTTCTCTTCATTAATATAATCAAAAAATCTGGGAAGTGTGCACAAGTTTTTTTGTTAAAAATATTTTAATGTTTTTCTGGAATGATGTTACTATATATTCATAATTGTTTCGTTGAAAATTCTTTTTTAATTATTTTTATACAAGTTATAACATAATACGTTACAATACATACGTTACGATACAGATTTTTTCCCTTCAAAAAAGTAATTTTTTTAAAGTTTTATTTATTTAATTGAACTTAAAAATCATATAAAGTATAATTCAGGTCCGTAAAAATAGAAAACTGAAAAAAATTGAATTAAACTTTGTATTATACGAGTATTTATTATACTTATAAAATTCCTACTTTGTTAAAATTTTCCAACTTTTGTCACCATTTTTCGACTTTTGTTGCTATTCATCATGTTTGTTGCCATTTTTCAAAAATTCAAATTGAGATCAGCTCTCAGTACTCTCACAATATAAATTTAAAGTTTTTTTCTCTGTTATGAAGGTTTCAAAAATTTTCAGTAACATTTTATTTTTCAGTCGCTGTTGACCATTTGGTAGAAATGCCCATATCTAAAAGTTGTCCGATTTGAAATATTTTTAGCATTAAGTGAAGTTCAATAAACTAAATGAACTCTTTAAAAACATAAATAAGCAATTTTAAGCGGGTTTTTTAATAAAAATATATGGTTTGTATTTCTGAGAGCGAGGTAGGCGATACAGTTGACATAGAACTCTAAGTTGTGCTGTTTGTGCTGTTACTTAACTTTGGCTAAAACTCATTTGTACAAAATTTCATGGCCCTAGCTTTAATAGTTTCTGAGATAATGCAAATGTTATCCTAAAACCGAAAAAAGCGCACTGTGCTCAAAAAAATGAAAAAGTGCACTTTGCTTGTACTATTCCCTTTTTCCACCTTAAAACTTTCCAGCCGTTTTAGGATCACTCGTTATAAAGACTTTCACAAAATATAAAAATGTGCATGAGTATTGTAGAAGCCAAGTCAGTGGAACATAGGATCAGCAGAAGCAGCTCACGCATTCATGAAACAATAATTGGCTGGCCCCTCCCTAAGTAAAATCCTGGCTACGCCCATGCTAGCTGATAAGATTTTTTTTTGCTTTGGCTTATTCCTTAATGAAGTTTTGTAACGTCAGTCTTTTTGTTCTTATTTTTTGATAAACAGTTAATAAATAGGTATATTTAAAATCATAACAATTTTTTTTAAATATATAACATTTTATTCAGAATTTAGAAGAAAAAAGTAGAATACAAGAGTTCCTAAAAAATTGTAATAATTTTGGCATCTGGAGAAAACACATTTGATCATAAATTGATCATACATTGATTGGATTTCTTACACTCAATAGCGTTTGATGTAATATAATAGTTTCGAAATATTTAGGGTACTCACAAGGTATGCTATCATGTCATAATGTCATATTGCCCTAAGATTTTACACTAGTTTAAACATTTTATTGTTGCCTTCCATACAAAAAAGTACTAATATATTACAACTCTGAAAGCTATGTTTATTGAAGTGTCGTAATCAAACAGCTGTTTCTTATTTGTATTTATTTATCTTGTAAATTTTAGTTGTAAAGTTTTAGGACAATATGATATTTACATGATAGCACACCTTGTGAATACCCTAATTGATTTCCCAAGATAAAACATCATAATGAGTTTTTCACAAATTTCACACATATTTAACAAATTGTTTTTAATAGCAAATTTAATATTTTTGTTTTATGACATTTCCATGTACATTAAACAAGACCATAAAAAATTGCCAAAATTTTCATAAGATGGTCGGTTGATTTTTAAGCATGAAACAAAATATAACATGCTTATTAAAATCTATTTAAAGACTCTACAATTTTAGGAGGTGTTGAAATGCCGAATACCTTTAATATAAAGCATATGCAAAATCTTTGTAATTTGGCAAATTTTGTTCAATAGCAA
This sequence comes from Dichetophora obliterata, assembly GCA_963920525.1. Classification (NCBI taxonomy): domain Eukaryota; kingdom Metazoa; phylum Arthropoda; class Insecta; order Diptera; family Sciomyzidae; genus Dichetophora; species Dichetophora obliterata. The sequence goes on along the minus strand of OY986436.1, from coordinate 231,774,004 downwards.
AACAATTTTCAGAAACATTAATTTTAGTGCTATTTCCTTATGTCTAGTTTTTATGTTTGTAATTATTTTTTTTTTATTTTAATGCCTACAATTCTTTTTAAGTATTAGTTATTTAAAGCATACGACTATTAAAGCTCATCATTTTTTTTTAAGCTTATAACCAAGAAGTGGCACAATGTATGTATCCAAATGAAGCATTCAAGTGTGGTCGGTAGTCGGCCATCGCACGTATTGCGGGCCAAGTTATTCGGACATTGGATTAATAAACCGAAACGTTCGTTTACCGTATCAAATCAGCTAACAACCAAACTCATGCGAACGAAACATAAAACAAAACCTAATCCGAAAAACAATGAGTAGACAGACAGACACACAGACCGCAGACATGAACAACTAAAAGCTATAATGTACAGCAGAAAAAAAAATGCCGCAGTTTTTTACAATTACCGCATTTCCGTCTACAACTCATCGTGATTTCTTATATTATTTTTAACATTGATTTTGTTTTATGCTTTGCCATCATTATTCCACACTTATTCCGGCATTTAAAACTATCTTTGAAAAAGTTGCAAAAATAAAATGCAAGCCAATGTTGTGTTGGTTGCATCCGTGTGTGTTTTGGTGCTCGCGAATTGGGCTAGCATTAAACCAAAATAATGCACTTGCACTTCCATACCTGTGCATTGCCAAAATTGTGCAGTCACCTTGTTAATTTAACGCTAACGGTAGTGGTATTTTATATCTTGTTTTACTACATTTTATGCAATCATTAAGGTGCAACATTTCTCTATAATTTTTTTCAATTTGCATTTATAGATCATGTTTGCTGCCACAAGCTCTGGGTATTTTTACATTATTGAATATGTTTTTGGTTTTATTTTGGGGAAAAGAAACATAATAGTATTGTATAAATGTTAATGCATGAATTTGCAAAAAAATCAAATAATTTATAGTTTGCTCCAAATACTTCCTGATAATTAGAGCGGAGCAATAAAAGTGCACAAATTCGGCATTATGAAATCGAATGTAACATTTTTAGTTGGTGGAGTTTGTTTGCTATTGAACTCTGATTAAGTTTTAAGAGTTAAGTGCAAAAACGCTAAATGGACACATTTTTAATATATAATTTTCTTACCCCCCCAGGGATAAACTTTCGGAAAAATAGGCACTTTGAGAATTTTTGAAAAAAAAGTCAAGATTACGGTTTTTGTAGTTTTTGCACAATACAGCTTAATACTATGCAATAGCCACCGGTGGATTTTTGGAAATTTTTTTTTTGTAAAATACTCAAACTCAAACTTAACAAAATGTTACACTTTTAGTAAAAAATTTCATATCTACCAAGTTATTCAACGAAATCACAAAACCTGTGTCGATAAGCGACAACAGCTTAAGTCTGATTTCAAAGTTTCAAGAAATCTTGCTTTAAAGTTTTCAATGGCCATATGAGTTATATGAAAGGGTATTTTGTTTTTGTGCCATAACTTTGGCTAGGTACATGCTAGAAGCCCCAGCATGCCAACTCAATAACTCAGTTCTGTCTTAAGTCGATTTAAGCGATTGTTGCTTGTGAAAGCAGAAATTTTTTTTTGTATATGTATTAAATGTTATTTTAGAAAACGATTTTTTCATTACAACAAGAAAGAAAGTTACATTTTTTATTTAAAACTTAAATATTACAACTCTGGTACTTTGTATCCGTTTTTAATGTATGAAAGCTCATTTAATTTAACAATTAAATTTAAAAAAATACTTCAAGCGTTATTTTAATTACTTTTTGGACTATATATAAAGGGAAAACTCTTGTAAAACGCTACTCTAACAACTTCAGCGAGTTCTAGAGAGTTCATCAATGGACACGAAACTTTATAGATTTTTTATAATTAACTGTGACTTCTGATAACTTTACGAGGTTGTTATTTACAGCTTTAAGTCAAGTTGTTGTTGGTGTTGCCTTCTTTTATATCTTACTTGACCTTAAGCTCTTAATTATAGCCTTTTATAGATTTTAGTTTCATATCGAATCGAATATTTTTAGCCTATGTTGTCAACAATTTGAGCTAACAGTTTTTTCATACATTTCTGGGCCACTTTGATATACATAGAAATACTAAAAAAAACTGCGTTTATATTGAGTGAAAATTTGTCAAATAAGTCACCAAAACAGAAAATCGTAACTTTTATTTTACAGAAAAATTAACACGAATTAATTTTTGCATCAAAAAAGTTGGGACGAATATTTTTCGATTTTAGTTAAAGCTTAGTATGCTGTAGGAAAGAAAAAATTCCATTAAAAAAAACATTGAGATTTTTGACAACAAACAGGCAACGAAAATTATTGCTATTTTGCCAAATTTCCATTCGTAAGTGGAGAGTTGAAATATCAAAATTTTGCTGTCGATTTTATGCCAGTACATTTAATTAGAGCGGAAATTTGCCATTCAACAATAAAAAATAAGCAGTAAGTATGTTTAAGTTTTGAATTTGTTATTTAACAAAATTATTGCTGCATTTATACACAGAGAAAACAACATTTTCAAAAGTGGCAGAAACGAGCTACTTTTAAAAACGTTTAACCCAGATTTTGCACTTCTAACGTTTATTTTCATTTTAAAAACGAACATTTTAAAATGAAATAGTAAAAGTTTATTTTTATTTTAAAAACTTACATTTTAAAATGAGATTCTAAAATGTTCGTTTGATTTTTAACAATGGATATTTTAAAATGCTGTAGTATAACGTTTATTTTAATTTTAGAAATGAAAATTATAAAACGAGATTCTTAAATATTCGTTTGATTATAAATAATAAATATTCTCAAATGCAAAATGTTTATTTTCATTTTAAAAACGAAAATTTTAAAAAAGGATTATCATATGTTCGTTCGATTTGTAACAATAAAAATTTTAAAATGCAATGGTACAACAATTATTTATATTTTAAAAACAAAATTGTTCATTATTCCCCATTAATTCAAAATATTTACAGAAATCCACATTTCCTCTAATAATTAAAAAAAGCTTTATTGGTTATACAAAATACAGTTTTATTTTTGTTATTTTAGTTATTATAAATACATAGCTAATATACATAGCTGATAATGTTCATCTCGTTAATTTTTTTAGATAATTATGCTGTATCCCAGCGTCTATAAAAAAATAGAATTTTGGCATATATTATTCCCTTTGTTTAAAATACTTACCTTTTAATTGTGGCAGCAAATGCTCCAACTCAAACTCTTGCATTACTTTCTTTCAAGCAAACTGCAGAGTGATGAAATCGAGAATGAATAATATTTTATTTTCTGAACAAATATCAAATACATAAGTCAATGAAACACATATAACAAACAATTCGTTACTAACAAGTGTTTTGAATCAAAGTATGTGAATTTTACTATGCTTTGGTAAAACGTTCGTAGTTGTTTTAAAAACGTTTCATTTTACTTTTCTATTTAAAAATGTGCGTTTTTATTTTTGTGTGGCGTAAATTATTTTAAAAAATATTAATTTTATCCTAATTTATCATAGCAAAATATTCTTGGTTGTTTTAAAAACGTTTCGTTTTTTTTCTATTTAAAAACGTGCATTTTCATTTTTGTATGCCGTAAAATATTTTTTAAAAATATTAATTTTACTAAACATTTTAAAATGTGCGTTTTTGATTTTTTGTTTTCTCAGTATATATTTTATTAATGTGAAGTCTTGCCTTTTATAGGATATAAAATTGCAGCAATAAAAATATGAATCTGTCAACCAGAACAGCAAGTGCTTTTTCTCCACACAAAAATTTTGACTACACCAAAATTTCGAGTGTAGAGTTATATGCCCAAAAATCTACGTTCCTACAACATACTAAGCTTTAAAAAAAATAATTACCCTGGCAGTGAAATACAAAAACCCTCGGGCAAAGTCAGAAGTTATGTCGCAGAAAAAAAATTAAGGATGCATAAAAATTTGTTTTAAAATAACTTAACCTAACTTAACTTAACTTAACTTAACTTAACTTAACTTAACTTAACTTAACTTAACTTAACTTAACTTAACTTAACTTAACTTAACTTAACTTAACTTAACTTAACTTAACTTAACTTAACTTAACTTAACTTAACTTAACTTAACTTAACTTAACTTAACTTAACTTAACTTAACTTAACTTAACTTAACTTAACTTAACTTAACTTAACTTAACTTAACTTAACTTAACTTAACTTAACTTAACTTAACTTAACTTAACTTAACTTAACTTAACTTAACTTAACTTAACTTAACTTAACTTAACTTAACTTAACTTAACTTAACTTAACTTAACTTAACTTAACTTAACTTAACTTAACTTAACTTAACTTAACTTAACTTAACTTAACTTAACTTAACTTAACTTAACTTAACTTAACTTAACTTAACTTAACTTAACTTAACTTAACTTAACTTAACTTAACTTAACTTAACTTAACTTAACTTAACTTAACTTAACTTAACTTAACTTAACTTAACTTAACTTAACTTAACTTAACTTAACTTAACTTAACTTAACTTAACTTAACTTAACTTAACTTAACTTAACTTTGAGTATGTGCTGTTTTAATCTACAACAAAAGATTTATTTAATTCCTAAAATAGTAAGATAAAACAATTAAAGTATTTATTATAGTTTTAAGTGTTTTGTTTTGTATTTTTTCTTTCAAGTGAAAAAATTAAACTATTTTTTTTTTATAATTAATCAGCAAAATTAGAAGGGTTTTTACGTTATAACTTCAACTAGTATTAATATTTAAAAACAAAAAGAAAACATTAAATTATTGAAATTATTAAAAAAATAGAAAAGTGCAAGTCGTTTCTATTATTTCTTCCATCACTGTAAGTGCACATGAAATTGAAATTTAATTTCAATTCGGTATTAAATTTTTTAAAAATTGTTAAATTTCGGTATTTTACAAGATATTTTAAGCATTTTCTCGATTTTTATATTTGAACTGATTTATTTCACACCTTCTGGCATTATGGCGGGGGTTAAACCCAGGAGCCCTCCTGAGCTGCGGAACTGAGTAAAGTTATTCAGAAAAAAATTTTGTGTATAAGAAGCATAAAAAACTCATACGTTATAGTTAAAAAGAAAGGAATTGTATTACACTTATCTGAGCTGTAGAGTAAAAGTGCGTCAGTCATGACGAAAAGTCAAAAGTTATGGAATCCCTCATCAAAACAAAAGCGGTTAACAAAAACCAGAAATATTGAATAATAAAGTAGTTATCGTTGTTTGTCATACAATAAACTACATTGTTATACGAATAACAGAAAATGATATAAGAAATGTTTGCCACATCTTCCGCTGCTTATGATATTGAGGCCAAACATTATGACAGACTGCCAAATGAGTTCGGTTACCTCTTTTTTATCATAAAATACTGCTATTCATGGAATACTAATGTCGGGGGAGGTTGAGGTAAGGTTAAAAACTACTACAAGGTCGCTCAGCTAAAAATAAGTTAATGAAAGTGGTGTAAACACAAATTTACATATGAAAAAGTCAACCAAACACGAGAAAGTTCGACCACGACGAATTGAGAGGCATAATATAAGCTGTAAAAATATAAGGTTGATGACAAATTTTGCTATGTGTTAAATAATAATGACTATATCAAATAAACTATTAAATTTTTACACAATACCACTTGAGTTTATTTACAAAGTTTAAAACTGCGTATCTGACAAACAGTATCTAATTGAATTAAATGAGACTCAATTCGCAGCAGATACACTTGACGTATACCGCGTGGTATAGACACATACAAACACTTTATTATGTTGTCTTTAATCAAGCATTATAACAACAATGCCAACAACCAAACATGGTAGTAAGGTAAAAATTAATTATAAATGTTTGTTTTCTCCCCCCCCCCCCCTCTGTTTTATAGTTGTTGTAACAACTGTTTAAATTATGTTTAGATGCTGATTTTATTTCCCTTGAAATTCGTTGTAACAAATTAACAAATAAAAAAATAAATACAAATAATGAGTGTCAAGGTGTTTACTATAAATTGATTTGTATGCTATAAGTTTTTCGATATAGTTTTCTTCGCATTATCAGCAAAAAAATAGTATGATTGTACAACATACTTAAAAATTTCATGGTTAAAAATTTTGGACTACCTTTTAATCCAAACTTTGGTTTAAAGGAATTTTTAATCAAAAAAGTACTATTTTTTAATCCCAACATTAGTTTAATTTAGCTGGGTCTCAAAACCACATTCCTGAAAAGAACTTACTTGCATTCGTAATGATGCAAAATAAGCGAAACTATGTTAACAACTGAGTTGCACGAGTGGATAAGGTTCCAGCACAGCACATCAGAGGACGTATGTTCAAATCACGACCTGGTCAGAAAATTTTTTATTTTACTTAAATTTAGCTGGGTCTGAAACCCACATTTCTGCTGGCTTGCATACTAACTGCACGCTTACTTGCATTCGTTATGATGCAAAATAAGCGTAACAACTGAGATGGACGAGTGGATAAGGTGTTGGACCAGCATAACAGAGTACGTGAGTTCAAACCATGAACTGGTCAGAAAAGTTGTTTATTTTAAGGTGATATTCATATTGCTTTTTTTAAACTTTTTCCGGAAAAAACCTAATCTTTTTTGAATTGGAAAAATATTTTTTTTTAGGTGTTGTCCTATATGTAATCCAAAAAGTTTAAAATTTAGTCCAAGATTTTTAACCGTGTAGATATATTTATTTTTTAGAGTTCATTCGTAGCTTTGTGAAAAATGTTTGTATGGGGAATAAAAAACAAACAGAATTGTAAAACATTTTTTCAAGTAACTCTCAAGTTCTCAAAAGGGATGTTGTCATGAAATTCGACCTAAAAACTAAGTTTTTCTTCATAATTTTTTTGATTATTTATGATGTGTAGAGTTTGTTCCCAAAGCGGTTTAGCAGATAATGATTGCATAAAAAGTTATCGCATACAAAAGGAACCCATATTTTCATAAACGCACTCGAAAAAATCGTTAACCAAATCTTAAAACGCGTTTTCTGAAGAATCATGTCTTCAAACTGGTCTCCACGATATCTCAATAACTATTCTATGGATTGACTTGGATTTTTTTTTAAATTTAAAGTAAATTAAAAAAAAATTACTTTAAACTTTTTAAGTAGATAAAACTTAATGGATCCTAAGCCAAAATTCAGATAATATGGTCCGGTTCGTTTTTTTAGGCGTTTTTAAAGTGAAAAATGTGAAAAAAGCTACTAAAAATGCACATATCAGCATATTTCACATATTTTCGCAATTTTCAACTATCTATTGATACTATAGTTTCACGCTCCAATAAATATAGGCAATATAATTTCTGAAATTTTTTGTTTTCTTATATCAGATAGCATGAACGTGCTTGCGATGGAGGACGTTTGGGAACCTTTTTATCAACGTGACGTTTGGCGCGTATTGGCGCTTCACATTCCACTTTTAAGCCCAGAGAAATATTTTTCTACACTTTAAGAATCCGTAAATAACTGTATAAAAACTTAAGGTGTTCATTTACTTCCTTCTATGAAAAAAAAATATCAAGAGCATCAGCGTGTTTTGGAGCTCTAGATAAGAACGTTCCCTTAATGCAACAAAAATGCAAAAACGTTGCATAGAATTTTATTTCGATGACTAGAGGCATAACAATTAATTTTTTAGAGCAATAGCCAGGTGGGTTCTAAAGGTTTAGACGGAAAAAATGATGACGTCATCAGCACGCTAATGCAGCATCTTAATGTAACGTAAATGCACCATCGATGCATGGAAATATTGCTTGGCACTAAAGTTAATGTAAGCGTACCACAGAAAATGTGGCAATTCTTCGGGAGCAAAAAAATTAAAGACAAAAATTACAAACAGACAGAAACAAAGACAAAAACAAAATTAAATGAAAAGGCAAGTGCAAAAAAAGCAAACTCAAAAGAAAATGACTCATAGCAAACCCAAAAGTAAAAGGAAATAGACAAAAATGAAATCAACAACAACAGCAAAATAAAAGCTAAAACAAAAGAAATAGCATAAGCAAAAGCAAAAACGTAAAAATAAACATAAACATAAACATAAACATAAGCATAAACATAAACATAAACATAAACATAAACATAAACATAAACATAAACATAAACATAAACATAAACATAAACATAAACATAAACATAAACATAAACATAAACATAAACATAAACATAAACATAAACATAAACATAAACATAAACATAAACATAAACATAAACATAAACATAAACATAAACATAAACATAAACATAAACATAAACATAAACATAAACATAAACATAAACATAAACATAAACATAAACATAAACATAAACATAAACATAAACATAAACATAAACATAAACATAAACATAAACATAAACATAAACATAAACATAAACATAAACATAAACATAAACATAAACATAAACATAAACATAAACATAAACATAAACATAAACATAAACATAAACATAAACATAAACATAAACATAAACATAAACATAAACATAAACATAAACATAAACATAAACATAAACATAAACATAAACATAAACATAAACATAAACATAAACATAAACATAAACATAAACATAAACATAAACATAAACATAAACATTAGCATTAACATTAACATTAACATTAACATTAACATTAACATTAACATTAACATAAACATAAACATAAACATAAACATAAACATAAACATAAACATAAACATAAACATAAACATAAACATAAACATAAACATAAACATAAACATAAACATAAACATAAACATAAACATAAACATAAACATAAACATAAACATAAACATAAACATAAACATAAACATAAACATAAACATAAACATAAACATAAACATAAACATAAACATAAACATAAACATAAACATAAACATAAACATAAACATAAACATAAACATAAACATAAACATAAACATAAACATAAACATAAACATAAACATAAACATAAACATAAACATAAACATAAACATAAACATAAACATAAACATAAACATAAACATAAACATAAACATAAACATAAACATAAACATAAACATAAACATAAACATAAACATAAACATAAACATAAACATAAACATAATCATAAACATAAACATAAACGAAAACAAAAACAAAAACAAAAACAAAACGAAAACGAAAACGAAAACGAAAACAAAAACAAAAACAGAAACAGAAACAAAAACAAAAACGACCACGAAAACAAAAGCAAATGCAATAGCAAAATCAAAAGCATATGCAAAAGCGTAAACATATGAGAAAGAAAAATTTAAAAGTTAAAGCAAATAAGCGAAAGTTTAAAGAAATGAGCAAAATTACAATAAAACTTACGTGATCTAAATAGCTCACAATTAAAATCATGTAAAAATTCAAGAAATAAATCACAATTAAGTATTAAAATTAAAATAAAAACAGTAAAAGGAAAAGAGTGAAACCAAACGAGCAAAATCAAGCGAGCAAATATAAAAGCAAATTAGCACAAGCAAAAGCAAGCAAGTTAAATTAAAAGCAAATGAGCAAGACCAACTAAGCAAAAGTAAAAAACAAAAATACTAATGAGCAAAAGCAACAGCAATTCCATATGGGCATTTCCGTGGCTGCGCACTTGACAGTTGTATGTCTTTCATAAGCGGAAAAACAAAGAAAAATTAAACTTATAGTTTTCTTATTCTGATTTTTCAACAGTTTATTAAGCGCACTATACAAGGTGCAAGAGCCAAGAGTTCTCAAAAGTTCGGCTCTTAGATAGAGGCCACCAAAAATGGTACGTTACGTGACACAAAATAGAAGTGGTTTTTGCCTGCATCAATATAAATGAAAAAAAATCTGTGAAGTGCGCACGAGTTTTTTATGAAATTTTTTTTAATATAGTCTGGTACATAATCTTGCTACATATTCAAAACTATTTATTTGAAAAATCTTTTTTCATTATATTATATAGACCATAGTATGATAATTTACGTGATATACTTGTACGTTATTTTTCCTTTCAAAGAAGTACAAATATTTTAATGTTTGATTTATTTAATTGAACTGAAAAAACATATTCAGTGTAATTCAGGACCGTAACTATTGAAAACTGAAAAAAAATTTATTTAAAATTTGTATTATACGAGTAGATATTTATTATACTTATGAAATTCCAACTTTCGTTAAAGTTTTTAAATTTTTTAAAAATTAAAATTGAGATCAGCTTTCAGTGCTCTCACAATATAAATTTAAACATATATTCTCTATTACTGAAGTTTAAAAATTTTTGAATAACATTTAATTTTTCGGTCGCGGTAGACCTTTTTGGCGCAAATGCCCATATGAACAAAATCAAAAGGCAAACAAGCAGAATATGTTATAGGTATGGTTTCTATTTAATATTGACGTTTCTTCTGTTTCTCCTACAATTTTCTACTACTATTTTTTAATCTATTTTTCGACTATTTCCTATTTATTTTTTTTTTACTATTTCTGCTTCTATTTTCGAACTTTCATTTCTACAGCTATGGAATGTTGAAATTGTATGATAGTGTGATTATTACACTGTGATATAAATGTATGGAATGATGGCATGAGAGAATAGGTTTGGTATGATGGCTTTTTTACTTGTATTTCTACCACTCTTTCTTATTACTATTTTCGATTTATTTTTCATTTCGATTTGGAAAAGAATTAAGACAAGGGTTTAGACAAGAATTAAAACAATGACTAGACCAGTAACTAGAACAAGAATTTGGACAACTAAGCTTCAAAGACATCTTCAGCATTATAATAAGTAGAGCAATTAATATGACAGAAGTAAAGGAACATGGTCACTTCAAAATACTAAAGTGTGTGTCGAGGACACAGCCAAATATATCCTTTTTTATTTAATTGACATGTATTGTTTAGATTTAAGATATTATTAAAATAGCAAATATTCTTTATGCATTTCTTATAAATTGAGTGTTTTGGCTTTGTTTGTCGTTATATACGAGTATAACACGGTGCGACAGTCCAAAATCCCTGGGAAGTGTTACCATTTTTCTTGTAGGCCTTGTTGAAAATAATAAGATTTCATACCAGAAATTCACCAAACACTCCGAAAATCTTGACTTACCCTTAAAAAACGAGTTTTTGTACCTTTGCGCACTTATAAGGCTGAAACTTAGCCGGTAAGTTGCACTGATTTTCAGTTACTGACTGGATTCCAAAAGAAAAAACTTAGACCTTTCCAATTGTATACATATTGTTTTTAAAAACTTGATAAATCCATGTGTATTTGTCCGGCAAACTAAATTTTTTAAATTTTTTAATATTTTCCAACTTTCACGATTTTTGTACACACTATTTTATATAGACAGCACACTGTCTGTTAATGTATTAAGCAAACACGTTTATTAGCAATTACGACGTTATTTAGTTTTCATTGGAAATCAGCTAGTAATTGACTGAGTTATTGATGAGAACAAAATTTTTGCAAAATTGCCTGCACAACGTATTTCGTGTTCTTTTGCACATTTTTTATAGGAACACAGATAAATTAATATGATATCTTTAAGGTACTATTGCAAAGAAAAAACACCTTTTTAATTAATTTTTTTCCTAGTATTATTAATTTTAATGATTCAATTTTTTTACATAATGAAGAATCAAGATTCATTGAAATCGATCAAGTAGAACTCCAGATATCTTAGAAGCCGATTAGAAAAACCTTGTTTTGAGAAAGACGCGATAAAAGATTTAAAGGTTCTTGAATATCACGCGACATACGAATATAATATTTTCTATAACTTTTTTCTATTTGTTATTTTTATCTAAAATTGTGTATACGTATTCTTAAGACCTTACAGACCCATATTCTAACGAAAAACAAAAATTGATTGAAAATTGATTGAAAATTGATTAATTGGAAACAAAACGTCAAATGAAGAAACAAAATTACATATTCTTGACATAAGTTAAGCTTTCATCAAGAATTATATATTCAAGATTCCGCCTTGCGCATGTCCGCTCTCTTTGTGAGCACGTGCATGTGACGTCAGAAGTGCAAGAGAAAAGAGAGTCAAACTGACTGAAAAAAACGTAGTAAAAAATTTTTAATAGGATTATTCGATTTAAAAATCTCCTTATATTCTTATTAAATTTTGGTTTTGTATCTTTGATAAAAATTTAATTTCTAATTGGGGTGTTGACTTCCGTGTTGACCCCTTCACAAAAAATAGCTATGTTGCTCGATTTATTTTGAGAGCAGTTTGACTGTTTCTTTGTGTGTATTTCGTTTGTTTCCCAATCAGCCAATCAGATTCATTTGCTTAGTTTCGTTTGTTGTTTATGTGATATTGTTGTTTGGATGTATTTTCAGTTATGACGTAGACCTGCGCAGTAGATTGCCATTTCTGCGAACTTAAGGCGTGATCTTCTTGATATTGTTCTTGAGCTTTCATTGCATATTGTGGTTACGAGTCTAACTTGTTCTCAATTTTTTTAAATGCAGAATTTTTAAAAGCTTTACTTAAGAAATGCATTTTGTTTCTGTGGACTTTTACTCTCGCGAATCATCAAACAGCAGGTTGCGCTGATGAACATTTTTCCTACAATCTCTTTGCTTTCTATGCTCTTTGTATTCTCTTAAGTTACGCTTTAAAATTATCGGAACATTTCAAAAAATAAGAAGAAGTGAAAGAAGTAAAAATTACAACAATATACAACAATACAAGTAAAAAAATGGTTTGTTTCTTTATTTGACGTTTTGTTTATCTCGTCTTTATAGCTTTGAAATATTTTATATAAAAATATTTCAAGTTTTATATAAATCGTGTGCAACTAAAATGAAAATGTGTGACAAACGTAAAAAATTTTGCTACATTTGTGGCTTATTTACAAATCTCAGTCATCGGCATAGTTTTAAAAACAATTTTTGAGCGGTGGAGCGGTACAACAAACTCTTTAATCGCTCTTATAATACCAGTCGCTGGTACACGCCAGAATTTATTTGTGAATATTGCTGTAGAACAATAAAAAAATGCGAAGTTAAACCATCAGCTGCTTTACCTTTTTCTGAGCCTATGACTTAGCATCATCAGCCATATCATAAACCAGATGATTGCTACTTTTGTCAAACCAATGTTTTAAATCACAGTTTTAAAACTCGTAAAAACATAAAGTATGCAAATGTTATAACTGTAACTAAGCCAATATCTTGGGATGATGAAGTTCCGACAACGAGCAAATCTACTGTTGCAACTAAAAAAGATTTAAAACAAGAAGAGTTCCTTCCATCCAGATCAACGACAATGGAGCGACATTTTATTTCAAAAGCAGATTTCGATGATCATCTACGCGATTTACAATTGTCCAAACGGCAACCTGAAATCCTCGCGTCGCGATTAAAGCAGTGGAAAATGGTAGAAAAGATATCTTGTAACTTCTGGTAGGAGAAGTGATCGGACTTTGCTACTTGAAGAATGTTTCAAAACTGAGGGCAATAACAGTGATGTTGTGTGTTGCGTGAATGTAGGGGAATTGCATGTACCTTGGACCGTTTTGCGCTAAATCATTTCTCGGCTCTAAAAGAACCCCTAATTTCTTAATATAACAACTACACACTATTGTCTGATTCATTAGCTATTATGGTAAAGAAAGAAAAATTTGAAAATCCGATTTGAATTTACGTTATAAATATTTTTATTCAGAAAGCCAAAATGGTCCCAGGTATAATCAGGCATTGTACCTCGGGTCATGGTGTATTCTACCTTGAACCACAAAAAAAAACTAATTAAAATAAGCAAAAAGTTGATATTCAAGGGAAGCGACGCTTAGATCTGCAGGCTCTAAATATTTCTTCTATCGATTAGTCGCTTTCAGCACTAAAGTCAGAGTTTTCGCACTGAGCAAGTGCCACAGAGAGCTTGCAATCCGCCTTAGATTTCCGTAATAATTTCTTTCTCGGCTTCGGAGTAGAGTTCTCAATATCTGAGGATGCGCTTGAGTTATTATCTCGGAGTTTCCTTTTGACAGTCTTAATTTTTGCCCGTTCTGATTTGATTTTGGTTTTTGTCTGCCATATTTCTTCTTTTTCAGGAGTATCTGTCAATATTCTGGTCCTTCCTTTTTTTCTGCCAGCTTTTGAGCATTTCCGGGCTGCTGCTTTTGGAAATGGCCGTATTACATGTGGCGGTGTAACTCCAGATTGCAATATCACTGAAAAACGGTTGCTGCTGAGAATCTTATGTGAAGCATAGTAATTATTACCTACCTTGATTTTCTGCGCAAGTTTCGATCGCTTCATCCTCTTGAAGTTGTGTTGCAGATGCATAATTCGAGTCCTCCACTGTAAAAAGGCAATTACCTTGATTTTGCGAGGGACTTTCTGGTGCTGTTACATGTTGATTTGCAAAGGGACGATCTGTCACATAAGCAGATAAAAATTCGTCTTCTCCAAAAATATTTTCGTTCAATGGACAAATTCCAGATACTTCAAATCCTTTTACAATATTTTGCGTATTAAATGATAATGTGTATGATTTACCAATTAATTCAGCAATATCATAAATGGTAATAGGTTTTCCTGGATTATTGAACATCCAATCATTTGCCACACTGTTATAGAATTTTTTGTATGGTCCAAAAACAGATCTATCAAGCGGTTGGAGCTTATGTGATGTATGAGGTGGTAAAGTTAGAAGCATTACACCATTATTTTTAGCTGCATCAATAACTCGAAGTGAAATATGGCTGTCATGGTTGTCCATTATTAAAAGAACCATTTCTTCAGCGGAAGGCTTTACATGTTTTACAAAATGATCAAAATATTTTGAAAACAACTCCTCGTTAACCCATCCCGATTGAGTTGCTGCGCCAATAGATCCAGAAGGTGCTCCTTTCATCATGTGTTCTTTGAAGTTCACTCGAGGAAAAATAAGCGTGTACATGGTTGCCAATTGCGTTAATTGCAGCGATCATCGTTACGTTGGAACCCCACTCACCCGATGTCATGCTGCCTATTTGCCTTTCTCCCTTAGCAGCAAGTACCTTTGGTGGAACGTGAACGGTCGAATTTCGTGTTTCGTCGACATTATATATTTGGCTTGGGGAAAATTTATAGCGTCTTAGACACTCCTTGAGGTTTTCAAAAAAATCTCCGACATTTTTTTTGTTAAAGCTTGTCGATCGCGACATGCTGGTGGCTTCTGGTTTCCTCAACGATATGGTTGGGTTTCTTTTCAAAAATCCATTAAGCCATTCCTTACCAGCAGCAATATTTTCGACCCAGGTCTGAGGAAACTTCTTTTTGTTTTTTTCTGCAAACTGGTATGCAAGCTGCATGGACTCTTTTCTAAATAGCCCATAATGCAACTTTGCAGCAGTTTTAAGGTAGGTAGCCAACATTCCCTCCTCTTCGCTGTTGAATACTTTTTTATGACCAATTTTGGTCGTGTATTTGAACGATTTGTTTTCTGAAGCACGGTATGCTGCCAAATAGCGCAATAAAGTACCTTGTACCTTGGACCGGCCCAAGGTACATTCCAAGCATTGGTCCAAGGTACACGTCAGGCACACAATTTACAAAATGTTCAAAACTTTATTTTGTTCGAATAAATCAAGTTTTCAAAGTAAAATAATTAAAGAATAAACCTTACCGATCTACTGTAATTGACTCTCAGCACTGAAAGATATCCGCGTTCGTATAATAAACTATGAAAAACTGCACAAAAATTTACGAACCACGTGCTAATTTCGTTGTTGATTAGCTGACGAGCAAATATGAACTAAAGCGGCACAATAACAGCATTGCCAATGTCAAGAAAATAAACAGAACGAATGGTAGTGCAACACTTTTTTGCTAGAGATGGTAAATATGAAAAAGTAGCCTTTGGACCAAGGTACAATCGGCCCAAGGTACATGCACTTCCCCTTCCCAAACTATTTTCGACATTGGGTCACAAATATAATGCAGATGAATGGCGACTTTTCATTGATGGCTCTAACAAAAGTCTATATTTAAAAAAAAAACAATTTTTGTACTCCTTTGTATAAAATCGGCATTGTAATATCTAAGTTTGAAAGCTGTTTTATTGCACAACGAAAATCAGCTACCATCAGCTCCAATCGCATAAGCGACTAGCCTTAAAGAAACCTACAGTGTGATGGAAAAAAATACTCCGTTTCGTCAACTATGCCACTCATAAATGGAAAATCATCGCTGACTTAAAAGTTTTGACGATTTTATTTGGTATGCAAGGAGGACACACAAAACATCCGTGCTATTTTTGTGAATGGGATAGTCGTGCACCGAATCGCTATGATCGAAAAGAATGGCCACCTCGTGATTCGCATCAAATAGGGCAGAAAAACGTTTTAAACGCCGAGAATTTAGTACAAGCCGAGAATGTTATTCTGCCACCATATTTATATATATACACAGAGAAAACAACATTTTCAAAAGTGGCAGAAACGAGCTACTTTTAAAAACGTTTAACCCAGATTTTGCACTTCTAACGTTTATTTTAATTTTAAAAACGAACATTTTAAAATGAAATAGTAAAACGTTTATTTTCATTTTAAAAACTTAAATTTTCAAATGAGATTCTAAAATATTCGTTTTATTTTTAACAATGGATATTTTAAAATGCTGTAATAAAACGTTTATTTTCATTTTATAAACGAAAATTTTAAATCGAGATTTTAAAATGTTCGTTTGATTTTTAATAATAAATATTCTCAAATGTAAAATGTTTATTTTCATTTTAAAAACGAAAATTTTAAAATTAGATTCTAAAATGTTGTTCGATTTGTAAAAATAAACATTTTAAAATGCAATAGTGCAAAAATTAATTATATTGTAAGAATGAAAATGTTCATTATTCCCATTAATTCATAAATTTACAGAAATCCGCATTTCCTCTATTAATTAAAAAAAGCTTTATTGGTTTTCAAAATTACAGTTTTACAGTTTTTAGACATACTGCAGAGTGATGGAATCGAGAATGAAAAATATGCAATTTTCTGAACAAATATCAAATACAATTCGTTATAACCAAGTGTTTTGAAACAAAGTATGTGAATTTTCTTATGTCATGGTAAAACGTTCGTAGTTGTTTTAAAAACGTTTCGTTTCACTTTTCTATTAAAAAATGCGCGTTTTCATTTTTGTATGGCGTAAAATGTTTCTAAAAATATTAATTTTAACCTACTATATTATAGTAAAACATTCGTAGTTGTTTTAAAAACGTTTCGTTTTACTTTTCTATTTAAAAATAAGCGTTTTTATTTTTGTATGGCGTAAAATGTTTTTAAAAATATTAATTTTATCCTAACATATCATAGTAAAATATTCGTGGTTGTTTTAAAAACGTTTCGTTTTAATTTTCTATTTAAAAATGTGCGTTTTCATTTTTGTATGGCGAAAAATATTTTTAAAAATATTAATTTTACTAAACGTTTTTAAAATGTGCGTTTTTGATTTTTTGTTTTCTCAGTGTATATATATTCAAAGCTGATTTTAGTCTAAAACTGATCATCGCTCAAATTTGATCGATTTTGGAATGCTGGGCACCAATGTGCTAGAAATTGCTCCAAAGGACTTAAGGAAAAACTTTTTCAATACATTGAGTAAACTAAAGATTTTTTTTATAAAAATTGCTTAAAAATTGGCGCATACATATTTTCTTTTTTTTATTTTGCTTTTATTTTTCTGCTGATTTCATGCTCCATCAACTAGTTTGGCAAATTTGACAATAAATGTTATTGCCTTTTTTATTCGCCACCTGATTTATAACTAATTTAGCTGAAAGGTTTCTTAATCACGATTCACTCCAAACTTTTAACATGCCTAAATGAGTGTTTTAAGAAATGATAAAATTTCGAAAAAACACTTTCTTTTTTTCCTCAAGTTTCAGGAAGCTCGTAATATGCGTAAAATTAGCACGAATATGTGTGAAGCACATTCATATGGTTAGGTAAGAAATCAGCAACAAAATGCGATGATCGCTTTACTTTATTTATAAAATTGTTGAAGGAAAGAAACGTTTACAACGTAAACGAACAAGAAGCTTGTTTCACCAAAAAAGCCGCGTTGTGGGCAGCAAACTAAATACAGCAGCGAACTAACCGAAGACGTTAATTAAATTGTTAAATCATGCAAAACAAAATATATAAATAAAAAGTACCAAAAAAACGAAAGTTTTGCCAAAGCAACTATGAGGAAAAACTACATAAACTTTTAAAGTAGCCATCAATAATATCATGACAGAATAAATATTGCAAAAGAAAGTCATAAAAATACATACCGGCATACCGAAGGCTAGCGACAAAAATTAATACAGTCGAAATAATAGTAAATAATCCAAAGTAATGACGAGTAATCCGCATCTTATACAGCTAGGCGGGAGTCGTAGAGCAGCAGTAGTTAACTTAACTAGATACACTTGCGAATGCTAAACACTTTGACAACAACACCATCAACAACAACAACAGCAGTTGCGGTGACTGCAACAACAACAATCAGATGCCACTTATAGCCCGTTTACTTGGCCAAGAATTTAAATGCATTGCATTTGTGACTTAACCCAAAGTAATTAAAACACTTTAATGACCACTTTATTTGGGTTGAAATTTTTAATGGAGCGCTTAAAGCGTCACGTCATTTAAGACAAGTGAGTCTGTGTGTAATTTTTCAAGTTGTTGTTTTTGTTGTCGTTGTTTTTAATTTTAATAACATTTATTATATAACAACGCACCGTCGTTGTTGCGAGCTGAACTCAGTTAACTTGGCTGCAATGAAATTAAAACTAATCAAACTCGTTTAAGTGTTTGTTTTTTTTTTGGGTGAAGGTAATTCAATTCAATTAAATTCAGTTGATAACTAGCAAATTTTTGCACATGAATTTTGTTAAAATTCTTTTGAATCAATTTACTTTTCAATCACTAACAACTTCAATTGCAACACTTGTTCACGATTTAGTAGCTGCTGCTGCTGCTGCTGCTGAGTTTTTTACTGCATCGACTCGAAACCGTCCTCGCGCGTATTGCGTTTCCATCCAAAGTGGCTCAAACGAAAGCGAAACTTCGAATGAAAGCGAAATTTTTTTAGCTCTTTGGCCACCAACTCGTTGCTTGCTCGATCGTTGGCTTCTTTTCGTTTTCTTAACACTTTCTTGTATTTTGGCTTCGTTTGCGCACGCGTCTGTCTTGTTTGCCTGCCCGGCAATGTTTGAAGTCAAGTTTTGAACACTCTCGTCTTGGGTGAAGCAAGCAAAATTTTGTTTGCAGGCGTCTTCTCTCTGAGTTTTTGGTTGTATTTGGTGCCTCTTGTTAGCTGCTCAGATGACTACTTTAAGTGCGGTCCCAGGCCGCTTTGCTCGCGAGTTGACTTCGTCTAACAGATGTATTAATTATGAGAAAATCTCCTACTTTTTGTCATTCGAACAAGGGAGGCACCTAACAAAATTGGGCCCCACTTTTTGTGGAAATCTTTTATGATGATTTGAGAAAACTAAGACACTTATATAGATAAATTTGAAAGACTACTCAGACTGTATTTTAAACTCGCAATACACTTAATTTTTTTTTTTAAAAAAAAGAGCAAAGAACCAAGGCATGCGCCTTATACAAAAAAGGTTTGGTCTTTGATCTGAAAGGAAAGGGATAGGTTATTTAGAGGAATTGATTGGAACCATACGTGAATTATTGTATTCTCTGCTTTCAACGGCAGTCAAACAAAAACTAAACGACGCAGTTTGTTCAAAATTTGAATGCAGTCTATTAACAGATGGTAATTGATAGGAAAAGTGTTGCATGAAAAAGTCTCTGACTTCTCAAATTCCCCTCGTATATGGGCATTTCCATGGTCGCGCACGTAACGTTTGTACGCCTTTTTTGTTGTTAAAAATTAAAAAAAAATACAAAACTTTTTTGTCCTGTTTTGTTGTTTGGATAGCACTTTAGAAGTACTTCATTTAGTGTAAAAGGTGGAAGCGATTGAAAGTATTGTCCAAAGATATAAGCAAACAAAAAAATGCGTTACGATTCAAAAAATAGAAGTTGTTTTTGTTTGCATCAAACAATTTTAATATTATCTGAAATAATATTGCTATATATGAGGCATTCCATACAAAATTTGCCATTTTTTTTTCAATAAAAGGTTTTTTTTATGGTTCATTAGTCAAAAATATTTGATACGTATTTTTTTATTTTTAAAAAAAAAAGTTCACGAGAAAATAATTTTTTTATATTACGTTTTTAAAACAGGACCTTTTTTCAATCTATTATACTGCAATAACCGAAGAAAATAGAAAAATTTGTCCCAAAGAAAAAATGTGCGCATTTTTTAGCTTTCGAATGATGTACACTAAAACTTAATCACATCATTTTTTGATTGCGAAAATAAAGATTTCCCACAAATTGGATTTTTTTTTTTAATTTGGGCCTAATTTTTTTTTTTTGTAAAAAAAAAGCCAAAACCTTTTTCTTAATACTAGTAGAATTTTAGAGTAGGCACTTGAATACTTACGAAGCAATGAATTTTTCAATCGCAACTTTTTTTAAAAACCTAATATACAAAAATTATTTTCTTGTGAAGTCCTTTTTTTAAAAAAAAAAAAGATAAAAAATACGTATCAAATATTTTTGACTAATGAACCATAAAAAACAACTTTTATTGAAAAAAAATTTTGGTTGCAAATTTTGTATGAATGCCCCATATTCATACTTGTTTATTTGAACAAGCTTTTTTAATTATTTTTATTTTTATTTATTTATTTGGCCAAGCAAGGCAATAACTTATTCTAACAGGTTGCTTTTTTATTTTTCCCTTCCTCACCCCTTTCCTTGTTTTGGTGTACAAAGACATGCAAATATATTTGAACGAGAAAAAACATATACAGTGTAATTCAGGAACGTACAAATAAAAAATGTAAAAAATTTAGTTAAACTCAAATTTTATTCCAACTTTCGTTAAAATTTTTCAACTTTTGTCACCATTTTTCAACTTTTGTTGCCATTCATCATGTTTGTTGCCATTTCAAAAAATTTAAATTGAGATCAGCTCTTTGTACTCTCACATTATTAATTTAAACATTTTTTCTCTATTATGGAGGTTTAAAAAAATTTTCAGTAGCATTTAGTTTTTCAGTCGCGGTACACCTTTTTGTGGAAATGCCCATTAATTCTTGTACAGAATCATCTCCTGAGTAGATTTAGCATTGTCCGTATGTTTTTTAAGAATTAAAATTTGGAATGTAAGTTTATATTAAAAAAAAAATTAGTTTAAATTCGAAAATGAGCAAAATCAGAAAAAAACATGTCTAACTCCCACACAAAATGATTTTATCATAACGACAAAGTCTCTTTAAAATACACAACAATTAGTTATGGTCTTGAAATTTTTCATATTAGTTTAAATAATAAATATCCACTTAGAGTATGAAATTCAATCGGAACAAATGACTACCTCCCATACAAAGTGATATTAAAAACAGTAAAATGACAACTTCCATTGATATAAAAAAATAATACAAAATAAATAAATTGGCCATTTTAACCGATCTTCTATTGATCAATTGTGTTGTGTGCGTTATTAAATATGAGAAGAAATTGATCGAGAACTGGACTTAAAAGTTTTATGCCAATTCCGAACGGCTTGTATTCTCATGAAGCTTTACTTGGCAGTTTTTACTTTCTTAGTATTGAACCTGGGCTATCGCGGTTCCTTAGCTTACTGACCACGCACTCTACCTAGTGGGCTACGTCCGTCACACTTCCATTAATAAACTGACGTCAAATTTCGCACATCAGCTTAAATTTTTATTAGAAACTTGAAATATCACAATCAAATTGAAATTTATTCTATTTTCCATACAAAATGACGTCATCATAATTAAAAAACTATAACTAATTAATTTTGCAAAAATAAATATATTGACATAATAGTTAACACTTAAACTGTTGTTATTCAAATCTACTCTGAGTTCGAAATTTAAAAAAATTTTAAACAAAACCATGCAAATTCCCACTAGAAAAAGACGTCATCAAAATAACAAAACCTTTAAGATTTCGAATATAATTGCACCAATAAAAGCGCTTGTGGGGTTATTTTGTCTTCGATCATCGAATATACTTTATTACTATTTTTTTTTTATTCATATTTTGTATTTTACAAAATGAAATAATTTTTATATAAAAAACAATTTGCGGAACTCTTATTTTCATCATTTAAAAATAAAAGACTTCTTTTAACCCTCCGTTCGGCACATGGGTCTGGCCGGAAACTTTTTGATTTTAATTTTAATTTAAGTATATTTTTAATTAAGCTAGCAACTTTAAATTTCATGTAGCTTCAAACTTCATTGGCTGTCGTTATATCTAACAATCATTATGAAAAAACCAATGCAAGGATAATTATAAGGATTTTATTGTGTACACATCGTATTCGTATCGCATGGGTCTGGGTAAACCCACATATATTTTGTATGAAAATTAATGCAATTTGAATAAGTTGCTTTGCTTTTGATCTTTCTTTTGCAAATTTTCCATTCCAACTGCCATTTATTCTCTTTGAATTTGCATATTTATGTGTATTCTTACTATCAAACACATTGGGTCTCCCACACATCGAACAGCGAATGTACAATCTTCACATCAACAAAGAATTCAATATTCGTTTGGCCTTGGAATCCTTTTTCGGGAGACAAATATATGTTAGTATTCAAGTTCGATTGAAATTATATTTACCGTTAGTTTTCATTTTGACTTGACTTCATCTCTTTTGACTTATTTTCGTTTTTTTGTTTCACTTCAGATAACATTCGAAAAGAAGAAAAGTTGCAAAATTTGTGCCCAAGAAATTATAAAATTATAAAAACTCGTTTCTTTTGTTCAAAATGTTCTAACGGAGTATGCCAACAACTCTCAAAAGATGATTATATTTGTTTTTCTTGCCACAAAGATAATTAGTAAAAATGTATGTAGTATATTTCATCAGAAAATTAGCTGAATGAAAGTTTACAACAGCATTCTTAAAAATAAAAGATACATTATAAAAAATAATTTTTTTTTTACATTCCAACAGCTTTTCTTCAATATTTATTGCCTGCACAGGTAGTTCTACACATGCGAAAACCACCGGGGAAAAAATTGAAAATATATATCTACATTATACATAAATAAGTCTCAATTCATCACCAAAAACTCAATATTTACATTTAAATGCTTGAAAATGTATGTGGGTCTGGCCAGACCCATGAGATACAAATGTGACTCGCCGAAAATGTGCCAAACGGAGGGTTAATCCTTTCATTGGATTTTCCAATTATATTGGACACATCAGAAATTACCTTTTATTTTGTAACTTTTTTTTAAACCAAATCACTGGGTACTATAAAATTAAGTCATAGCAATAGGATATACAAAAATTTAGAAAGATATTTGACGTTTAACTCAGTTGTACTTTGGATTTTTTGCCAAATAGAAACAAGCAAATTTTTTGTTTTGGGTCGTAATAAGTTTTGCTAAAGAAGTGCTTTAAGTGGTTCGTGTAAAAACCTCTATTTTTTTATGCGTACCACACTACCTTTATATACTTAATTCCAGATAAATGTGGGTTTTCAAACATATTTTACTAGACACCTGTACATTATAATATAACTTTTGAATGGTTTTATCCCTATATTGGACAACCTGGCAAAAGGTAACTAGCTCAGAAACCTGGCAAAAGGTAAGTAGTGCAGTTAAAAATCAAAGGTATGTTTTTTAAACTTTTTAGAGCCTAAGGAACACTACATTAAGAAAATTATTAAGTGATTATTTTAGCTTAGCCATTTAAAGGGTTAAAGTTTTTGGGAAAAATTTTGCATACTCATTGAAGTACATTACATAAATTTTTTTCGGTATATTACATGATACAACAAAAATGTTATTTAAAAAAATTATCAGAGTTCTTAAAAATTTTTTCTGAAGGTTCACGTATCGGGTCAGGTCAGGTTTCTGTGATAGTGGCTTTAAAAGCTTCGTCAAATGTCTCACAACATTTTGTGTTTTTTTTTATAGGAACCCTTCCTACCTAGTGGTAGATAGGAGGTGGATATGTTTAAAACACATGTTAAGGGTAAAAATAATAGGAACAACTCCTAAATTTGCACCTTTTAGGGGTCAATTCAGGAGAGATATGACCCACAGAAGGGTACAAAATAAAAAGTAGTTTTGTTCTAAATAATTTTGGAGGTGAAAAAATAATTGGACTAGGTCATACAATGACCATCCTAGGGGTCAATTTGAAATGTATATGAACTATTTTTTATAGTTTTTTCCATTTTTTGTATATTTCTCCTCAGAAGGGTGGCAGATATGGAGAAGGTATGCTCAGAAGAAATGTTGGAGCTGAAAAATTAATAGGAAAGTTATATCATATGTTTGAAAAATAAAGGCTCTTCAATTCGGGAAGATATAAACTATTTTCAGATTTTATTGTATAAAAGCCCCCAGAAGGATAACATATGTGGATAGGTATGTTGAAGAGAAATGTTAAGGGTGAAAAATAATAGACTAGCTCATACATTTGATCTCTCTTACGGTCAATGTGGAAGAGATAAGAGCTGTTTTGCCCCCTTTTTATGGTGACCTCTAGAAAGTTGGCTAAAAGGAGGTAGGTATTTTTAGAAGAAATGTTGAAAGTAAAAATAATAAAAGAAACAGCCAATACATTTGACCCCTCCAGGGCTAATTTGGGAGAGATATAAACTATTTTCTTCATAGTGTTGTTTTGAAAGTTGCCTTTTGTTGTTATTTCGATTGATAAAAAAAAAATATCCGTGGCCTGCTAGTAACTAATAAATGCATTAATGCCTTTCTCTAGATTCCACATTTATTTCACGTCAAAGAAACCCTCTGTTTAATCGTCCTAGGAAAAGCAGCAAGAGCTTAAATGCTTATTGATATGAGTACAAGGAGTTTTTTGTTGCTAAGCCATTGCTTAGAAGCATTTTCTTAAGCTTATATGAAGTTAGTTGTAAGGCTTAGTTCTTATTCTTTACGTTCATTACATCTTTGTTCTACAAAAAGTCTTAAAACCGTCTATGCTCTGTTCACACTGAGAGCTAAATGCGCATTTACGAAATCCACGTTAACGAACGGCCCTTTACTCGTTGTAGGAGTAACAGGGACAAATATATACAGTAAATGCTCTAAATGCGCATAAAGTTATCATTGTGAACATAACATTACCGTAAAAAAATAATTTTTAGAAAACGCAACAACTAATCAAAAGAAGTCAAAAAATTGTTTTTTCCCAAAAAAAAAATTTAAAATTGTGTGTGCTTTTGGAATGAAGAAAGTAAAAGTAAGGTCGTTACTAAAGAGCATTTTCTAATTTTTTTCTACAAAATTTATTTTATATATCTTAAAATAATAGTTATCGCGGGAAAAGTCCAAGGCAGCTAAAATAAATAAAAATTTAAATTCAAATTTTTTTTTTTAAAGTGTCATAATGTTAAAAGAAACTTTAGATCTGTAATCCTTTATTTTTTTCGCCAACTTCAAGCTCAATATCGGCATTGAACACGAAACCTTTCGCAAACGGTGCCGCTGAATTGGTCGTCAGAAAATATGAGCCACTGGCACTAAAAAAAAATGTTACGAAATTAAATTAAGTTGTTATCTATATCCTTATTAAGAAACCAAAATACTTTTGAGAAACGAAGTAGCCCATCAGCATATGTTTAAAATGAGCAAATTTATTACAATTCTGCAATAAAAACTCCCACCAGTTGCCACAGGGATAGGACCAAAATCCGGTTTTGGTACTGATGGATTCAGCGTAGTAGAGCGGTGCGCGGTAATGGTTGCAGTTTCGGTATTCTAAGTATTAATATAAAAAAAACAAACACTTTTTTTAAGTTTGCTATACAAAACGAACTACTATTTTAGCAACCTTTATTAAACCAGTAGGTGCATCCAGACTGTGAGAGATACTCTAAATTTGGGTAGAAATCCGCGTGACCTCTCGGCAAGTGAACTCCATACAAAAATGAATCCGTGTGTATGACATCTACAAAGTCGGCATCTGACGAATCTAAGAATTCTTCATAGTCTGTAGAAATAAAACCAGGTCGAGCGGGATCCAAACCTAACCAAGAGTCAAGATGAGCAATCAAAGTTAACGTGAAATAATCGCAATAAGCTTGATGTACCCGTGATCCTGTGCAACTTATGACGCACATGGTTTGCTGTCAGTCCTGCAATTTGGCCACCCAAGCTAAAACCAATGAGGTGAATATCATCTCGTTTATATATTCCACTCTCTATTAGATTATCCACAAGTTGTGCCAAACATTTGCCTATATTTTGGGCATTTTTTACAGCCCAAGGATAGTAGCAGGGAAGTCGAGCAAGTGGGCTATAATCCATGGAAAGTACATGTACCGGCTCTGCTTGCAGCAGAACTGGACGTACTTCCACATTCGGCGAGTGATCCCGATGCCCGGTAAAACCGTGTATAAGAATTCTCAGAGGTCTTAGTGGCTCAAAGTCCTGAGCACTCAAGTGTAAGGGGTCTAATAGTAAGGCACCTTCTGCTAGTGTATCGCTATTTAAGACAACAGTAACTTTAGACTGTGACATTTTAAATCAAAAATACCTACTTTTTGTACAGCCAAAATTGTATTTTTGGATTCGGACACTCACCACTGGCGAATTCACATTGACATCTGCAGTCTAAAGAGTTTGAAGATAAAAGTTTTTGTTTGATTTGAAAAAAGTTATAGTTGAGAATAAAGGTAACCTTTAATGACTGTTATTAATATACAAACTAATCCGTATATTTTCAATTTCATGTTAACTATGAGACACTCATAGCAAAACTGTTTTAAATATTTCTTTATAAAAGTCAAATAAGTTACGGGTTTTTCACAAAAATTATGGAAAATAAATGTGTGTGTTTTTATGGCTACCATCATATTAGAACCCGTTTAAAGTTGTAATAATGTGCACATAATAAATAAAAAAGTAAAAAAGTAATAACATTGTATAAAGATATATATCAGCCAATGTATGTACTTTGAAAATACGTGAATAAATTAAAAAATAAAAATTCATTTAAAAACATGTTCTCCATGAATAAAACTAAATAAACAATTTAATAAACTTTAGCTTTAAAAAGAGATAACAGCGGAGTATTGCCTTTGCTCTGAGGGATATTAATGCTTTATAATAACTAAATAAATCTTTTGGTAATCTTTGTGAGAGCCTTTAATAAAAAAATAACAAAATTAAAACAATTTTTATGAGAGTGTTAGAAAATAAAGCAAGGCTATACTTTAAAGAATTACATAAGATATCAAGAATATATTGTTTGGCTTCCAAACGTGAATACTTTGTAATAATATTTTAATGAGAAAACTTGAGAATAAAATGAGAATTTTTTAAATATATGAATAGAGCAGAGTTGAGCTTAGTAGATAGAAGCCAAAAATGTATATAAAGGCTCAATTATTTGTTACGGTCACAGTTCTTGTTATGAGCTTGTTATAAATTTGCCACGTTACGTTCATTGTCAAAGGTGATTTTTGGAAACTTTATTCCAAAATTTTCCACACAGTGTCCAAAAGCAGAAATAAGTTTTCACTTCTAATTATTTGTCAAAATAATTTTTTGATCAACTCAATTCAAAAAAAAAAAATTGTTTAGACAACTAATAAAATTAAAATTTATTTCTTCAAAGGACTTGTTTTTAAGAAATTTAAAACATATTTCTTGTGAATTCAGAGGACTAATATCTACTCTCGGCTAAATAGGTAAGTTCCAATTTATTTTTGATTTTTATTAAATTTTCTAATATAAACCTAATAATGATTTCTTTGAAGTGTATTTTTTATCCAATACATATAAAATTAAATATGCATTTATTGTAGAATAAAATATAAAAAAATGAATAAACAAACACTTTTGTAATATTTTATTTGGTTTTTAAATATGTAAATATTTCTTATCAAAAATATCATAGTTTTGTACCAATATTTTACTCTTTATAAATCTAAAAAATTTTTAGCAGATTGACATTACAGTCTTTCTATATAAAATGTTAGATAAGTCACTATGCTATAATATAGTCTTACCGTTGTACGGCCATTGTTCGACACTGGTTCGACCGCTGTTCCACTGAGTTTACTTCAAAGCAGCAGCTTTTTGATTCCTGTTCGTCCGCTGTACGGACGTTATTCGACCTTTGTTCAGCCGTTGCTCAAACTAAGTAACACATTTTAATTTTAACGTGGGTACAGAAATTATATTTTTTTATTGTTAATTCAAAACAAAAACAAGATATACGAGTAAACAAAAAATGTTTAACTAAGGCTAATCAATGACTGAACAAGGGTCGAACAATGGCCATACAGCCAAGAAAATACAAGAAAGAGATTGGCCGTACAAAAAAAAAATCAACAAGCGGCTGTTTTGAAGTGA
Organism: Dichetophora obliterata; assembly: GCA_963920525.1. NCBI lineage: Eukaryota > Metazoa > Arthropoda > Insecta > Diptera > Sciomyzidae > Dichetophora > Dichetophora obliterata. The sequence continues at coordinate 231,745,530 of OY986436.1, read as the reverse complement.
TCTTAGCCGAAGAGCCGTTCTAGGGTCAGGCTATATAATTTCATAGTAAATTAACTAGTTAATATTATAACTATGTAATCAGTGCCGAACAGTGATCGAACATGTGCCAAACTGTACAATAATTATACTATATGGTTATTCCCATCGTAACTCATGCGACATGCGTACGACCTAAAGCTTCGTTTTCCCGGAAGTTTTCGTTATTAATGTAAAAAAATTTCTTATGTACAAGACAAACTATGTCTTACAAGACATAGTAATGGTATCCAAAATTGTTGTTCTTGTAACTATTTAAGAATGGCAGTGGTAAATATGGGCGTAACTCACGCGACAAAAAAGGAAGTGTGTTTTACAAGCAAGTTTATATTGTAAAAGCTCAGCGAATTTTCCCATATAATTCGTTTTTGTTTTTAATTTTTGAATAATGGGAAAACAGTGAAGTTTCATAATAAACCCACTTTACCTATGGACTTTGCTTATTTAGAAGTATATTGAGTTTCCAAAAGATATTTGCCGTAACTCACGCGACATAACCCACGCAACAAAATTTTCTTAAATTTAAATTGGGTGATTAAGTAATTAGGTAGTAAAGTAATTATGTAATTTAGTAATTATCAAAGAAATTTAATATATTGTCCTTTTCTTGCCTCAACCATTTTTCTATTATCTTTAGCCAATACCTTCCATTTTTACTAAAACAAAAAGCTTACGAAACATTTACTAAGCATTTACGAAAAAGGAAACTACATTTGTGAAAGAGTGCAGACGATTTGATCATCATGGTTAATGAATTTATATAGAAATTTCTTAAATTAATATGTTTCTTTTAATAAAATCATAAAAAAAAGTTTTTAAAACGTTTTAAGTTTTTGGTCACGGTTGACTTTTTCCTGGAGATGCCCATATTCTATAATTAAACTATACAAATCGAGCTTGCTGATTGGAAAATCGCAGCTTTTATATATTAATTACTTTATTTATAGTTATTTTTTTTATTCCGTTTAAAATATTAATGCCTTATTTTGTACAACGCATGGACAATTTCTAGAGATGATCTTTTCATTGAACGTTTCCCTCAATAAAGCGATTGTTTCTCCAACTGTATGGCATATTGAGCCATACTGTTGAAACTAGAGGTCGGCTACACCAATGTCCAAAATTTTTGGTATCAAAAAATTTCATTGATCATTGCTCTGTAGCGAGCAAGGGCTCCATCCGCATTTTTGAAGAAATACGGGTCCGATGATGCCTCCTGCACATAAACCACACCAAACAGTACATTTATCGGAATACATTGGAAGTTCTTGGATTGCTTCTGTTTTTTCATCGGCCCAAATACGGTAATTTTGCTTGTTAACGTAGTCATTCAACCAGAAATAAGCTTCGTCGCTAAACAAAATTTTTCGATAAAATAATGGATCAATTTGAAGTTGTTTTAAGGCCCAGAAACCGAAATTAAAACATTCATCAAAATCAGCAGGCTTCAATTCTTGTACGAGCTGTATTTAATAGGCCTTCAGACCAAGATCACGCTTCAAGATACGCCACAATGATCCATAAGAGATGCCCAAAGCCTGAGATCGGCGACGAATCGATTGTTCACGGTTTTCACGGACACTCTCTGCTACTGCAGCAAATTTCTCAAAATTACGGGCTCTGTGCACTTTGGTTGATTGATAAATGTCCAATAGTCTTAAATTGGTTCGAAATTTAGTGATGGTGTTACGAATAGTGCGCGCAGTTGGACGTTCATAACGACCAAAATGATGTTGAAGAACTCCATAACATTCTCTATCTGATGACTGATTTTGGTAGTAAGTTTCCATAATTAATAAACGTTGTTCAGGAGTAAGTCTATTCATGATTGAGCCGTATTGAATACTGAACACAAACGTCATATGAACAAGCTATTTGACACATAACAGCTGTCAAAACAACCCAGTTGAAAAAGGAACCCCGTATTGGATCACCCTATTCTCCTCTTAGATCAATACATTTAGTCCAGCGTTTTCCCAATATTTTATTCCTTTCAACGAAAAGGTTTCATCAAGGTCCCTTAAGATAAGCGTTAGTTTCAGTGATCACTTCTTCATTCGGCCAAAATCTCTGCTGAATCCGAGTCATTATTTCAGGTTTGAAAATAGTGTCAGGGGCTAATTCTTTAATATATGGTTTATGGTGTATCAGTTCGTAGCCCAGTTAATGGATTTTTGCCATGGCGACTACAGAAGTGGGCACCGGTGCGTTGTAGTGGTAAAGAAGCAATATTTTCTCCGCCAAATTCTGTCGTTTTTGCTTGAAAGCAATGTCAAATCTGTTCAACAACTGTGAATAATATTCGCCGGTGACCGGTTTACCATTTTCAAGGTAATTGATGTAGATGACTATTTTTACTTCTGTTCTTTGGTGCACGTTCACCCGGAAAAATTCACTGCTTTGACTGTTTCTTTGTCTATGGTGTGTTGTGATTAGGGAGTCAAGTCAATCCCGGGATCACGGACGATTTAAGCTCCTTTAAATTCCGGGATTTTCTTTTCGGGATCCCGGGATTTTTAAATAAAAAATTTCTATCACAAATATTCATGTAAGTACAACCACTTCAATTTTAGTTGATATGAATATAGAATTAGAAAAACCTTTTATTGAGGCTGAAAAAGATTGTTAGGACGATGAGTGTAAATTACTGAAGCAATGAATTTGGGTTATATTTGTAATAATATCCGAACAAATCTCTCTAATGAAAAATAAGACGCGTTGATCAGCTTAATGTATTACTTTAAAAATAATTAAAACAAAAAATTTAATTTTGCCTTAAACACAAAAAACATGCAGATGGCGGCAAAAAAATTTATAAACATTTATGTAATAACTTAAACTGTTATGTATGTTATTTTTTATATTTTTTGTTCCTTAAATTACAAAATTTGATAGCCATTAATATTATTTTATTTAGATTTTGTTTTTATTAACAATAAGGGTATTCACAATTGTGTAGTATCGTGGTATTCTGGTTTTTTTACCATAGTTGAAAACCCTTTAAAATAGAATTTGTGGTTGGGAGGGAACCTCTCACTATAGCTTTTTGTTACTGTTCAAATAAATAATCTGTCCAATTTGATATATTTTATTGATATATGGCATAAAAATGTTTAAATTGCATTTTAAGCTTCTTCCATTTTTGCAATTAGAAAATAACTGGCAACCAATCAGTTGTTTATGGAACTTAAAAAACCACGTTCATTAAACATATCATTGAGCTACTTAAAATAACCACACTTTTGGTTTTTAGAGATTTCATGTAAAACAACAAAAAATATAAAAACCGCTTGGTAAAGTGCGGTAAGCCTTATAAGTGAGTTAATTTAATTTTTTTTTTGTTTTAAGTAATAAATAATAAAAAATTGTATTAAAAACATTTTGAATTATTTACTTCTTAAAGTTTATTTTTAATCCCGAACTAATCCGCGGATTCCGGGGTTGGGATTTTCAATCCCGATAATCCCGGGATCGAGAAAAGCTTCCGGGATTGGACTCCCTAGTTGTGATGTATCCATATTTCGTCTTCTGTGCAAAAACTCCTTCGGCTTGTGGTTAAATATCTCCTTTGAAACACTCCTTTGAATTAGTCACACGGCTGCGCTTATGGTCGAGTGTAAGCAATCGCGGCATCCATCGCACGGATAGCTTTTTCATGTCCAAATATTTACGTAAAATATAATATACCAGCTCTGTTGAGATGCCTTTAGTCTCAGCCTTAGCCATCTGACGCACTTTTATTCTCCGATCGTTCACTATCATTACATGGATTTTATTGATGATTTCTGGCGTGACGACCTCCTTTGGGTCACCTGAATGTTCAGCGTCACTTGTGGTGGTACGAACACAACGGAATTCAGTAAACCACTTCTTAACCATTGAATTTGATGGTGCAGAGTTTCCATAGAATTTATCTAGTCTATTTTTGGTTTCGGTGATGGTTCCTTTACGCAAAAACTAAGGATTGATGAGTACTCGAAATTAACTTGTTTCTATTTTCGTTGAAAATCACGAGGTTCTCTGCTTTCAACGGCGGTCAAACACAAACTAAACCACGCAGCTTGTTTTATAAAATGAAATAATTTCTATATAAAAAACAATTTACCGAACTCTTATTTTCATCATTTACAAATAAAATACTTGTTTTAACCCTCCGTTTGGCACACAGTCTGGCCAGAACTTTTTCGATTCTAATTTTAGCATGTTTTTAATTAAGCTAGCAACTTGAAATTTCATGTAGCTTCCCAAAACTTCATTGGCTGTCGTTCTATATAACAATAAGTATGAAAAAACCAATGCAAGAATAATTATAAGGATTTTGTGCTGTACACATCATATTCGTATCGCATGGGTCTGGGCAGACCCACATATATTTTGTATGCAAATTAATGCAATTTGAATAAGTTGCTTTGCTTTTGATCTTTATTTTGCAAATTTTCCATTCCAACCGCCATCCATTCTCTATGAATTTGTATATTCATGTGTATTCATACTATAAGGCCTATTTCCGTACTCATTTCAAGTAACTTGAAGTTACTTAAACGCGTTTCTCTACATATTTTTCAAGCACGAGAGACAAAAAGAGCAAACAAAATGTCACTCTTTATTCTATTGTAATTACAAGAAACAGCTTTTTTTTCTATTCGTTGACAAGGTAGTGGACAAGGAAGCGTTGAACGAAAAACATGTTGTTAGTTTTATACATTGCACCAATGATTGTCAAGTCGAAGCAATATTGTTTTACAATGCAAATAAAGTGGGCGTCGATTGCATGAATCAAATGGTTACACATTTTACTTCAAAACGATCAACAAAATGATGGGCATTTACTTTTTTCTGCAATATGCTAGATGTAATGGCATTGGCTGCATTTTGCATTTGCAAAGAAGTCGATGGCACCAAAGGATCTGATGCAAGACGAAATTTCGTATGCATGATATCAAACACATTGGCGCTCCCACACATCGAACAGCGAATGTACAATCCTCACATCAACAAACAATTCAGTATTCGTTTGGCCTTGGAATCCTTTTTCGGGAGACAAATAAATGTGAGTATTCAAGTTCGATTAAAATTACATTTACCGTTAGTTTTAATTTTGACGTGACTTAATCTTATTTGACTCGTTTTTGTGTTTTTGTTTCACTTCAGATTGCACCAGAAGTAGTGACATTCGAAAAAAAGAAAAGTTGCAAAATTTGTGCACAAGAAATTAAAAAATACGCCGGAAAACTCGTTTCTTTTGTTCAAAATGTTCAAACGCAGTATGCCAACAACTCTCAAAAGTTAATTGTATTTGTTTCTCTTGCCATAAAGATAAGTAGGGAAAATGAATGTAGTATATTTCATCAGAATATTAGCTAAATAAAAATTTACAACAGCATTCTTAAAAATAAAACATACATTATAAAAAAATTTTTTTTTTACATTCCAAAAGTTTTCCTACAATACTTTTGTCTACGCAGGTAGTTGCAAAAACACATGCGAAAACCACCGAAAACAAAAAAAAAATAAAAATATGTATCTACATTATATATAAATAAGTCTCAATTCATCACCAATAACTCAATATTTACATGTAAATGCTTGAAAATGTATATGGGCCTGGCTGGACCCATTAGGTACAAATGTGACGCGCCGAGCATGTGCCCAACGGAGGGTTAATCCTTTCATTGGATTTTCCAATTATATTGGACACATCAGAAAATAACTTTTATTTTGTAACTTTTGTTTTAAACCACTGGGTACTATAAAATTAAGTCATAGCAATAGGATATACAAAAATTTAGAAAGATATTTGACGTTTAACTCATTTTTTTTCGATTTTTTGCCCAATAGAGACAAACAAATTTTTTGTTTTGTGTCGTAAAAAGTTTTGCTAAAGAAGTGCTTTTAGTGTTTCGTGTAAAAACCTGTATTTTTCTGTTCGTACCACACTTCCTTTATATACTAATTTTCAGATAAATATAGGTTTTCAAACATATTTTCTACACACCTTTACATTATAATACAACTTTTGAATGGTTTTATGGCAAAAGGTAAGCAGCCTAAATTATAGGAACACTACCTTCAAAAATTATTACGTTATTATTCTAGCCTAGTCATTTTAAGGGTTAAGATTTTTGGGAAAAATTTGGCATACTCATTGAAGTACATTACATGGATTTTTTTACGATACATTACATGATACAACAAAAATGTTCTTTAAAAAAATAATCACAGTTCTTCTTAAAAGGTTTTTCTGAAGGTTCACGTATCGGGTCAGGTCAGGTTTCTGTGATAGTGCCTTTAAAAGCTTCGTCAAATGTCTTACAACATTTTGTGTTTTTTGTATAGGAACTACAGAAGGGTCCCTCCCTATCTAGTGGTAGATAGGAGGTGGGTATGTTCAAAAGACATGTTAATGGTAAAAATAATAGGAACAACTCCTAAATTTGCACCTTTTAGGGGTCAATTCAGGAGAGATATGACCCACAGAATGGTACAAAATAAAGAGTACTTTTGTTCTAAATAATAGGCGTATTTTATTCGTTCTGGTTAAACCAAATAGGTTCTAAATAACATGCAGAACACTAACAAAAAGATGAACTTGCTCAGTAGCTAGTTCATCTCGTTGAACTATTTTTTTTCGCTACGGCTCTATAGATGTCGCTATTGGTTTAGTTTGTGGCAGCACTCGCAAGTAAGAGTTTGGTTTACAACCCTTCTTAGTCACCCAATGCTGGCAAAATAAACATCTGTGCTGTTTAGTCATATCATCGTCGACAATGCCCCAAGCGGTCAGAAGCAGTAATGGTATTGTTTTGCAATCAGCCGTTTGGTCATATCATTTGGCGACAATGCCCCAAACGGTCTAAGGCAAAACTTACAAAGCTTTAACTAATGCGATCTATTCGTTCACTGGTTAAAGCAGAACGAATAAAACGCAGCTAATATTGGAGGAGAAAAAATTATTGGACCAGGTAGGAAAAATTTACCATCCTAGGGGTCAATTTGGAATGAATATGAATTATTTTCTATATTTTTTGCCATTGGTATTTTGACCCTCAGAACGGTGGCAGATATGGAGAAGGTATGCTCAGAAGAAATGTTGGAGGTGAAAAATTAATAGAATAGTTTATTATATATTTGAAAAATAAAGGCGGGAAGATATAAACTTTTCTCAGATTTTTTTGTATGAGAGCCAAAAGAAGGATAGCATATGAGGATAGGTATGTTGAAGAGAAATGTTAAGGGTGAAAAATAATAACACTAGCTCATACATTTGACCTCTCTTACGGTCAATGTGTAAGAGATATGAGCTGTTTTGCCCCCTTTTTATGATGACCTCTAAAAAGTTGGCAAAAATAGGTAAGAAATGTTGAAGGTAAAAAAAATAAAAGGAACATCTCATACATTTGACCCCCTTAAGGGGTAAGTTTGGGAGAGATATAAACTAGTTTCTGCGTAGTGTTGTCTTGAAAAAACAACCACACTTCCAACTATTCGTTGCCTTTTGTTGTTATTTTGATTGATAAAAAAAATGGACGTGGCCTGCTAGTAACTAATTAATGCATTCATGCCTTTCTCTGGATTACGTCATTTATTTCACGTCAAGGATACCCTTTGCTTAAGCATCCTAGGAAAAGCACCAAGAGCTTAAATGCTTATTGATAAGAGTACAAAAAGTTTTTTGGTGCTAAGCCATTGATTAGAAGTATTTTCTTAAGCTTGTATAAAGTTAATTGTAAGGCATTGCATAGTTTTTATTCATTACGTTCATTATTTTTTTTTTTTAATTCTACAGTCTATTTTTATTCTCATAAAGTCTAAAAACCGTTTTACCGTGCAAAAACTAATTTTTAGAAAACGCAACAACGAATCAAAAGAAGTCAAAAAGATGTTTTATCAAAAAACAAAATTAAACAATTGTGTGTTTTTTGTAATGGAGCAAGTAAAAGTAAAGTCGTTAATAAAAAGCATTTTTTAATATTTTTGTACAAAATTTATTTTATATATGTATCTTAAAATAATATTTAGCGCAGGAGAAGTTCAAGGCAGCTAAAATAAATAAAAATTTAAATTCAAAATTTTGTTTTTTTAAAGTAAGTGTTAAAGTAATGTTAAAAGAAACCTTAGATCTGTAATCCTTTATTTTTTCGCCAACTTCATGCTCAATATCGGAATTAAAACACGAAACCTTTCGCAAACGGTGCCGCTGAATTGGTCGTCAGAAAATACGAGCCAGTGGCACTAAAAAAAAAAATGTTGCGATAAAATAACTTGTTATCTATCTACATCCTTATAAAGAAAGCAAAATACTTTTCAGAAACGAAGTAGCCCATCAGCATATGTTTAAAATGTGCAAATTTATTAAAATTCTGCGATAAAAAACCCACCAGTTGCCACAGGGATTAGGCTTGGGTAGTTCACGAACGAACTAGTTCAATTGAACTATTCGTTCTCATGAACTATGTGAACTAGTTCATTGATTCTCGTTCTTTTAGTTATTTTAGTTCAATCGATTTTGCGATTTCGACAAGTCAGATCGAAATGAACTAGAAAAAATTTGGTTTCACTCAACAATGGTTTGAGTCCGTGCTGATACAGTTTTTCACTAATGAACGGTGAAAAAAAAATTGTTTGCAAAAGCAAATTTTTGTGGCAAATATTGTGTGGAATGCCCCATATGTAGTAGTTTTATGTAAATTTCTTCTATATCCGCAGTTAATGATTGATTCGGTCATATAGTTCGTTTCATTTTATAGATCTGATCATGAACGAGCAAACAAAACAAACTAAAAGTCCTATTGAACTAAAAAATACAACGAGCTAACATACCTAACGATCTAAAACACCAAACGAACTATAAGACCTAACGAACTAACATGAACGAGTGCACGAAACGAACTAAAAGAGCGAACGAACTAAATTAACTAAATGAACTAAAAGAACTATATGAACGAACTAGTTCATTAAACTCAACTGAACTAAAAAGAGCGATCTTTTTAGTGAACTAAAATGCCCAAGCCTAACAGGGATAAGACCAAAATCCGGTTTTGGTACTGATGGATTCAGCGTAGTAGAGCGGTGAGCGGTAATGGTTGCATTTTCGGTGTTCTAAGTATTAATATAACAAAAACGAACACTTTTTAAACTTGCTATACAAAACGAACTACTACTTTTTTTTACAACCTTTATTAAAAAAGTAGGTGCATCCAGACTGTGAGAGATACTCTAAATTTGGGTAGAAATCCGCGTGACCCCTAGGCAAGTAAACTCCATACAAAAATAAATCTGTGTGGATGACATCTACAAAGTCGGCATCTGACGAGTCTAAGAATTCTTCATAGTCTGTGGAGATAAAACCAGGTCGAGCGGGATCCAAACCTAACCAAGAGTCAAGATGAGCAATCAAAGTTAACGTGAAATAATCGCAATAAGCTTGATGTACCCGTGATCCTGTGCAACTTATGACGCACATGGTTTGCTGTCAGTCCTGCAATTTGGCTACCCAAGCTAAAACCAATGAGGTGAATATCATTACGTTCATATATTCCACTCTCTATCAGATTATCCACAAGTTGTGCCAAACATTTGCCTATATTTTTGGCATTTTTTACAGCCCAAGGATAGTAGCAGGGAAGTCGAGCAAGTGGGCTATAATCCATGGAAAGTACATGTACCGGCTCTGCTTGCAGCAGAACTGGACGTACTTCCACATTCGGCGAGTGATCCCGATGCCCGTTAAAACCGTGTATAAGAATTCTCAGAGGTCTTAGTGGCTCGAAGTCCTGAGCACTCAAGTGTAAGGGGTCTAATAGTAAAGCACCTTCTGCTAGTGTATCGCTATTTAAGACAACAGTAACTTTAGACTGTGACATTTTAAATCAAAAATACCTACTTTTTGTACAGCCAAAATTGTATTTTTGGATTCGGACACTCACCACTGGCGAATTCACATTGACATCTGCAGTCTAAAGAGTTTGAAGATAAAAGTTTTTGTTTGATTTGAAAAAAGTTATAGTTGAGAATAAAGGTAACCTTTAATGACTGTTATTAATATACAAACTAATCCATGTATTTTTAATTTCATCTTAACTATGAAACACTCAAAGCAGAACTGTTTTCATTATTTCTTTATAAAAGTCAAATAAGTTACGGGTTTTTCACAAAAATTATGAAAAATAAATGTGTGTGTTTTTATGGCTACCATCATGTTAGAACCCGTTTAAAGTTGTAATAATGTACACATAATAAATAAAAAAGTCAAAAAGTAACAACATTGTTCCGAAAAGTATAAAGATACATATCAGCCAATGTATGTACTTTGAAGATATGTGTATAAATTAAAAAATAAAAATTAACTCAAAAGCATGTTCGCCACGGAAAAAACTAAATAAACACTTTAATAAACTTTAGCTTTAATAAGAGATAACAGTATTGACTTTGTTTTGAGGGATATTAATGCTTTATAATAACTAAATAAATCTTTAGGTTATCTTTGTGAGAGCCTTTAATAAAAAAATAAACAAAATTAAAACAATTTTTATGAGAGTGTTAGAAAGTAAGCCAAAGCTATACTTCAAAGAATTACATAAGATATCAAGAACATATTGTTTGGCTTTCAAACGTGAATACTTTGTAATAATATTCTAATGAGAATAATTGAGAATAAAATGAGAATTTTTTAAATACAGGGTGTCCGGACTTGAGATGCTAATCCGCTAAGGGGTGATTCCTTGGCTTATTTTGAGCAAAAAATTGTAAGGTATCCCCCATCATTTAAATAAGACATCACAGGTAAAAACTTTGTATGGAAACTTTGTAGGAGGTACTTCAAGGGTATCAGTAAAAATATAAAAACAAAAAAATTAGGGAAAATTTTCGAGAAAAACATACTTTTTAAAAAAAAATTTTTAAAAATGAACAAAAACATCGACTTTGCAGAGCCATATCTCCACAACCTATTTTCAATATACAACTGTTATGGTACCGAAAGAGCGCCTGATTAATGTCCTATCTAGCAACCATATCAGAACTATACTAAGTCTGATACTTTGGAGGCTATAGTATTATCTTTGGTAGCACCTACTTTACCGAACACATTTATTTAAATTATTTGCTACGGTCACAGTTCTTGTTATGAGCTTGTTATAAATTTGTTACGTTACATTCATTGTCAAAGGTGATTTATTCCAAAATTCCCCACAAAATGTCGAAAAGCAGAAATAAGTTGTCTCTTCTACTTATTTGTCAAAATAATTTTTTTGATCAACTCAAAATCAAAAAAAAAAATTGTTTAGACAACTAACAAAATTAAAATTTATTTCTTGCAAATTTCAGAGGACTTGTTTTAAAAAAAAAATAAAATATAATTCTTGCAAGCTCAGGGGACTAATATCTACTCTCGGCTAAATAGGTAAGTTCCAATTTATTTTTGATTTTTATTCAATTGTCTAATTTAAAACTAATAATGATTTCTTTCAAGTTTATTTTTTATCTATAACATATAAAATTAAATATGCATTTATTCTATATATATAAAAATAAAACGGTCCATCTATGAAATGCCATCACGGGCGAACGGCTGAACCGATTAGGCTGATTTTTTTTTTATTCAATTCGAAATTTTTAGTAGATGGTTTATATAGAAAAAAAAACTTAATTCGACAAAGGGGCGTGGTACCTCCCATAAAAATCGCAGATTAAAAATCCGATATTTCTGCTCCTATTATAGGTATTTGAACAAAATTTGGTACATCCGTTTAATGTATGCGTTCCAAGCTTTACTCCAAATATGGGCGGGATTGGACAAAGGGACGTGGTACCTCCCATACAAATTACAAATTCAAAATCCACTATTTCTCCTACTGTTGTTGGTATCGGAATACAATTTAATATGAAGGGTTTAGTGTATAGTTTCTAAGTTCAACTACAAATATGGACGCAATTGGACAAATGAACGTGGTACCTCCCATACAAATTACGAATTTAAAATCCATTATTTCTGCTCCTCTTATAAATACGCCCACTTTTTCGAAATCATGGCAATTCCGGAGATCTGCACATTTTACAGTGAAACTTGCTGTTTAGGTGCTCCAAGAGACGAACACAATTTATAAATGTTTTCACGCCCACTTTTAACGCCCACAAATCAATATCTATATATATATAAAGCAAAACGATGTGTGTCTGGCTGTGTGATGTCTATAGACTCCAAAACTACTGAACCGATTGACCTGAAATTTTGGCAGTCGATTTGTTTCAGGTACGAGATGGTTGAGGAAAAAAATTTGCCACAACCCCCTTTTACCGCCCCCAAATCAATAAAAATGTTATATTTCAGTCGGTTTGGGTCGTATATGGCTAAAATTTTGTAATTTAGTATGTACGGTTACTGTCGACAACTGTACGAAAAATTGGTTTCCACGCCCCCTTTGCGCCCACAAATCAGTGAAAATGCTATATTTCATGCAGTTTTGGCCGTATGAGACTAACATATGATACTTAAGTTTGTATGGTTACTTTCGGCAATTGTGCTAAAAAAGGGCGTCATCGCTATATAGCCACACCCACTTTTTAAGAAACCATCAAAATTGACTACTGGGTCGATTGAGCTAAAATGTTGGCTTAGTTTGTACGGTTACTGTTAGCAACTGTACTAAAAATTGGTATCCACGCCCCCCTTTTACCGCCCACAAACCAATGAAAACGTTTTATTTCAACGGTTTGGGTCGTATTAGACAAAAATTTTGTAATTCAGTAAAGTGAAGTGAAGTGAAGAAGTAAAGTGCGCCAGGCTTAACCTAAATTGAGCTGAAATTTGGGCAGTCGATTTGTTTCGATTATGAGATGGCTCAAGGGAAATATTTTACCGCACCCCTTTTTACCGCTTGCAAAACAACAGAAATGCTATATTTCGCACGGTTTTGATCGTATTAGACTAAAATGTGGTTATTTAGTGCACATGGCTACTTTCGGCAGCTATACTGAAAATGGTGAATATATTTGACATTTCTTGACATTTTCGTGTATGGCAGTAAGGCGGTCTGTGGCAGAACAACGTTTGCCGAGGAGATAGATTGTTCCTGTGAGGTTTGGTAACGTTTGGACGAGGGGGCGTGGTTCCTCCCATACAAGCCAAATTTGCGCTATCGACCACAAACCAAATAAGGGATATATATCAGACGGTTTCGCTCGTAAAAACTAAGATATTATCATTTTGTTCAGATGGTTACTGTCAGTAACTGTACAAAAATCACTTTTTCGTCGCAATATATATACGCCCACTTTTTCAAAATTATGGCAATTCCGGAGTTCTACACATTTTTATACTGAAACTTGCTGTGTAGGTGCTCCAAGAGGCAGTCACAATACATAAATGTATTCACGCCCACTTTTAGCGCCCACAAATCAATATCTGTACATATAAAAATGAATCGTGATTTGTTCTGATGCTTAAAACTTGAAAACGACTAGACCAAATAGGATACTTCCTTCTACTGGTTTGTTCGTAACTGCTACGCAAAGGTTTAGGAAAAAAGTAATGCCACACCCCTTTTATCACCCACAAATCAATAACAATGCTATATTTAAGATGCTATATTTTGGTCGTATTAAATTAAAATTTGGTAAATAAGTTCTTATGATGACTGTCACTAACTTTAATAAAAACGGGCGTTGTCACACTTCATCTACGCCTACTTTTGGAAATATCACAATACTCCGAAACTATTGGTCCGATTGAGCTTAAATTTTGTAAGTGGCTTTGCTTTGAGTACGAGATGGTTTAAGAAAAAATGACACACCTTCTTTTACCTCCCATTAATATAAAAACAATTTGTGTTATCGAATAGCGTTATGGGTTGCACAGCTTAGAAATTCGGTATTCGACCACAATTTAGACGTACCGTACGTACGCGTTGGACAGGGAGGCCTGACATCTCCCTTACATCCCAAATTTGCAATATCGAATTGCTTTGAAGTTATAGATTGACAGCGTAAGAAATCGGTATTCGACCTAAATTTATACATGCACTTTCATTTATTACATTTTATGGGCGTAGGGAAAAGGGGAGTGACACTTCCCATACAACCCAACTTTGTGCTATCAAATAGCTTTGGAGTAATAGGTCGCACAGCATCGGAATTCAGTATTTGACCAAAATTTACGCATGCAGATTTACTGATAAAAATTTTTAGAGTTTGTCGGGGGGCGTGGCACCTCCAAATTAACCCAAATTTGCGATATCGAACAGCTTTGGAGTTATAGGTCAGCCTCGGAATTCAGTATTCGACCTCAATTTACACATGCAGTTTCATTGGTAAAAATTTATGGGCGTAGGGAAAAGGGGAGTGGCACCTCCCATACAACCCAAATTTGTGTTATCGAATATATTTGGAGTTACAGTACGACCTCGCTCAACGCAACCAATTAAATTCAAGCCAATTGCGAAATCTGAGGTTATTGCAAAAACAGAGGAAAAATTTTATATTGGCCAATAGACCTATTTCCAAAAAAATATGCATTTTCTACACATTCAAATTAAAGTGAATCGAAAAATTTTTGTTCAGAAACATAATTTCATTTTATTCAATTTATTTTTTTAAAAATTGGGAAATTTTGGTCTGCACTTTGTTGCAATTTATACTTTGCGTACAATTTGGGTGTTGAGATTATCGAGGAGTTGCGTGTAGCGAGGGTTGCGTTGAGCGAGGTCGTACTGTATATGTCGCACAGTTTTGGTATTCGGTATTCGACCTCCATGTACACATGCAGTTTAATTGATAACATTCTATGAGGGGTGATCAAGAGGGCGTGGCACTTCCTATACAACCCAAAATTGTTATATCGAATAGCTTTGTGGATATAGGTCGCACAGTCTCGGAATTCGGTATTTGACCTCAATTTAGACATGCTGTTTAACTGATAACATTTTATGGGCGTTTGAATAGGGAGAGTGGCAGCAACGCGCCGGGTTTCAGCTAGTTATAGAATAAAATATAAAAAATAAATAAGCAAACACTTTTGTAATATTTTTTTTTGGTTTTTAAATAAGTAAATATTTTTTTCAAAAAAAATCATAGTATTTTAGCAATATTTCACTTTTTATAAATTAAAAAAAAAACTGACCAAATTGACATTACAATATTTCTATATTAAATGTGAAATAAGTCACTAGTTATAATATAGTCTTACCGTTGTACGGCCATTGTTCGACACTGGTTCGAGTAATGTCATATACGGCTGTTCGGCTGACATTACTTCAAAACAGCAGCTTTTTGATTCCGGTTCAGCCGTTGCTCAAACTAAGTTACACATTTTTATTTTAACTTGGGTAGCTAAAAATTAATTTTATTTTTTATTGTGAATGCAAAACAAAAACTAGATATACGAGTAAACAAAAAATGTTTAACTAAGGCTAATCAATGACTGAACAAGGGTCGAACAATGGCCGTACAGCCAAGAAAATATAAAAAACAGATGGGCTGTAAAGAAAAAGAATAAAAAAGCGGCTGTTTTGAAGTAATGTCAGCCGAACAGCCGTATATGAGTAAGGCTATATAACTTCATAGTAAATTAACTAGTTAATATTATAACTATATAACCAGTGCCGAACAGTGATCGAACATGTATCAAAGCATACAATAGTTTTACAATATACTATAATTTAACTATACAATTCGAACTTGTTTATTGAAAAAATCGCAGCTTTTATACATACAGTCTTGGCCAAAAGTGTTAGGCACTACTTATTTTTTTATTTTTTTTTCTAAACAATTAATTTTTAATTAATTTTATACTTTACTAATTAATTAAACTTCTTTCGACTAAACTGTTATGCACAATTACAAATGGTATGAAGGTATGTATCGATTTCAAATAAATTTACACTTTGCGGTAAGTGCCTAATTGTTATTCAAAGCGGTGAGATAGTCAGCAAAAAATAAAATTTTCAAATTCGAGAATTAATGGCCTACAGAAAATGTGAAAAAACCGGAACTTTCTTTATTGAAACGTATTGAAATTCAACATTTATTTGATTCAGGCAAGATGAAAGTGAAATAGCAAAAAAAAAATTATATGCCCGCATTGTTCAGTTTAAAATACCCCAATTCGGTTTCGTCATACTGGATCACATCTGAATCGGAAAAAAAGCGGCAGAAAAATTGTACCACTTATAGAGAGGATCGAATTTTGCTGAGAACGTGCATTAACAATTGTCGAAAAACGTCAAATGAGCTGGCTGCTGACGTAATGAAACATTTTGGAAAAAAATCTCACCTAGAACGGTAAGAAGGAGACTCTGGAAGAATGGACTCAAAGGCTGTTAGGCAAGAAAAAAACCATGGCTCACGGAAAAAAAACAAAAAATCGTTTGGAATGGGCAAAAAAAGACCAATATTTTACTGAGGAGGATTGGAGTAACATCTTATGGTCAGACGAATCAAACTTTGAAGTAAGCATTACAATGAAACCACGAACTTAGAAACGTTTAGAGTAGCTTAGAGTTGTCAACCAATTTAGTTTTTTCGAGCTACTAAAATAGGTAATTTTTTTATTTTTTACAGTTGTTTGGTACTCCTGGTACTAGCTATGTAAGGCGAAGGCTAAGTACAACCCACAATGCGTTGTACCTACCATTAAACACGGAGGAGGAAGTGTTATGATTTGGGGCTGCATGGCTGCTGACGGAGTCGGGAAAATGTTTATTTGTGAGGGTCGTATGGACTCAAAAAAGTACATAAACGTAATGGAAAACAAGCTAATATCATATTCTTTGCATATTTTTGGTGAGGCGAACATGCGAAATGTACTATTTCAGCAAGACAATGCACCTTGTCACAAGTCCTCACTTTCAATGCGATGGTTTGTTGAATATGGCATTGAACTCCTTCCGTGGCCTGCCCAGTCCCCAAATCTAAACCCTATTGAGCATATGGGTAATTTTAGAACGTAATATCCGAAAATACCCAACAACATCTAAAGACATGCTCAAAAAGGTTTTAGAACAAGGATGGAACAAAGTAAGTTTGGATGAATGCTGCAAGCTGGTGAGGTCTATGCCTAAAAGGATAGCAGCAGTTATTAAAGCCAAAGGTGGTGTCACAATATATTAAGTGTTTTTCAATAAAAAATTATTTCCAACATAACTATACACTATGTTTTTATAAACTCACCATTTTTAAAAATAACTACTTTTCACGGGTGCCTAACACATTTTTCCAAGGCTGTATATAAAATACTTTCCTTATAGTTATTTTCTTTATTCTGCATGCGAAAAAACAGTTTTCTTCAAGAGCTTGCTGTTGTGGGAAAAATATTTTTTGTTATTTGCGCTTCCGCGCAATGGACATCAAGTGCTGTTCGTGTTGTTTTTGTTTGAGCATAAGCTAGAAGGCAAAATTGATGATAGAATATTCTGTTCGACTCGCGTTCGGGCGTTGTTCGGGCAAGTGACCTTCTTATATTATTTTTCGATGTTTATTTATTGCTTGCCAGTGCGGCTCTTGTTCGACCGCTGCTCGGTCAATTGTCTTTTAATTCTGTTATTGCTTTTTTTGCGATTGCGTTCGTTATGGTAATTAAGTGCTGTTTGTATTTCTTTTGTTTGAACATGTTTTTGTTTCGGCATAAGCTCGAAGAAAAAAACGATAATAGAATATAGTTTCAAAAAGGCCACTGTTCAGTCCATGATCGACCCATGTTCGTGCACTGTTCGGACAAGTAAGCTTTTTAATTTTTATTTGTTATTCGAACCTTAATTGACTCTGCCATTCTTACTCGAACAGCAATAAATTGTTTAAAAAAGGTTAAAGTATTTTATTTATTTATCTACTATGTCAAAAAGACATATTATTAGAAAATTAATACGTATACGTATACTTCGGTATATTTAACCATTTTTTTTTGTGTTTAGATGGAACATTTATTATGTTAATATACAAAACGTCTCACAATGTATTAGGCAAGATTTGGCTTTATTTGTTGCACATGCAAAGGACATCGAGTGCTGTTGGTGTTGTTTTTGTTTTGGCATAGGCTAGAAGGTAAAATTGATGATGCAACATTCTGTTCGACTCGCGTTCGGGCGTTGTTCGGGCGTTGTTCGGGCAAGTGACCTTCTAATATTTTTTCGATGTTTATTTATTGCTTGCCAGTGCGGTTCTTGTTCGACCGCTGTTCGGCCGATCTTGTTTTAATTCTGTTATTGCTTTTTTTTGCGATTGCGTTCGTTATGGTAATTAAGTGCTATTTGTATTTCTTTTGTTTGAACATGTTTTTGTTTCGGCATAAGCTCAAATAAAAAAACGATAATAGAATATAGTTTCAAAAAGGCCACTGTTCAGTCCATGATCGACCCATGTTCGTGCACTGTTCGGACAAGTGAGCTTTTTAATTTTTATTTGATATTCGAACCTTAATTGACTCTGCCATTCTTACTCGAACAGCAATAAATTGTTTAAAAAAGGTTAAAGTATTTTATTTATTTATCTACTATGTCAAAAAGACATATTATTAGAAAATTAATACGTATACTTATACTTCGGTATATTTAACCATTTTTTTTTTTGTTTAGACGGAACATTTATTATGTTAATATACAACGTCTCACAATGTATTAGGCAAGATATGGCGTTCTTTGTTGCACATGCAAAGGACATCGAGTGCTGTTGGTGTTGTTTTTGTTTTGGCATAGGCTAGAAGGTAAAATTGATGATGCAATATTCTGTTCGACTCGCGTTCGGGCGTTGTTCGCACAAGTGAACTTCTAATATTATTTTTCAATGTTTGATTCTTACTTGCCAGTGCGGCCCTTGTTCGACCGCTGTTCGGCCGACTATGTTTTAATTCTGAAAATTAATACGTATCATTATTAGAAAAACATTGCGAATCTTCGGTATATTTAACCATTTTTTTTTTTTTGTTTAGATGATGTGTTCGCTTTTTTAAGCTAAAAATTAACGATATTTATGATTTTTTTCACGGAACATTTATTATGTTTATATACAAAATGCATTAGGCAAGATACCAAAAGAAACTTTAAGATACCAAAGAAAAAAAAGGAGGTTTTCAAATTCTAAAAAAATATAATTCTAAATGTTAATAAAAAATAAAATTTCAAAAATTTATTTTTTTTCTTAGCCAAAATTTTAAGCCAAACTTGGGAAAGTTGTATTTCATTTTGTTAAATTGTGTTTTTTTTTAACACGAGAACTGCCTTGCAAAATAACATTTAGAGAGAATTGCGATAACACTTTTCGTTCTACATCTTATGATTTTATATAAATTAATAACTCTTTTAGTAAGAAGACTTTCGTCAAAATACTTTTAAGAGAAGAGTTAAAATACCATTTATTAAGAAGTATAATATTTTTAGGTTATTGGTTTTAAAAGTAGAAACCGGAAGATCATTCCATTAAGATCGCCTTAATCGAATTGCAATATTCTATTTCTATTCCGTTTCTTGCAACTTATTTTTTTGTTTCTTCGGTGTTTCTTATTTTTAAAATATGAATAACTAAAAAATTGGGATTTTATTGGGAATATTTTATCCTCTGCTAAAATAGAAAATATTTTAACGTTTCAAGTTGAATGTTACACAAATTCTGCCAGGTTACCCAACTCAGGTGCCATGGCAACAAAGGACACAACAAATTGTAAACAAACTATATAAAAAAGGTAAATAAAATAATATAACCGGTAAGAACACACAGCAAATATGTCTTTTAAGCCACAGCATAGAATCCGTTGTTATTGTAATAAAAAAGAATGTTATCACCAACAAAATTTAAACACAATAAACAATCAAACCAAATCAAAGTCAGGCAAAAAAACCAAGCATGAAACGGACAACAGATTCATCAAAATTAAGCGCAGCAATCCAAGCAATAGCAGCAAGTGTAGCAAACATGGTCTCATTCACTCTGATACCAACAAACAAGGGCTCGGCCACTCTAGCACCAATACCACATGCTTTAGTCGCCGGAACTCCACCGCTACTTTAACCAGTGTTTCCACCAACATGAGCAGCAAAGCACAGCATGATCGCATCAATCATAATCGTCGTGCTAGTCTCACCTCTACAACATCCTCGAATATGCCCGAAAGTCAAGATGAAGCAGTACACCCTAGTATTTGGAGTAGACATTCTCCACTGGAGGAACATGAAGATGATTTCACCGAACAACGTCGTTGCTATGAGCGCTATAAGATTCCATACGAACAAAAGTCCCGCTGGGAAGAACCGCTAGAGAAACCGCAGCAGTTGGTTTTGGTGGGCAATTTGAAGAGCACTCAGCCTACGCAAATGGACGATTCTTTTATAATGGAACTGCAAAGATTTCGATTGGAGAATGCAAATGATTGCTTTAATGTTCATCGACAGAATGATCTTAAAATGCAAAATCTACTTGGTGTCAGCTTATCAAAGAAACCTGCGAGCGAAGTTTACTCATATTCAAATACTCTTGACCCAACACTTGTTCCATGGAGTGATGCTATGAAAAGACTACGCAGTACTTTGGAAGATTCCGGCAGCTTACTGAAACGCACTCCAAAACAGACTGAAGATGAAGCAAGAAAGTTGGACCGAAAGTATTTCAATAAGCTAAGAGGACCCTTGAGTAAAAGTTACGCCTTAAGATTCCAGTCCTTTTGAGCAAAATAAGTTTGAGTAGAGTTTAAGATACAAATTTACATTTTATTTTTATAATAAATTTTTATAAAATCTTAGTGTCTAAAATAAATTTAAATTCTTACCAAAATTCTTTTCAGACTATTTCAAAAATGTAACTAAAATCTTTCGACAATTTACTGATACTTAATCTTCCGCTTGTAAAGCTTTGTTGGTAATGGCATTGTAATGCAGAACTGTAAGCGGTATGGGACAAAAACGGACTTGTCTTGTGTTCTCTTTTTTGTGTGCGTCATAAGCAGCATACCTACTCCCATCGTCATTTACTGTGTAAAGTAGATCTCATCTGTATTTCAGCGGCTACGTCCGAACAAATGTTATTGAGAATTGTAAACAGTCCGTGAAGGCCTCGGAGATGCATTGCATTTAAGATATAATTTGTTACGCCATGTGTCTCGTTTACCACTGGGTTTCCACAGAGAGAATTTTCTTTCCATTTTGTTTTTGTTGTCCCTTGTGCGTCACAAGCAGCTCTTTCGTACAACAACACAATGCAGCAACTATTTTTTACGATTCGAGTAAATCATCTTTTAAGGTATTTTTATTAGCCCTTCATAATTTATAACTTTACACATATAAAATCTTAGTTTTAGTATTAACAAATGTATTGTTTGTCTTGACGTTAACTTAAAATTAAATTATAACGGCATTAAATTGAGTTACTACATTTTATCATCGCTACTGAAGTCATTGCTGTGGAGAAACAGTTATATATGGCATAAACATAAATTAACTAAAAAAAAAATTCACATAAAATTTATGAAAAGTAAGGATTATTTCGATAAACATAGTTAGGGTATTCACAAGGTGTGCTTTATTTTACAATGGTTTAAAATTTTGTTAGTGCCTTTCATATAAAAAGTAATAAAATATTATTGCTCTGAAAGCTATGTTTATTGTTGTGTACACGCTCAGAAATCTTGGAATTAATTTTAAGCCAAGCGTTGAAATCATGCATTTTTTAATATATTTTTGATTAAAACTTATACTTTCAAGTATATTAAAAAATTGATTTAATGTTATCTGTATTAAAGTATAATAAAAATTGTATTATATACAAGTTATAATACAAATTCTCCTAAAATATAATACAAATATCTATCAAGCATCTGTCAAATTGTCATTCTGATTCTGAAATCTGACATTGTCAAAATAAAACCTAAAGAAATAGTTTTTGTTAACGAAAAACCGTATGTTATAAAAGAAACTTTAAATGAATAAATATTTTGTTATTGGTTGACCAAATATTTTTTTTTTTTTCACTTGGAATTTTAAAAGTAAGTAAACATATAAAAGATTTATAGCTTTATTCCATAAATGTTCCATAAATTTATTCCATAAATGTTGATTTTTCCTTTTACCTTTTCAGGACAATATGTATTAAATGTTATACATCTTGTATTACTGTTTTATACAATCTGTATTACTATTTAATACAATTTGTATTAATATTTATTAAATTTTTTTTATTCGTATTACTTTTTAATAACTGAAGTATTACACTTGTACACTTGATTACAAATGTATTAAAATATAAACCAGAATAGTATTGTTCTAAACTTAGTTTCTATTCCAATTCTGTAATAGAATTTAGTATTATGGGATTAGAATTAAATTTTAATATTTGACATATATTAGATTCTAATGCAATTCTGGTGTGGTCATATATACAATATAGTTTTTATTAGAATTTAATCCAAGATTTCTGAGCGTCTAGTAATCAATCAGCCATTATAATGACCAACATATGTTTTTCGCAAAAACCGGCTATTATTTTATCGTTTTCGCTTTCTTTTGGCATTGCTATTATAAATAGGGGTATTCACGATGTGTTGTATTTGTGAGAAATATTTACAAAATACTTACAACTTCTTGTGAACGAACCTTCACTAAAGTATTGTATTTTCGAAATCAGCTGATATTTTTATCTATTTTTGGTCTGAAATATTAATTGAAATCATCATTTAAGTAAAGGAAATCAACAAACAAATTTAAACGAAACACTAAATTATGTTATTTTTTATTAAATAAACTCAAAGCGTAGCCGGTAGCTTCCTCTATGCTGAGTAGAAATACTTTTGCGATCAGCTGATCAAATACACAACGAAATTTACAGAGAATACAATAGGGTTCCGTCGTTGTATTTTTGCCACAGGGTGGGATTTTGAACACTTGCATTTTGTTTTTGTAATTTTACAAAATTTCAATTATCAAAAATACACAATACAAGGGCAAATACACTACATCGTGAATGCCCCTAATATATATTTTCGCTGAATTTGCATCAGCTGATTGAGAAGTCACATAACACAATAATTTATGAGGGGTTGTTCACACTAGTTGTATATTTTTATGATTTAACTTAAGATACATGACTTTATGTTACCTTGTGAATACACGCTCAAAAATCTTGGACTAAATTTTAATACATCCTGTATTGTATATATGACGACACCAAAACTGTATTAAAATTTAATCAACGGTATATATTACAATTGATTTTTAATCTCTCATAGGACTTAATTTTAATACATGCTTGTATTAAAATATTTTTGACAAAAAAAAATTAACGAAACATGTGGGATTCGAACCCACTACGTTTAGGTTATAAGTATTTGGCTCTACCAACTGCTCTATGAAGCCACATGTATAAAGAAATGATAAACATGCATAAGAACCAAACCAAGCCGAACGCTGTTTTTAAAGACTAATCCAACCTGTATTAAATATTATTCCAGGTTTTATTAAAAAATGTCTAGTATTTTGAAGAGTTTGAATTCTAATAGAAAGAGTATTAAAAAATGCATGATTCCAACGATTGGATTAAAATTAATTCCAAGATTTCTGAGCGTGTACCTTAAATACTTTGTGAAGATAGCCTTCAAAAAATTGTGTTATAGGCGTGGTAAATCGACCATGAAATATTCACCACCACATTGTACTGATGTTTGGAAAGTGTGCGGAATACTACCATTTTATGTTCATAACATAGGCTTGATCCAATATACCCGAATCCAAAATTTCTTCTTTCCAGCTAATATCAAAACCTTTTATTGTGTATGGTGATATGGGAGGTTGGCGTATTTGAAGGAGTATTTCAGCAATATTTAATAGGACCTATCCTGTATCTTTTTAGTTAAAATTGACAAGTTTTGTATGTTATTGAATAAATCTGGTACAGGCACTAGAAGACAGGGTTGGGTCCTGAAATCAAAATTTTGAAAAAAAATCTTGAAAAAAAAATCTTAAAACTCAAAATCTTGAAAAACCTACGCATAGAATGTATTCTTTAATTCGCGCGCGCTTTCCTTATTGCGCGATTTCTTAATTGACAATTTGACACTATTTCAAAAAGTGTCCAATTTCAAAAGAAGTATCAAATTTTTCGAAGTAAAATTTGGAATGAGTGCCAAAATTCGAAAAATTGTTTAGAATATGCAAGAAAAATTAAGAAATGTACAAATTTTGCAAAAAATGTCATGTTTAATTTTGAATAAGTGCCAAATTTCGAAAAGTGATAAATTGTGCCAAAAATTTCCAAATTTTAAAAAATATGTGTTTATAAATGGACAAAAAACCACCACGTCCTCGTCGTTTCTCTGGATGATGCTAAGTGTGGGACCATAAATATTTAAAATTTTATAATTTTTCCAAAATTTGACATTTTTGTTTTCGAAATCAGACACTTTTCCGTTTTTTCTCGAAATTATACATTTTATTCGAAAAAACAACATATCTTAAAATTTCAAGATTTTTCAAGATTTATGCATATTTTGTGTTTTGTAGATTTTTTTTTCAATATTTTCGTTTCAAAATTCTTTTTTTCAAGATTTCGTTTTCAAGATTTTTTTAAAAAATTTTTTTCAAGATTTTGGTTGTTTCAAGATTTTGACCTTCCCGCTCCCAACCAAAATATGCTTTTCGTACAAAGCAGCTATTATTTTATCGTTTTCGCTTTTTTTTGGCATTGCTATTAAAAATAAAGGTATTCACGATTTGGTGTATTTGTGATAAATTTATACAAAATTGACTCAAGTTACAACTTATTGTTAACGAACCTTCAATAAAGAATTGCATTGTATTTCGTTGCTCTGTTTTTTTACGGAAGAGCAGCTGACCTACTCCCATCGTCACTTACTGTGTGACGTAGATGTCATCATCGTCTTAGCGATAATGTTCGAACAAATGCATTTGAAAATTGTATATAGCCGTTGGAGGTCTCACAGCTTACGCAGTTACGTAATGTGTCTATTTACAACTGGTTATTGTATATTTAATTGACTTTCGAAAACGGTCTTGTTTCCTGAACCCAAATAATGTAAGATAGTTCTTATTCAATAAGGGCTATGTTATGGTGGTGGTCATATGATCCCAGGTCACGTCACTTTTTGTGCTCTTTTTTCATTTGACCACTTAGTCGCTCTGTGACGAATGTATGTTATGCTAACGATCACTTGATCCCTGAACACTAGTTAGGGATGCCAAATTTAAAATAAGAAAAAGTACATTGAGAAAAAAAACAGTACAATTGAAAAAAGTCAGTCTCTATCACATTTAATTCATAAAGTCTGTGTCGATAAGCAATTACAGCTTAAGTCTGGTTTCAAAGTTTCGAGAAAACCGGCTTCAAAGTTTTCAATCGCCATATAAGTTATATGGAAGGGTCTTTCTTTTTGTGTCATAACTTTGGCTAAGGTCATGCTTAAAGCTGCAGATTTTGTATGTTTATAGTGCTATATGGGTAGAGCACAGCTACATCAATAACTCAGATCTGACTTACGTCGATTTAAGCTATAATTGCTTATCGACACAGAAATAACACAACATAAAATAAAGATATTCTCTTAGTAAAATCTAATGCAAAAGTGCATGAGAATTACAAAAAATTTTGCAATTATTGCAAAAAAAAAGCATAGCTCTCAAGCTCTATTTAAATATAGATTAACTCTTGTTTAGAAATTATTGGTTAAATTAATTTATTTTTAGGAACTTGTGTTTTTTTTTTTGCAGAAACTTTACAATCCCATTGCTTCCTCATCACTTTTTAAAAACTCATAAAATGCAGTAAAGTCAAATTTAAAATTATTCTCTATAAACAGTTCACTTTCCACATTTTTTGAAAAAAGTCAATTTCTTTCCTTTCTCCAATAAGAAAACATAAAACTGTATATTCTCTCAGTGACAGCATTTTAATGAGGTATAAAAAAAAGTACAATTGCATGCTTTCACGAAGTTTGAAAATGTACCACTATTTAGAAACTCTTTCCATTTTTCGTCAACTGGTTTTACCCATTCAAAAAAGTTTTCAACGAAAGAAACTCAAAATCAAAAAGTAAATCTGAATATGAATACTTTTGAAAAAAAAATAACTTTATACCAACGCACAGTGCGTTTTTTTCGATTTTAGGATGACATTTGCATTATCTCAGAAACTATAAAAGCTAGGGCCATGAAATTTTGTACAAATGAGTTTTAGCCTAAACTAAGTAACAGCAAAAAAGAATTCTAGGTCAACTGCATTGCCTACCTCCCATGCAAAATATATTTTTTAATAAAAAAACCCGCATAAAATTGCTAATTTATGTTTTTAAAGAGTAAATTTAGTTTATTTAACTTCACTTAAACGTCATGCTAAAAATATTTCAAGTCGGAGAACTTTTAGATACATCTCCTATAAAACAATATTACCAAATTAACGAAATTTAAAAAAAAATTTTTTAAAAATGGTTGCTAATACAAAAGATGGTAACAACATGTCTTAAATTATGAATTCTGTTTTATTTTTCTTTAAATTTAAGAGTACCTACAAATAAATCAGTGCATTTTAGGGCAAAATTTGATTTTTAAGACTTTTTTCAAATTCAGAGGTTTTTCTTAATGGCAGCTAGATGCAGCAGGTTTTTACAGAAACAGAAGGTAGAAGTACGGTTTTTTATGATAGTTATAGCCTTCGACTTTAATAATGCTTAAGATGTTTTCTACTAAATTTTACTTAAATTTTTATTCCTTGAAAAATTTACAGTCATATTTCATCGATTCTTCTATTTTTATTTATTAACATTTTTTTAATGTATTTTATATTAAATTCAATGCCGATCAAAAAACAAAATCTTGTGCTCAATAACTTGTGCTCAAAGTTATTATTGTTTAAACTTGACTTTATTTTTTGGATTTTATTGATCTTATTTTTGTTACAAAAGTTTCAACTTTGACGAATTTTATAAAAAAAAAAACAATACAATATTCCAAGTTTTAAATATAACATTCATAATACATGTTTTATAATCAAACGAATAATATATATAAATATTTTCTCATAAAATTTAACAAAAAAAGCCCCAAATGTCATCCTAAAATTGAAAAAAGCGCACTGTGCAACGGTAAAATTACGCAATGAAATATTAAAATTTACATTGAAGACATAAACTTTTTCAAATTTATTGCTTTTGAAATTAAAATTGTCTTTAGTGTAAACAATTATGTTAGATAAGACAGCATCAGCAATTTTTTTTTATACAAAAATACTTGAGGATTATCGCAAGTACCGCAGTTGGTTTCAGCTAAGTAACCGTAAAACCCTGCATCTCTTTGCTATTCAAATTCCTCGCCCAGATTTTTCATTATTTTAAACATATCCACAATAACCAAGCTTTTCTCCCTCATTTTTTAATAGTGCATTATAAAGTAGTCCCAATATTATGAATAAAGCCCAAATAGACTTCAGCTGTCTCAAGCTTGAAGAAATGGCTCAAAAAAAAGGGCGATCTTCAGAGCGAAAATAAGTTATGATAGCTGCAAAGTTCTTTAGAAACTTTTTTTATGGCAGGAGTTGACGAAACAGCTTGCTACATTCCAAGTCACAAAACCCATAAATCTTTGATGAAGAGATTGACTGTCTTTTTTGTACTCCAATTTCTTTAATTAGCGCTTAACAAAACAGATTAGAATAACAGGTTGACCAGAGTCTCTAAAAAACAAAGTGTTTTATGCGAGCGACTATGACAAAATAGTTTATATAATAAAGTTGAACGGGATGATTTTTTCATACTCATAAAATCAAAAACATTTTTAAAAAATTAAATGTATATGAAAAAAAAGTACAAAAACAGTACATAATTACAAAATAGTACACGCTCAAAAATCTTGGACTAAATTCTAATAAATCCTGTATTGTATATATGACGACACCGAAACTGTATTAAAATTAAATCAAAGGTATATATTACAATTGATTTTTATTCTCTCATGGGACTTAATTTTAATACATGCTTGTATTAAAATATTTTTGACAAAAATAAAAAATTAACGAAACATGTGGGATTCGAACCCACTACGTTTAGGTTATAAGTTTTTGGCTCTACCAACTGCTCTATGAATCCACATGTATAAAGAAATCATAAACATGCATAAGAACCGAACCAAGCCGAACGCTGTTTTTATAGACTAATCCAACCTGTATTAAATATTATTCCAAGTTTTATTAAAAAAATGTCTAGTATTTTGAAGAGTTTGAATTCTAATAGAAAGGGTATTAAAAAATGCATGATTAAAACGATTGGATTAAAATTAATTCCAATATTTCTGAGCGTGTACTTTTGCGTACTGTTTTGGGTGTATGTTATAAAACAGTACCAAGCGCATTACTGTGGAGTGTTTGGCGATGTTCAGCCACAATCTGAAGTAGTTTTTTCGCCGTTTCATAACCATAAACGAAACATGGATACATCACAACACACTAGAGACCAAGGAACAGTCAAAGCAATGAACTTCTTCAGGAGAACGTGCACTTAAAAAGGCCAAGATGGGTCTGTCGGTCAACAAGGTCATGGCGACGGTTTTTTCGGATGCATACGGAGTCATTCACACCGATTCCTTGAAAAGGGTAAAACGATCAGAGTTCACCAATTGTTAAGTTTGACCTAACGATCAAAAGGGAATTGAAGGGATCTTAATTTAAAAATCAATTTGAGAAATTTTGGTGGTTGGGGGTTGCATCCCAAGTGGTAAGGTAATTAATTTCGAAGTAGGGGTTCAAAGGACACCATTTAATAAGTAAAAAATATTAATTATTTATTTTTTTCCTAAAGCTGGTACAATTACCTTTTCAACAATATAAAAATTAGGGTGGGACTAAATGGGTTCATGAGATATGGTTATTTTAACATCGAAATATTATTATTTTTTAATTTAAATTTTTGCATATCTCATGAACCCATTGATTCCCTCTAATTTTTATATTGTTGAAAAGGTATTTTTGCTAGCTTTAAGAAAAACAAATTTGAATTTGTAAAAGCTGTTCTGCGAATTCAATTACCTTACCATGAGAGATGGAATCCCCAACCACCAAAATTACTCAAAAAAATTTTTTGTTTAAAGTTTTTCAAATATCTTTCCATCGTTAGTTCAAACTTAAAATTCGGTTAAAAAAACTCGATTGTAAATTAAAAAAAATATTTGTGCTTAGATGCTAAAATAACCATATCTCATTAACCCATTGAGTTCCCACCTTAATTTTAATATTGCTTAAGAAGGTAAATTTACCAGCTTTAAGAAAAAAATTATTAAGTTTTTTAAATGGTGTTTTTCAAATCTCTTTTTCGAAATTAGTTACCTTACATGGGATGCAACCAAAAACCACCAATATTTTCCAACATTATTTTTTGATAAAATCTGTTTAACCGCCATCCACCAAAAATTTCTAAAAACGAAAATTACGATGTCCATCAATTTCATGCAGTTACAAGAAAAAAATGATTTATGTTTTAAATTCATTTTTTTATTTACCTATGATCAACGTTAATTAATTTTATAAAAAGAACAGGTAATCCAAATTCTATACAAATTTCTTAGCGCAATTCTCACAAACTATGTAGTGGTGATTATTAGGACATAAAAATATTTGACAGTTGTTACAACGATTACTGTAGAAATTTAAATAATTTTTTAATGTGCTAATATGACAACGCAATCTTTTATTAAATTGTGTCAATCTTTGAAAAATTTGGCTTATTGATGGTTCATTTGGCTCAACTGTGAAACCTTTTAGCTGTTTTACAAGTGTGCTTGCGTTTCCCGCCTTTGGTAAACACTTTTGCGATTCAATTAGGGTATTCACAATGTATGCTATCATGTCATAATGTCATATTGTCCTAAGATCTTACACTAGTTTAAATATTTTATTGTTGCCTTTCATATAAAAAACTACTAATATATTACAACTGTGAAAGCTATGTTTATTGCAGTGTTGAAATCAAACACACGCAGAGGAAATACATGATTGAGACTTGATTACTGCAATAATAACTCTTTTACTAAAATTATTGTATTATTTCTGCAAACATAAATTTTTGCCTTAATAAAGTCATTATTTACTAATGGTGATACCGAAAATAACATTATAGTTGAAATCATAACATCATTGAAATCGTCAACATACTATGATTGCCTTAACTATTAGTTGCAACAAAAATGTTTTAGTTCTGTCAATCATGATAAATGTGAATATTATTATAGAGACAAACATATTAGAATTTTGAATGTTTGTCTGAACTATTCCTTGCTTGTTGGCAAAAGAAAGCAGAACATAACCAAAAATCGAAAGAATTTATTGTGTCTGAACAGTTTGCAGGAAAAACTTTCACTTCATTCAGACACAATAAGTTTTATCGATTCCTGGCTATGTGCTGTTTCGTTTTTCAATTGTTCAATTATTGTGTTTTGTTTTAAATCGCCTTTTCCTAAAAACAGCACGCAGAAAAGTGACATTTTCGACTTTAATTGTAGCAAACATGTTTCTATGATTGTGATTCCTTTGCGATTTTTACCGTAAACATATTTCGCAATTCTGACCATATTTTGTTTATCGCAAATATTGCTATTTTTGTGACAATGCACTTAATGTATCATGTTTATGAATGGCATTAGTCAGGCGAGCGGTATTAGCGGCTGTGGCTTACTGTGGCAGTGTGCGTGGCTCGTAAGCGAAAAAGCCGCGGTTCAAACCCCAGCTCGGACAGAAAATTTTATCAAAAAGATTTTTCAATTGAATTTATATTTCTGTTCAGCCTAGTCAATGGGAAACTTTGGAGTAATCTTAATTAATAGCTGTGGAAATTGGAGAGTGCATGAAAATAAATAAAAAAATAAAATTATTTTTTCAATAATATTCTAATATTTTCAATAATATGACAATATGACATGATAGCACACATTGTGAATACCCTAAATGTATGGCATCATGAATGATTTAGCAACAGCAATTAAAAAAAGACTACGACGATTTTTTTCCTCTTATTTCTTTCATTAGGGATACAATTCAGTAAAAACAACAAAAGAATTGAACATGCAAACATTAAGCATATTGGAAAAAATGGCCATTGATTTACATTACGTTTATAGCGATAAGTGCCGACCCTTTCGTCAAAAACTTCTGCTCTACCTTTTGTTTCGTTGCAGTAATGACTTATTTCAGGCTTTTGCCGAATTTGAAGGAGTATGCCGAATTTGTTTTTTAGTAAAGTACTAAAAAGAGTCACGTTTCTATTTTTTTCGGCACATATGAAACCATTGATAGACGCAATGACTGGTCGAAAACAAATTCTGAGTAGAAATTTTGTTTTTTTTTTTCACATCTAAAATATTTGGTGGTGATTCCTTGCGATTTTTTGAATAGTTCTAGCAATCGTAATTTTTCGCTGTTTCAACAGTTTTGCTTTTGATGTGAAAAAAATCTGTCATATCGAATGTCGTATGTGAAAGTTTTCCCTTTTGACATTATTATATATTCATAATAAACTTCGCAAGCTCTTTTTAATGGTACTATCAGTTTCTTTCCAATTTTTATAACTTCCCAGATATTCAACATGCATTTTGTCGTATGTTACAAAATTTTATCGTTGTGAGCATGTATTTTGTCGTATGTCGCACCTAAAATGGACTTACGACATTTTTTATGGAGAATGATGATTTTTTCGTATTGAAAATACAATTGTTGCACGTCATACAATTTCGATTGCACTCATTCATACTAAATATATAGAACAAAGCGAAAACAGAAAATACAGTGGCTCACAGCTTATTTGATACAGTGCTCTTTTTAAAATAAAAATCGATGTAACTTATTAAAAACTAAGAAGTATCTGAACAAAAGTTGAATGTAGCTTCGTAGGTACAAAATGGTGGTAAAAAACAACAGTAGTAACAAAACGGAATTCACAAAAATATAACTACTTGTCCCGCTAGAGAGAAATTGTATACACAGAGCAAAAATTTATCTCTCAGCTTATTTGATGCAGTCTCTTCTGTCGCCTATTCTCCAGAGTGTCGCGCCGTTGGTCGATGTTTATTTTTCTAAATTTACAGCAACTTTCAAAGTCAGTTACAACCAATTATTAGTTTGATCTCGCAAGGCAAAGTGTCAATACAATACTTTAAAAAAATGGGTCGTCGCACCAAAATTGAACAGCGTGAGTTGGTCTTGAAACTTTACAAAAATGGGCAATCGGTTTGGAAAATTGCTGAAAATAATAATTGAAGTGCATCTACAGCACAGAATATTATTGAGCGGTTTGTTCGCGAAAGATAAGGGTAGGAGCTCACCAAACAACATTTTTATCGCGTCTGACGAGCGATTTATTGTCCAGAAAATTAAGGAAAACGCGAAGCTATCGTCTCCAAAACTAGCTACCGAGATTAAGCATGAATTGGGTAAGTCGTGCAGCCGCGGGCTTCGCAAGCACGACTTTAATGGCCGAGTAGCTCGTAAGAAGACTTTCGTAAGCAAGAAAAATCAACAAAGTCGACTTGTCTTTGCTAACCCAGCAAAAAAAGTGCTTGCAAAAGAAGTTAAAGTGGAAGGGAAAGTCTGAAATTCCATCCCTTCCACTTTCATACCCAGAAGGCATCCTTTTAACATATAGACATATGTCTTTGAAAGGAATGTTTTCCTTAGTCTTCACTAGAAGTGCTTCCAGAATTTTTTTCAATGGATGATTTCTTTGAGCCCTTCAATGAAAGGATTCTAGTAGGTGTTTTCTAGGAGAACTTTAAGAAGGCATACCATGGAATGGTTAGGGGGGCTTAAAAAATTCCACGAAAAATATCCCTTTTCCCGATTGTCTCGTGATTTTGGTATTGGAAATGAGAAGTGCTTGGGTTTTGTTGGGGGTTTAAAAAATCCCACGTGAAATATCCCTTTTAAAGGGATTTAAATTTTAAAGGGATAATATCCCTGCTAACATTTAAAGTAGCATTAACATTTTTCCTAAATTCTCTTTAGTTATTAAAATATTAGCGCTTTAGTTGAAAAACAGATTGTGTATCAAATAAGCTGTAAGCCACTGTAAAAGTAAACTCAAACGGTAGGTGTGCGCACATCTATAAGGCACTATGCATATTTGAAAAGAAATCAAACTATCGGCAGACTAAAAGCCTGTAGTGTGCGGTATATCAAAAAGTACTGTTTTATAGTTTGAATATTTTGCAGAAATCGGAATTTCAAATTTAGTTATAACGTAATTGAAATTATATAATTTTATTATTACTTATATAAACATATTAAAATAAATTTCAACTGTCGTTAAAATAAAGTAAAATAAATGGAAAATGGCATGTCGGAAAGCGATTTTTCATCAGATAATAAAATCTTCGATCCTTCCTTCAATATTGAGGAGAATCAACTCACAGTGTGATCGGAATTTTTACGAAGAATTATTAAAAGATGGATAGATAATATTATTTTCATTGTTACATATTACTAAAGAACTATGGAATGTTTGTTTATAATTTTATTTTTCATTGAATAAAGAATTTTTATTTTTTTTGTAATAATTTCCCTTTTTTTTAAAAAAGCTGTTAATTTGTTTTAAAAAAAACTTTCCTTAAGATTGTTTCACGAAATTTCGCAATTTTTCTTTATGAAGTGATATGTTTTCAGTATGCTTTTTGTCGTAAGTTAAATGAATATCACAAAGAAAAAGAATTTGTGAAAAAATGTAACATACAACAAATGCATTCTGAAGCAAAAAGGTTAAAAATTTTTTTGATATTAGAAGTACAGTAAATTTGACTTAAGCCGATGAAAGTAAAATATTCAGATTATAATCAATCAAAATCTGGAGAGAATCAATGGGGCCATTTTGCAGATATTTGATTTTATATCTTTAAAATCGTCTCCTGAAAAATTAAATTTTGCTACATACGACATCCGTATTTTAAGATAGCGATATGTCACATTGCGATCGCATAAATCAAATACTGGATTTTTTTTGTGTTTTGATAAAAGCCATGAATTAGGTCGAAGAATTGATTTTCCCTTGCCGCTTGATCAACAAAAACATCATCATCACTAATCTCACTTTCACATTCAATATCGTCGTTTTCATTTGGAACATAATTTTCAATATCGTCACTTGTTCCATATATGTATATCACTTGCAATATCTGAGGATAAATCAAAATTTTCAATAACCGGCGAACTGCTAGCCATTTGCAATACCGTTACTTTTCCAAAAAAAATGTTCCTCAAAATAACCAAATAAATGACTGTCAACAATGAAAAAGAACATTTGCATGAACAAAAATAGCAAAAAAAAATTAATACATGCCTACAACCGCGTCTGCATCAATATGATGCATAGCGGTACTTTTGTGTTAAATTTTGTAGCGAGCTAATTGTAAAACTATCACTAACTGTAAAACTGCCCACTTCTTTATTTTGCTATTTTAGAAAGGTAGCACAAAAATTTAAATCGAAATATGCATACTTGTTCTTGCTCTATGAATGCGAATAAGAAATTTGCATCAATTTGATGCAAATGATGGATGTGGGTTAAATAACTTTTCCAACACTAGTTCAAACTTAACATTCGGTTAGGAAGTGTTTGAGATATGAATTTTCGTAAAAACAGATTTTCAAAGTTTTTGCCGAGTTTTGTCAATTTTGTGCAACCCTGTAAATCCGTCAAAAATCACGCCAAACTTTCTTCCTCGAAATCAAGTTTTTTATTTCTGACAGTGATGGTCCATGCAAAATTTGATCCAAATCGGATATAGTCATTTCGTATTTCTATTTTTCCAGTACGTTTAAAATGGATTTGCTGTTTTATTCAAAAAAGTCACTGACTAGGCAAATTTTCCGTTTTTTTTCGAATATTCAGATTTTGTAAGTGTTCGTAAAAAAACCCATTTCATCTTAAAAATACTTGAGTCTAAAATATTTTTAAGAAATATCCCTAAAGATATTCAAGGAAAAATAATGACATTTCTGATACAATTCCACCAATTATTTGGCAGGAAATAAAAATCCGAAAATTCCGCGACTGATCGATACCGATACCGGAATTAACAGAGTAGTAGAATTGATGACCAGCCAACTCCATAGCCTTAATTTAACTGCCATTCAAAGTAAGTTATCGTGCTTTGATATAAAAGAATCGTCTTTTAAGCCAGTTTTTTAAGATATGCAAAATTTATGTTTTCTCAGCTTCCGGGCAAAAATTCTGACGTAAGATTAGAAAAAAAATATTTATTTATAGCCATCAAATTAATTTAAATGTATGTTAAATATAGATAAACAGTTATATATATGGAGTAGGTTGTTTTTGATACCTCAATGCTCATCAGACGTATTTGGTTTATGCAAATTAACTTTGTGCGTTTTTTTTTGTGTCAAGTTCTGACCTAGACGAATTCTAATGCCAATTCAGCGTTACACAAAATTTACACCAATTCAAAAACCCGCATTTGGAGATGATTGATGTATCAATGACACCAAACATGGGCTTTGTGAAATTAAAATTGATAGCCAAAAACCTCGATCTAGCTGCAGTGCCGTTAGAAATCGAAAGCAGGTGTCAACAACTTAGTTATCAAAATGTTAAACTTGGACAGACAGATGGGGGCGGATGATGATGAAGATGTTGTTGATGATGATGATGATGTTGATTGGCGCTTGCTTTGCATTGAATTAATTCTTAGCAAAATTTCGCTTTTAACCTAAAGTAGTTTTATGGTTCTCTTATTAGTTTTGCTTAATATTTTGATAATATTTCCAGTTTTTGCCAATTTTAAAATAGCTGTTTTACTTGCATGCCTGAGAATGAGACAACGCGCAACCGAGAATAGATAAGAAAGTGAAGCTTTAAAACTGCGGACAAAGCGCGATTTGGAGCCATTTATTGCGGAAAAGCCATAAGAAGCAGTTCGGCGTAGTTTTTTGTTCGCGCGACGCTTGAATAATGCAAATATTAGGAACGGCGTTATTTCTCTTCGTCAGCGCAGGAAGTAAGTATTGGGAATATTGTTTGGAAGTATCTCATGAATTTTTTTATTGGTTCTTTTATATAGTTCTTTTCAGCTACGTAGCTGGAATTGGTTCCATTTTTTATAAGACAAGAGCTAAGATTGGTCCTTTACTGGGTCTGGTGGATCCAAGCTGTTTTGTAACGACCGCGGATTGTCCCAATGAAAATGTTCTCTTTTGGCTCTACACCAAGTAAGTTTTGGGAAATATTTGAGTACAAATTTTTTTTCTGTTGAGTCTAAATAAGACATTTTATTTCTTTGAAAAAACTCTTCTTTTTGGCTTCTAGCGAAACGCGCCATAATCCATTGCTACTGGATCCACTCGATTTATATGCCGAAGATTTCTATCCTCCACGTCCTGTCAAAATTATTATACATGGCTACACCGGACATCGCGATTTTGCCCCAAACACTCACATACGTCCAGTGCTGCTACAAAATGAGGACGTCTACGTCATATCGATAGACTTTGGGCCTTTGGTGCGTAATCCTTGCTACTTCACAGGCGTGGCTAATCTGCCAGTGGCAAGCAAGTGTCTGGCGCAGCTAATTAATAACCTTGTGAATAATGGTATCGTTCGTAACGAGGATATACATCTCATCGGCTACAGTCTGGGTGCCCATGTTGCGGGTCAGACAGCAAACTTTGTGCAGCACAAGTTGAAGCACATAACAGGTTGGCTGTTCTACTAACTGCTGCAGAAAGCATCATCCTATCTCAAGCATCTTTCTAGGCTTAGATCCCGCCAAGCCCATGTTCATAACAGTGCCCATCGATAGCAGACTGGATGTCAATGACGCGGATTTTGTCGATATCATACACACCGATGTCATGGGACGTGGTCTGCTGCGTGCCATGGGTCATGTTGACTTCTATCCTAATTTTGGACCCTATCAACCGGGCTGCAAAAATCACGAGTGTAAGTTTACCACTTAGTGCTTATTCTATCTACTTCACCACCTCTCATCTTCTTATGCAGTTCCCGGCAGCTGCAATCATGAACGCGCTCCTGAATACTATGCCGAGTCTATTGTTAGTCATCGAGGCTTCTGGGGCTACTCCTGCCCCACCTGGCTACACAAAATTTTCGGCTTATGCTTTAGCAGAGGCAATGATGCCCTCATGGGTTACTTTGTCGATGAGAAGTTGTTATAATTTGTATTATATTGGTCGCATTTATTTTAAAAATACTTTTCTTCTTTTAGCAAGAGGGGTTCATATTTTTTGGAAACTGCTTCCGAGTCCCCTTTTGCCTTGGGTCTGGGACAGGGACATTTTAATCAACAACTCTACGCTTTAAAATATAACAATATTGAAGAAATTAACGAAGAGTCCCTTGTGCCCCAGTTACGCGAAGCCTTCGAGGAAATTAGCGATAACGAAATCTTGGGTGTAGAGGAATGGAAGAGATATACCAACAACGTTTGCTAGTATTTAAAATATTTTCTTAGTATAGCTACCAAAGAATTAGTGAAATAAAATAACTTATTAAACAAAAAAATGTCCTTACGGAGTCTGTCTACCACACAAACGTTGCTCAAAAAACCCTTTTAAAAAGTGAACACATTTCAACAAAGAAGCCGAAAGAAACAAAAAAAAGGCCGATTAACTACTTTAAGCAAAGAAGCAATATTTTTTGAAAATATTATTTTAATATTCTTTAAAAATAAAGAAGATGTGCTGAATTGTGTAATTAAAAGAGAAAAAGATATGTCCTTTAAGAACAAATTTATTTTTATGACTTGAGTTGTTAAAATTTTTAATCTAAGCTCTCTTAAATCTGTTCCCTGCAGATGGGCCTTTGCAGGCAAGTGATATGCGTGTTTGAAACTCGGTGTTGCGATACGATTCTCCTGTAGCTTAAAACCTTAAAATGCAGGACAAGCAATCGATGGGAGTAATGGTCGGGCGCATCTTTGTGTCCTGTCGTTGCATGTCGGTTTTTGTCCAGCTGTCCAGTAGCTGCACATAGCATTCCTCGTTCATCAGCAATTAACGCCTATATGAGTCCTTGTCCTCCAGCTTTAGCTCCTTGTGCAGCAAATGGTTAGCGCCCTTAAGAACTCTGCGCAACTTCCAAGCTTTTACCCACTCGCGTATCTTTTTTTTATCATTTTTCTTTTTTTTGCGCACCATGCAGCACCATACAGCAATGTTGGTCAAACCAATTGTGTAAAATTTTTCTTCGAAATCAATAAGGGTATTCATGCAAAGTGGCAATCTTATAATTTGAGTATTTAGTTATTAAATACGAAATGACCACCGCCGATTTGGGTGAAATTTTGCATGGAGCATCACTGACGGAAATAAAAAACTTTAATTGGAGTAAGAAAGTTTGGCTTCATTTTTGCCGGAGTTACAGGGTGCAAAAAAATTACCAGGACCGGAAAAAAACGTCGAAAATCAATTTTTATTAAATTTCATTTTTCAAACATTTCTAAACCGAATGTTAAGTTTGAACTACCGTTGGAAAGTTAATTCAAAAGACGTTAATCTAATGAGTTTTGATGGTTGGGGGTTTTATCACTTGCGGTAAGGTAATTAGTTTCGAGGTAGTGGTGCCTGAAAGACAATTTAAAAATTTTTATTAAACCCTTGGGCAACATCCTTCCTAACATTCCTTCCACTGACATCCTTGGTACAGCTGTACCACTATATAACTTATATTGAAAAAATGGTCTATTACATTGAAAACAAAAGACAATTTAAGTTTATATATGCTTTGCATCACAAATCTTTTATTATTATTATTTTTTTTTATTTTTAAAAGGAAAATTAAAGGTGCAAATTCAAAAAGCACAGTATGTATAAAATATTGAAAGAAGAAACTTATTCGCATTTTTTGCATGTATGTTGGACGATGCTATGCTGAGCACATACAGGATCACCACATTTCGAGCATGTCTGCCGTGTTTTACGATATCTTTTATCGTGAATCGCACACAGCTTACAACAGCCTTTTACTGCAGTTGGACCTGATGATGACGGTGTTGAGGCAACAGTTGTTTTCATAACTACTGATCCGCCCAACATGTCGGTAATTGCATTTTTAGTGATTGTTTGAGCCATAATGTGTTTATTGTTTACACGACGATCTAATTCTTTTTGCACGAGCTCCTTGGAAAGCTAATGTAAGCTTTCACGCCGTGCTTCCGTTTTATTAGATGGATGAAAAGTCGAATTTATAATGTGCGTAGCTAGGTCAGCTACGTCTAAAATGTTAAAGAAAAACGCGTAGGGCCAGCGTCGAGTTCTGCGCTTGCATGTGTAAGTCCCAAGCATTTGATCCTTCGAGTCTACGCCGCTTTTGTATTTATTGTAATAATGTATGGCCTCGGGCTTCTTTTGAGTACCTCGAGTGCTCATATCATAGTGTACCGTGGAAAGCAGTAACACGCATTTGTTTTTTTTTGGAACATAACTAACCATAGACGTATCGTTGTTGTCAAAATTGTGGAAACCAAATAATAATGAGTATACTTCACGGCGTCTGTTTAATCGAAATTCTGCTGGAACGCAAGCCTTATTTTTTCGTAAAGTTGCCACATATGCTAAGCTGTTGGACATAAGATTTTTGCACAGCGGAAGTGATGTAAAAAAATTATCTCCCACAACTGTTCGAACCGTGTTGTAATACCTTTGAACTAAACGTTTCACAACATTTTCTCCAACATTTGTTTCTTGCTGAGCTCCTGGTGGTTTGCCGGTATAAAGTTCTCACAAGTTTGCCGGTACAGTCACAACATCGTTGGCTTTATAAAGCCGATTCAAATTAGAGTTGAGCATAATGAACATATCACTTATCACAGCAGCTTTAACCGTTTCTTCTCTCCGAGTACGTGTAGCACTGTTGTCAAATCGAATAAAACAATTTATAGTGTGAAATCTCTGACGCGCCATAGTAGCTCGAAAGATCGGAAACCAATCTGTTTTTCATAGCTCAACGGTGTGCTAATAGTTGGATTTTGTGACACCTGCGGCTATCAGGAGTCCAAAGAACGCATAGATTTCATTGACTGTAACAGTTGTCAATATCCGCGGCTGTGCGAGAGGTTTTGTTTCATTCAAGTTTCTAAAAACCTCTTCAGCTTTTCTATTTTGTCTCTCTGACAATGATGTCTACCATTTCTTGAGTGATTAACTGTTTAAAGATTTATATGCGCGAAGCGTATTCAAGACGTTTCGATGGGCCACCTTGCTGACGAACGATGCTATGTGCCCGTATTTTTGATGGAGATGGAGGCGTCTTGCACCATTTCGTGCCATCTTTGGCTGTAACGAAATCACCGTTATCATATGTTCTTCAGGTTGTATAATTTCAATTTCAACGTCTTGGTCCTCATCAGAATCCACGTCTGCGTCATACTCGATACGAATATCCCCTTCTGCATCTGAAGCTTCTTCCTCATTTGGGACGTAATCAGGATCAGCATCTGAATCTGCCTGAAATGGCTCCACAAAATCTCTTGACTCGATGTTTTCGTCATTGTCATGCGCCATATATAGGGTATTTCACTTTGTTGTGAATCCATCTAAGCACAATAAGAAAAAAACATTTTTTTGTTTTACTAAAACACGTGTGATCGAAACCACAGCTGAATTTACACTGCGACAATTCTAATTCTGATGCGGACAAACAAACAAATAAGCAGAAATGCAGAAAACATGCACAAATATGCACTATTCATAAATTTTCCATACAAATATCTTTGTGGTACAATTGTATCAAGGATGGCAATGAAGGCATAGATGTAAGTTTGTCACTCCCACCGATTAGCGAGACAAGAACAGACAAAACAAATGTGATCATTACATTCTTAAATGTATATTTGAGGCATTCATAAAGTTTCAGCTCTTTAGATGCAAAAATAATATCAAAATTTTGTTTTCAAAGTTCAAATTGGTACAGCTGTACCAAGGATGTCACACAAGGGTTAAGCTGGCAAAATTACCTTTTAAACAATATAAAAATTAGGGTGGAGATTCAATGCGTTAATGAGATATGGTAATTTTAACATAAAAAATCAAAAGATTTTTTTATTAACAAACGAATTTCTTAACCGAATTTTAAGTTTGAACTTCCGTTGGAAAG
Organism: Dichetophora obliterata; assembly: GCA_963920525.1. Classification (NCBI taxonomy): domain Eukaryota; kingdom Metazoa; phylum Arthropoda; class Insecta; order Diptera; family Sciomyzidae; genus Dichetophora; species Dichetophora obliterata. The sequence continues at coordinate 231,704,417 of OY986436.1, read as the reverse complement.
GTTGTTTAAAGAACTTAAATCATGAAATAGTTTAGGAAAATTTTGGTGTTTGGGTTTGAAAAAGGGATTGAAGAACTTGTTTATATTCATTTCTAAAATTTTTTGAAAACGAACCTACGTGATTCCGACTTTTAAGGGAAAATATATAACTCGCTATGTTTTTAAATACAACGTTAAGCTTTTGTTTACTTGCAACGTTACAATTTGTAGAAATTTCGCTTAAACTGAGCAATTTAGGTATCAGGTAAGCATAAGCAAGAGTCACTTTGATTGCTTGAGGGATGGGGATGAAGTGTTGCATTGTCTAAAGTGCACGCAGCATTTCGTAAACTTTTCCAACTGTCTTTACAATGTGAGAACTCCAGGAAAGTTTGTTGTCAAATGTTATACCTTGGTTTTTTGCGGACTGGACATAAGCAATTTCTGATGTGTGCTTTTTTAATCTAGTAGGTAAAATTGATACATCCACGTTTTGCTGATATCAAGACATTTAGATTTGCTTGGGTTGAGCTATGAGCCATTGTAACAAGCACATTTTTGAACGCTACTCAGATTACTACTGAGTCTGCTGACACAATTAAGTATTTATTTGGTCACGATAGCAACTAGTGTAAAATTGAACATCGTCTGCGTACATATGAATTTTGCAGTCACACAACACATTCGGTAAGTCGTTTGTAAATTCGGTAACATACGGTAACTGTGGGCAAAAAATATCGGAAATTTGTTTATAAATCAAACAAAATCTATTTATTCTTCTTAATTCATTTCATACCCCTCAAATTAGTCCCCCCCCCCCGGATGCAATACACTTGTTATAACTTTTCAAAACATGCTGCAAAGTTCTCTTCGTTTCCGTTGCTATCTCTTCTATCGTTTAAAAACGGTGTCCACGGAGCGGTCTCTTGAGTTTAGCGAATAGCCAGAAGTTACATGGTGCTAACTCAGGCGAATACGGTGGTTGCGGAACGAAATGAGTCGAGTTTTTGGCGAAATGATCTCGAATTACGAGTGCAGTGTGAAATGGTGCATTATCCTGATGCAAAAACCAGGAATTGTCTCTCCACAAATGCGGACATTTTTGACACACAGCATTACGCAAATGGCGCATAACACCTAAGTAGTATTCTTTGTGGACAGTTTGGCCGGTTGGAAGGAATTAATAATGCACCACACCACGATAGTCGAAGAAAACTGTCAACATGATTTTTGACTTGCTTTGAAGTGGTTTTTTCGGTCTCGGCTAATCTTTGGAACGGTATTCACCGGATTGATCGGCTATTCCCGGGTCGTAAGCGTAGACTCAAGTTTCATCTGCAGATATGATGCGTTTCATTCTGCCTTGATAGTCGGAAAGCATTGTTTCACACACATCAACGTGGCGCTGTTTTTCCATGAAATTCATCGTTTTTGGCCTAAATGGCCCCCCTAAATGGTTTTCATTGATCCTTCCGATATTCCAACTAGTTCAGTAAAGTCTCGGACTGTCAATCAACGATTTCGGAGCACCAATTCTTTGATTTTGTTAACGTGTAGTTCATCAGTTGATGTTGATTTTCGTCCTGGCCGTGCCTTGTCTTCAACGCTTTCTCGACCCTCTTTGAACATTTTTTACCACCCAGAAAATCTTGTTTTCGATAGAGCTTACTCACCGAAGACTCTCCAACATTTTCAACATTTAGGCAGCAGAAATTTCATTCCGCACACAAAATTTGATTTTAATAGCTAAAATTCACTTTTAGCTATTTACAAAAGGACGCGTATCTCAAACACTAATGAATATTTTGACGTGTATGAAAAATAACAATAATTCTGTGTCGGTAAGCGATAACAGCTTAGGTCTGATTTCAAAGTTTCGAGAAATCTTGCTTCAAAGTTTTCAATCGTCACATAAGTTAAATGAAAGGGTCATTTGTTTTTGTGTCATAACTTTGGCTACGGTCATGCTAGAAACTTCAGATTTTGTGTGTTTATAAAGCTATATGCGTGAAACACATCTACATCAATAGCTCAGTTCTGTCTTTAGTCGACTTAAGCGATTATTGCTTATGAACACAGAACTGTCCCTATTGGAATCCCCAAAAAAAATTTAAATTAAAATTCCCGATATTTTTTGCCGACAGTAGCATATTGTGAAAAGGAGAGGTCGTTAGATATATCTCTAAGGTGTATCTCTTATTGTAAAGAGGGTTTGTGAAATTGTGTTAGTTGCACAGTTATCTGATTTTTACACAGATTTTTTTCTACCAGAAAGATATGATTTTATTAGTTTTACTGCATTCTCAGAAAAATTGTATAATTTAAACAATTTTGTGCATAAAATGCCATGATCTGGGCTAGGTTTTCGATGACATGTCATCTTTTTCCGGTTGCTTCTAAGACATTTCCTGGTTATTTAGAACATCCGTTTATGTTTCCTGAATTCCAAATATGAAAATCTTTTTGGTAATTTTTTCGAATTTTATATTGGTTCCAGTTCTCGATCATTTGTGATCAAACATTTAATAATACGCACAACACATCTGATCAATAGAAGCTAGGTCAAAGTCCTTCCAAGGGCTGAAATGGCCAGTATATTTTTTTAAGACACCTACAAAAATAATGGAAACCTAAAAAATCGCAAAAAGTTGCGAAAAGGGTTAGTGCTAGTACATTTAGAAAACTCTGTTCTTGTTAACTGCATAAAAATTAAGGTTATATTTTGATAGGTTTGTTAGTTTTAGCTTAAGAAACTTTGCAAACACAATTAATAATTCTATATTTAAGGCCGTTTTGAGAAATACAGTTTTCACTACTCACAAGAAAAAAATTTAATTAATTTTCACAAATACCACTTGTATTTACTATGATTATTTCTATCCATAATTTTTTTTTTTCACTTTCAAACAGAAAATCGCAAAGTTTGTATATTTAATTGCTTCCACTCTTTGCAAACAAACGCAGCGAAATGTATTTAAACAAATTTTTAGTGCAAGTTCAGCTCTGTATCAACTAACGGTGCAACGGTAAAAACAACTAAAACAAGTGTTTTTGTTATCTTTGGCATGTTTACTTTATGATTAAATAAGAAAAAAATAAATTTTTACAACTTCAAAATTTGGGTTTTGGCCGTCTTTTTTCGATTTGGAAAAATCGACTACATTGTGCGGTGTAGTGTGTGTATCAGTTTACCAAATTAGTACCAAAAATGCTAGTAAATAGCATTATATAGGTTACATTTTGTTTATGTTCATTCTAGATTCCTTTATGCCTTTGGCCCGTCAAAAATTTTCTAAAAATTTACCATAAATTTACCGTAAGTTTAACGTTTATAAACAAATTGGTAACAAATGGTAACAACTAGGTCACAAATACGGTAAATGTGCGTCAAACGCCCAGTAACATGTGTCCATGATGAAAATTTACACACACTTGTTAAGATATTGTGTGAATGTAATAAATGGTAAATGTGAAAAGAAATAAATGGACACATGTTACTGTTATGTTAACAGGCACATGTTAACACATTGTGTTATTCGCATGTTACGGCAAAGTGTAAGGTAAACATGTATATGGATACATTTTACCATACATCGCTATTTAATGGGAATATATTACCACGAGAAATTTTATTTGTAACAAGTAAGCTTCTGAAAAATTCAATAGCCCTTAAGAAAATTTGTAAAATTAATAAAAATAAGAAATTATTAGATTTCTTAAATTTTATTTAACAAAATCAAAAAAGTAAAAGAAAATAAATATAGATAAATCACTTTTGTAACGCTCTTAATCAAGCATTTCATTGCAATATACGTGTCCTCGTCTCATAGAGTAGCCTAAAGCCTTTTCACTAGGTCTTGTTGGCCAGTGAGGCTCACAAAACCTTTTTTATTTTCTCTGTAAATAATAGTAAATAAAAAGGTAATACAACATTACACATCTAAATTAATGTGAAATATATTCGTGTATTTATCAATTACCTGAGCAGCCAATGTTTACTTTCCCCGACTAGGTGAAGTTTTTGTAAACATTGTGTGTGGCAATATACTCAAAAGTTTTTTTAATGAGTTTGCTCGAATCTCCTAATATGCCAGGTACTCGTTGAAATCGTATTAGCTATGAAATAACAGTTTATAAGTATGCTTTAAATTCTTAAAAAGTATTACAAAAATAGTTTAGCTTGGCTAATGAGCGATATTAATTGCTTGGATGATTAGATAAGCATATAGAAAACTCAGAAAAATATACAAAAAAATGCATGGAAACATAATGGTAACAAGTGCACCACATGAGACACATAGTAACACATCATGTTCACTTGTTTCAATGATGTGTCCATGACATAATGGTAACAAGTGACCATTTTGTGAAGGTGTTTCTTATATAATGCACAAATAACTCTTTTTGGTCGCAATGCTAAGGAGACATATGCATGCACATTATTCAATTTATATTATGTATTTTCTTGTTTTTTCAATGATAAAATTGCAAATAATACTCAGAAAAATATATAACAAATGCATGGGAACATAATGGTAACAAGTGCACATCATGAGACAAGTTGTAACACATCTTGCTATTATGCTATTGAAACAAGTGAACATTTTGTATAGATTGATTTTAATAAGTTAATGTAATCAATTACACTCATATAACAGAACCATTTATATTTGGTGCATTAATTATATTAAGTGTAATAAATAATAGAATAGAAATAAAAAAACTCTAAACTATTCAAATATATACATAGTTTTTATAAAAAAATTACTTACATTTCAATCCTTTCTGATGAAACATGTACAGTTGCGGTCAAAATAATAGCAGCGCCCTTATATTCATACATGTTTGGATAAATAATACTAATCTACGAATTTCGGATCCCGTAAGTCCATTTTCATTCCTATATGTTCTTTCAATACTCGTTCCAACTCCGTACTCAGTTTCCTCCTATATTGTAAAATTTTCGAGATACAGGGTGTTTCACGTTTTTGGCAAGTGTTTAATTATTATTGATCTCGAATCTAAACTACTCACCATAAAATAAAAAATATAAATTTGTATTTTTGAAAAATTATCAACTTTTCCATCAATGTATCAACCACTATTGTGTCATGTGCTGTAGCGAAGCTAAAATTCTGAGATTATCCAACGTAATATCAACAAATTTTGTATCTTTTGTTTTAGCGGAACTGTAACCGTCCAAATTTAAAATGTCTTTTTTTCATGTAAAAATAGACTTAATCAACAGTATTTTTTAAATTCTAACTTTGGACAGTAACAGCTCCGCTAAAACAACAGATAGAAAATTTGTCGAAATTTTGTTGGATAATCTCAAAATTTTTTCTCCGCTACAGCATATGACACGAAAGCGATTGATTTACTTATGAAAAATCTGATATTTTTTCTAAAATACAAAATAATATTTTTTATTTTATGGTGAGTAGTTTAGATTCTTGATTAATAATACTAAACACGTACCAAAACCGTAAAGCACCCTGTATCTGGAAAGTTTTACAATATAGGAGGAAACTGAGTACGGAGTTGGAACGAGTGTTGAAAGTACATATAGGAATGAAAATGGACTTACCGGATCCGAAATTCGTAGACTAGACACTTCACTTTTATTACTGTTTACAGTTTAACAGCTAAGAAACAAATGAGTTATGTGAATGATGAAATTATTATTTGGTGAGCAAACTTGCAACAACTTCAATAGCATTGTTGTTGTTTGCTCGCGTCAAAAGCCGTCAAGGCTTTTATTGCTGCATGTATTGTGTTGGTATTTTCTTGTAGCACACACGTGTTTGCTATTATTTTGTTGTAGTATTTGAATTTGTTTAGGACGATAGTAGATCAGTGAACACGTGTTCTTTCTATTTATTTTTTTTTTTTTGCTTTCATAAAATTTTTTTTAAATGAAATGATGCGCTGAAGCTGTTCACATTATGGTAACAATTTTTTGATGGTAACAAAATGTTTGACGGGTGGGCTTCCCCTAGAACAAATCCTGCGGACGCCCATGTTTCTTTTTACTTTTTTCTGTCCTTAAAAATTCCCTTTTTGGATATATATATTATATCCAAAGACGCCTACACAAACGGATAAAAAATATTAACGCCATTGCGGATGGACACTATGTACCACAGATTTGATGTTTTTTTAACCGCATTTTTTGTAGTGCAGGATTTTTAAGTATAAAAAATTTTCATTTTCGTTCACTGGTTAACTCACCAGCCTTCCATATGCTTAACATAATCCATCCAGCGAAGCCCCTCGACTACTATAAGCTTGATTATTAGAATTTCTGCATACAACTCGTGCAGCAGATCGCTACATCGTATTCTGTTATCGTCATTGAAGCAAATTTCAACGAAGATCTTTCAAAGGAACTGCCTTTTAAAGTCATTTAACGCCACGTTTGTGCTGCATGATACAGGATAGGCCTAAATAACGTCTTATTGAGCGTTAGTTTTTCGCAAATTAACTACTTTCTTTATTTCCTTAATGCTTTTTCACTTATATGTAAAAATATCACTTTTCTTTGTAGAAATACTTATGAATATAAGTCCACACCTCAAAAGTTAAAATTATACTGATGTTCCTTGCAATTTTCCGTTATTACGCCATTTCCTTCTTTTGCAGTGCCATCTCGTGACCAACAATGATGGCCCCAAATGGATTGAACCAACACTAATATATACCTTTGAAGGTTTGTGTCTAAGGAACATTGAGGAAAATACCTTCACTTACTTTACTAAACACAGCTGCAAGGCCTTTTAAAATCTATTACAATTTATGTAGCACAACAGCTGCTTTCATCTGACGTTTGTGCTTTAGTTTGTTTAGAAAAATTTAAATATGCATATTTTTATCAGTTCATCTAGTTCGATGTTTGTTTTGCGATAACAGTGTAAAGATTCTTCCAGTTTCTTTGTGCCGTGATGACGAGCAAATTACAACACATGCAAAATCTGCGTCAAATCTTTCAAAATTCCGTGGAATCTGTGCGACCAGCACAGCTGCTCGCCGAACTAAACAACTATGCACTCAAACCCAAGTTAACGGATGACCGGCGACTGCTGATCAATGTTCAAGGCAAGCCGCTGGACATAACAACAAAACGCTGTCACCTGGTGGGTTTCGGCAAGGCTGTGCTGGGCATGGCAGTGCAGCTGGAACGAGCGTTGGACAAGCGTTTGACGCAAGGTATACTAAGTATACCGGTCGGCTCGCAGCAGCAATTTCGCGACCAGGCAGAAATGCAACTGCGGCCAGATACCTGCATTACCGTACTGGAAGGAGCGCTGCACAATCAGCCTGATGAAACGGCAATGCAAGCAGCCAAAAGCATTAAGCAGTTGGCCACCCAGATGACAGCGGATGATGTACTCTTCGTGCTTATATCTGGTGGTGGGTCGGCGCTGCTGCCCCTACCTAAGCCACCCCTGAGCTTAACCGAGAAAATGCAGCTAGTGCGTCAGCTGGCCAATTGTGGTGCTTCTATTGATGAGATGAATTTAGTACGCATCGCGCTGTCGGACATTAAAGGTGGACGCTTGGCCGTTGCAGCTAAGCATGCCAGCGCAGTGATATCCTTTGTCATCAGCGATATTGTAAACGATCCGGTAGACTTAATTGCCAGCGGTCCCACATGCGCCACTATCAACAAGAAGTTTACCGCACAGGAAGTGCTGCAAAAATATGCAATGTGGTCAACGCTGCCCGAATACATCAGAGAAATGATTGAGAAGGCGCAGTCAGCAGAAGACGAGCTTAAGCCAGGTGCAAATAATGCCATCTACGTGGTGGGCGACAATCGCGTGGCCACGGCAACAGCTATGTCGCAAAGTTTACAGTGCGGCTATAATCCGTTTATAGCGAGCACCACGGTGCAGGGTGAGCTGCAGGAACTGGTGGACACCTACGTTGAGCTTTTGCGTAATATACGCTGCTTTCAACGTGAAGAAATCAACGAGTCTGAGCTAAAGGCAAGCTTTCCCTTCGATTCGCGTATTTTTCAACACTTTGCCAAGACGCTGCTGATGTGCAAAAAGACGCAGAAACCACTGCTCCTTATACTCGCCGGTGAACCAACGGTTAAGGTAAGGGACACGAGTTAATTTTTTTTTATTAATTTAATAAACATTGCTCATATTTAATGTATTTCCCCTTAAAACAGGTGACGGGCCATGGCTTAGGTGGACGCAATCAAGAGCTGGCACTGCGCATGGCTTTAGCATTCTACGAATGTCCTGATTTTAAGGATATGATATTCCTCAGCGCCGGCACTGATGGCATTGATGGGCCAACACCAGCTGCAGGTGCACTAGGCAGCTGCTACGTAATTGAGCAATATTTGCAGGCAGAGGGTGATAAAGAAGCTGGTCTGGAGAAGTTGAGAGCATTCCTGCAGAATAATGACTCATACAATTTCTACAGCAAGCTTAACGCAGGCGAATTCCATGTCATCACAGGTCACACTGGCACAAATGTTATGGATCTACAGCTGCTTTTAGTGCCCTAGATATTTTCGAAATTTTCACAAACTCTCTTTTTTCGAAAACCCATTTTAACGTTGCATATTTGTCCAAATTTAAAAAAAAAACAGCTGCCAAAAGTCATATGTTGGAACTACGCTTAGCCGGAATTGAATTACACTTGGTATAGAAAATAATGTAGAGGCGGTTTATTGAGATCTAACGTTCAAAAACAATAAAATTACAGGTGACGTGTTAATTGGTTGTCCGTGGATTATTTTAAAATCGATTTTCTTCGAAATTATGGGCAAGAAAGAAACTTATATAAAATTTCATTTTCAAAAAAGCGCACGTCAAAGGGTGAGCTTAAAAATTATTCTTACTATAAAATTTTTAATTCTATTCTGAAATTTAAATTGTGGACAAAGATTGGTCTTTTCGTAAATACCTAGCAAAATCTAATTATTAAATGCATTACCAAATGCAAACTGTAATAACTCATAGTTGAAGAGCTTATTGCAATAACATGTTAAGCCACATGATCTAAAAAATCAATTTTTTAGGCTGAGAACATTACTTAATGCATTCCCAATAACCTTTGCAGAGATTTTGGCTATTTCTTATTAATTTTTGAGCCTATTTGTAAAAGTTTCCGTGTTCTATTCTATTTCTTCATACAAAAATAAATTTTTTCAAAACTTTAGAGTTGATTATTTCAAAATATTTTTTATGTGGCTCATCATGTTTTTGCAATAAGCCCTTCAATTATACTTTGTCTTTCTTTTTCTTTGAATGAATGAGCAATGCTAATAGAAAAAAGAAATAGGAAAAATAGAGAACCTCGTAGTAACTTGCTTGTTTTTAAAAAAATTAGTTATCGGTACTCACTAATGTCTATAGCAAAATATATTATTCATCCACCTCCGGTATGCATTTACATAAGTAATGCTTTAGTATAAGATTTTAAAGTTTTAATCAAAAATCAAAATGTATTAAGGTCTGAAGAGAAGTTTGATAATTTCCTGAGGCAAAAATTAAAAGTATTCTACAAATAATGAACTTAACTGACACAAGCGGTGATATTCAACTACATTCTACAATCTACTCTGTATTTTAATACGTATAAACATTAGGAAGGTCAAGTACTTAGGAGTGATTTCTTACAAGCAGCTCCATTGGAACACCCACTTAGATTCAATTACAGGCAGGGCAACACATGCCCATTTTGCCTATCAACGCCTCCATATCAAAATATGGGGCCTCAAACTGAAAATGTTTTTTTGAATGTTTACAACAATTGTGAGACCTATGGTTACGTATGCAGCACTTGCATGGTGGCCCAAGATCCAACAGCGCACAGCAGCTAATCAACTGACAAAGTTGCAAAGAATGGCGTGCATTAGTATCACTGGAGCAATGAGAATGAGCCCATCTGTAGCTCTGAATGTAATAATAGGGCTACCCCCTTTAACGATCATTATCGAAAAAGAGACATGTCTAAGTGCACTAAGAATGGAGGAAATTGGTGATTACAAGGCAGGGAATTTTACGGGTCACTTGAAGATACTCAAAACCTTCGAAAATGACCCCTTTTTAAAAATCCCCAGCAGAATGCTGCCGAGGGTAAACTTCACTAAACGCTACAAGGTCGTTATACCCAATAGGCAACAAATAAGGAGGAATGATAGATTCACAGTTGATCCTGGCTCACAGATATGGTACACTGATGGGTCAAAATTCGAAAATGGAGTAACGGGAGCGGGGATATATGGTACCAAGTTCCAAAAAACTCTTCCAATGGGATACACGCCGACAATATTCCAAGCGAAGGTATATGCCATTGAAGTTTGTGTCGGAGAATGTCTCCGCAGGAAATCAAAGGGGGCTCACATCTACACACTTTCAGATAGTTAAGCGGCTTTAAAAGCCCTTCAAGCCTACGAACTTGAATCAAAACTAGTCTTCAACTACGTAGAGCTATTTAATACGCTGGAACAAAGCAATAAAATAGAATTATGGTGGGTGCCAGGTCACGAAGGATTCGAGGGTAACGAAAGGGCGGACTGCCTTACCAAAAGAGGAGCGTCTCAAATTCTTATAGGCTACATTCTAGAAAAAAATTAGAATATAGGAAGATAAGAAATTTCAATGCCACTGAACAACACTAATGGACAAAGGCAATCTAAGAAATTTTTAAGTCAAAGTAAAGCAAAATCCAAAAATTTACTCAAGCTTACCAAGGCAGACCTTAGAATTCTCACCAGTTTCTTCACAGGTCACTGCTCACTCAGATAACATCTTAAAAATATGGGTCTTTCTGAATCAGACGTCTGCAGACTATGGGAGGAGGAAGAAAAAACCCCCGAACACATTCTATGTGAATGTCCGGCAATCCGCAGCCTATGACGCCTCTGTTTTGGAGGGGAAGTAGTGCCCCCGTCAACAATTTGGAACACCAAGACAGAGAAAGTGCCAAAATATATAAAAAGCCTAAATCTGGAGTGTTCATTAAGGGTATGCACAATAGATCCTACGGGTCGCGGTGCACATGGGACCACTATAAACTAACTAACTAACTAACTAACTAGGGAGGGCCGATTTGATGATATTAAGTTTTTACATACATTTTGTATTAGAAGACAAAAAACTATTCAAAGGTATTGTTTTTTCTTTGTGAACTAAAATGTTCTTGGCTGCATTTAAGATTGTGCGTTATTTTTTCCCAAAGTTTGTACTGGTGCTCCCTGATCTTTCGTTTTTTTTTTTTAACTGATACCAAACGTTTATTCGCCAGCTAAAAAAACCCTTTAAATTGGTTGAGTTTTGTAAACAAAGTTACAAAATATCAAAAGTAATAAATTATATTTGAAGGGTAGAGTGGGGAGTTTTGAAGCGCGCATTGTTTGGGGGTCAAAACTACAGCAAAAATAATCCTTTTTTACATTTTTTCGAATCGAATCTCTAGAGCATCTTAAAATGCACTTCCTGGTTGAAGGATTTGCATAAAATTCAAAACCTTCGAACATTTTTGCCTGTTGGTCCAAAAAACTGGTTTTTGGAGTTTTTAAAAATCATAAAGAGTTGTGAAGCACGACTATAAATGGCAAAAAAAAAAGGAATTTTTTGATAGAAATTCTTTATTGGGATCGGAGAAAAAGACAAATTATTATAATTATTATGTATCAGAGTTCAGAAAATGGAAAAAAATGGAAAAAAATAAAATTTTAAAGTTTTCTCATAGTTAAAAGTTTTCTATATGACCTTGCTAGTTATTATGTTGATTTTCTATGATTTAAATATAAATTCTAAATGCTTGATAGTTTAAATCATTCTTGATTTTAAATAAAAATTCAAGTTGTTTGATAGTTTAAAATCGTGCTTTAGGTCAGGTTAGAACAATTAATTGCTCGAACGAATTTTTTCCAAAGAAACAACAAAAACAAAATTTTCAATATAAAAAGGTAAAAATCACTAGCTGATTTTATTTCAATTTCGGCCCTGCTAAAGGCTTCATCAGAAATCTTTGTGATGCCGGCGGAAAGGAATAACTGGATGTATGTAAAAAGTTCAAAATAAAAATATTGATTAATTTGGGTGTAATAAGTCATTTACTCTTTATACAGCTTGACATCGATTCGCTAGGATGGTGCACGATTAAAAATTTCAATGAAAAATTCTTTAAACAAATTGAAGGCAAGCAAGAAAGCGTGCAGTTTTTACGACGGTAGTGGCTGCAGCCATTGGATTTGAAAATATAAAAATTCTATTGACAAGACTTCTATTCATAACTATTCTTTTACAGAGTGAATGACTAAAGAACATTTTCATTCAAGTACCTTGAACAATAGCTTTTTAAAAGTTTTTTGAAAAGAGTCAAAAACCGACCCCTAAAAATGGTGGTAGCGGGTTAAAAATGTACACAAAAGAATATCTCATAATAGGTCACTTAAGGTTATGAACACAACAATTATGTTAAAGGCATATATTTAGTATTTTTCATACTTTTTGTTAGTAAATAGCTAAATTAGGAGTGAGCATTAAAAACCAAACTGTAAGCTGCATAAAATTAGCATAAAATTTTGTATCAAAACGTATTCAGGTACTTTGAGTGTTTTGGCGCTATCTATTTTGATCTATCTTTAGCACCAGAGAGCGCTGTAGTACAAATCTTTTACAAAACTATCAAAAACGCTTAACTCACTCAAATTATTGTCATGAACATTTTAGTAAAGAGGCTTTTAGGTACTTTGAGTGTTTTGGCGCTATCTACTTTGATCTATCTTTAATACCAGTGGAGGCTGTTGTATAAGCCTTTTGGAAAACCATTAAAAACTCCTTTTTTATAAATTATTTCAATATAAGGTATCAATTAATTCAGTAAACTATGTATCTTCTTCTATGTTTAGAGCGTGAAAACTGTTAACAAAATATTACCCGGGAAAGGCCTGGTATATAAGCTATTTTTTATATAACAATTGCTATTGCATAACGTTGAGAGCTTTTCATTTGCTCGTGTCAAAAATTCTTTTACGATTTCAGCTACCATTATTTTTATAACTACTATTTTAATTAAAGCATAATGTTTATCAAATGTTTTACGATTTTCCTGTTTCTCTTTAATTTGCATAGTTTTTAGACTAATTGTGTTGTTAGTTTTAGTGTTCAACAACGTGTAATGTTTTTTATATCGTAAAATTAAAACTGAAATTCCAAGATTATTTCACTTTTATTCGTAGACAGCAGCGCAACAACCTTGACTCCAGCAAAAATTTTAAATTTAATTTAAGTTTTTTTTCGCGCTTCATAGCTTCATGTTAAAATTTATATTCATAACATTTATGATTCATATGTGTTTCTGTTTAAAAAAAAGCGTGTCGTTTGCTGTTGCTCGGTGCGTTAGGCAATCAGCTGCTGCTGCTGCTGCTGCTGCTGATGTTGGAGCTGGAGCTCAAGCAACAATTATAAGAAATCATAAATGAGGCAAAGTTCAATTGAATTTGTTAAATATTCCAACGATTTTATCACTTTCTTTTTCTGTTTTCAGTTTTCTGTTTTTATACAGAAGAAAAAATGAGCACATGAGTGTCTCACTTTGTTGTTGTCATTGTCGCATTTGTTGTATTGTATTCTTCTTTATGGAATGATGTATTTCTGTTATTTATTGTTTTGGACTTGAGGCTTCAGTTGTATTGCTGTCCTCCCCAACCACCCCCTCCTCCTTCACCTTTTTCTGCTCCTCCTCTTGTGCTTGTAAGACCTAAACTTCTACCCAGACTGAGTCTGAGAGCGTAGGTTATTAGCTCAATATTTTTAATTGACGCCACGAATGAATGCACTTAATTGCTATGGTTTTTTATTTTTAAGATTTTTAAAAATGTATGTGTGTGTGTGTGTGCGTGTAGTTGAGTTTTTTCTTACTTGCTAGATGTTGCTATTTTTAGTGTCTAATCAGTTTTTTAATAAATCTTCTATTAGATGGAATGTCGTAGTTTTTGGTTTCTCTAAAATTGGGTGACAGAAAAGTGAGCTTAATATTTATTTAATTAAAGCGCTCTTGTTTTTAATTAGAACTCAAATAGTTTTTTAATAAAGATCGGTATAGAATATTCTAGTTTAATATTTCAATAGATACTATATACATACTTTGTAAAAAACTGTGCTCAGTTTTGGATGAAATTTTTTCTGATGCTTGAATTTTATAATATTCATACGATGTTCATATTTCTTTCAATTGGAATATAGAATGTAATACAAAACAAAAATAACAAGACTTTTAAGACAATTAGAGCCTAGAAATAAACTATCCCTATAAAAATTCAAATTTTTTTCGTACTTCAGAACAGAGAAGTTACTCTTCAAGTTACTCTTCTTACAAGATCCGGGAAAAAGTAAATATATGATGCTGAATCTATGCAATTCACCTCAAATAAATATATAAATGTTAAAAAAAACATTAGTTTAACAACATAAATAAGCAAGGCTTAAAGCGATTTTTAGGTAAATTAAAATTCAGTACATGAGCATAGTGTGTCCAAAAAAAAATATAACAGAGTATTCACGATTCAGTGCACTTGCCAGTGCAGCTGAGGACTTGTGCAGCTAGTTTTTCGTAAGCACACGAAAACCTAACTCCATCACTATCTCAAAGCTGTCAAAATTTTTCAATGCACACAAGTTCACAACTGCTCAAGTGATAAAGTTTAAGGCAGTAGTAGAAAAGCACTTGAGCAGATTTTTTACGTACTTGTATTTTGTTTTTGTAAAGTGCACAAGTCCTCAAGCCCTCAACTGCACAGGCAAGTGTACTGAATCGTGAATACCCCTAATATTTTTAGCAATTTCGTAATCCAAACACCAACAAACGATTGACTGATTCAACCAACTGTTACAAAGCTTTAAAGGCTACAACTTTGGAATGGCAAAAGTAAAATAAAGATTTTTTAAATTGCTTAGAATTTTACCATATTTCAAGCTGCAACATTATGTTTTTTCGTTTTAATATAATTTCTAAAAGTTGTGAATAGTTTTTTTAAAAAATATACGCAAATTTTACGAAAAAATTAAATATATGACACCCAAGTGACCAAAACAATTGTCAAAAATTCTGATTTTTGTACATTGAAGTAAATTTTGGACATTTGTCTTTGGAAATGATGACTTAAAGACTTAGAAAAGGTCTATTTTTTATGCTTACTTATGCTTGGAATTCGAAATATGTGTCTCTGAAAAACTTGATTTTTGGGGTAAATTCGATTAGCGCGACCTCTAAACCCTTCCAAAAAATATGTAAAAAAATCTCAAAAATACTTTACCACATCCACACACAGGTGCCGCTTTCAAACAAGGACTGAGCAACTATAAAATTCGAAAAAAAATTCTTTTGGGACACCCTAATGCTCATTAGGGTGTCACCTTTGGAATGGCAAAAGTAAAATCAAGAATTTTTTTAAATTGCTTAGAATTTCACCATATTTCAAACTGTACCATTACGTTTCTACATTTTGATTGAGTTTTTAAAACTTCACAAATAAGTTAAGTATATGATAACCGGATCACCAAAAAAATTGCAAGAACTCCTGATTCATGAAAATAACAATACAGTTTGGACATTTGTCATTCGAAATGATGACTCAAACAGCCCTACTGCGAGTGTCGATTCAATTTCGTGTTGGTATTGTGTAACCTTATAGACAAAAATGTACACTATGTGACGTGGTTTTATCAAAGGCGGAGGTAGAACTCTGCCGCTCTAGGGTCCTGTGAAAAGGTGTACTAACTCTCACAAATTATTTTGAAAATAAAAGACGCAGGGTTTTCAGTAATTCACAAAGTTATTTTATTGAATACGTTATCCTTATTATAACCTCTTAGTTATGCAGCTTTGGGTAGTCACTTGTGGGCTTAGTAATCAGTTGGTAATCGCTTTAGTACTCGGTCATCAGTTGGCAATTGCTTTAAAAGCCGGTAATCAGTTGGTAATTGCTTTAGTAATAGCTTCGGTAATCGGTTGGTAACCGCTTCGGTAATCAGTAATCGGTTGGTAACCGCTTCGGTAATCAGTAATCGGTTGGTAATCGATTCGGTAATTGGTATTCCGTTGGTAATCGCTTCGGTAATCGGTTGGAAATCGCTAAAAATGAATGCTCCGTCATTTCTAAGAAGACATAATAGAGTAGAGAGATCAACTGTAGACGCCGTGGTGGCGTAGCAGAGAGTGCCTGCGTCGCAGTCCCGGTGATAGGCCTTGCGGTCAACCGGGCTAGTGTCGTGGCTTCATGAAACAACAAAATCTTACTATAGACGACGCTCTAGTGACGTGGCAGCGAGTGCCTGCGTCGCAGCTGCGGTGATAGACCTTGCGGTCAACCGAGGTAGCGAAGTGACTTTCGAAAACAAAATAAAAAAATAAATAAATAAAAAAAATAACTATCTACACTTTAAAATAAGCAAAAATTACCGTTCGCTACCCTCTCCGGACGATATACCTCACGGACAGCCGAGGCAGTAGCTACTAGGCTTGAGCTCACCTAAAAAGGAATTCTACCTTAGCTGGTTTTGTCGTGTCTAACGTAACGTCTTGTTACAACTATTGTGAATTGTTTACTGAATTTTAAACAGCCGTTTGACATTTTGTTTATTTTCAGCTTTACGTATTTACAGCAAATGTTATTTCCAAATAAAATATCGTAAGGTTTTAATATTAATTGTCGCAAAATTTATAAAAAATATAAAAGATAAAAAATCGTGAAGTGAATTCAGTTTATTGTGGTTTAATATTGACGAGGAGAATGCTGTTGAAGCTACTAGTAAAATGGAATTGGCAAGGGAGAGGCGGGGGCTGTTTTTTGTTGCCTACAACCTTTGTTCTGAAATTATTTTCATCTGTATTATTTTTTTTTTCGACTTCCAACGCAAAGAACTTATTTTTTCTCCATTTCCATATATTTTGAGCCCAAACATGAACCATCAATTGACAAATAGCTATCGACAAACGGTCGATCAAAAAGCTATTCACAGCCGCTATTTAGTCGAGAAAACGATACTTCCAATAGCATTGCTAATCGACAATCGCTTAATAGTCGTTTTTCGACTGCCAATCGACACTCCAACTTGTGCTTGGAATTCGAAGAATCTCCGAAAAACCCAATTTTTTGGGTAAATCTGATTAGCGTGACCTCTAAACCTCTTCCAAAAATCTAAAAAAATCTCAAAAGTACTTTGCCACATAAGCTTTTAAGCAAAGCTTGAGCAAAAAATAAATATTTTTTTAGACACTCTAATGAGCATAGCTGTTTCATATACAAAAGTTCAGTCAAAGCATATTTTATTCTTTGAAACCCTACCTCTGATAACACTGCAAGGACGTCAAGAAGACACACGAAAACGCCGAGACACGTTAACTTTATTTTTGGTCTTAAAATTTGGTAGCATGCTCAGTTGTTCCCACTCAGGACAAAATCGCGAGATATTTTCGATTGAATTTTAGTTGCTTTTAGACTCACATTTACCTTGATTTTTCTAATTTTTGGAGACCAAATATATTGGCCACTTCCGATTTTGCTTAAGCTTTCACAATTGTATCTTCTTTTTAAATAAAAACACTAATTTGAGTATTTGAGAGAAAACCGGTGGAGAACCTTTACAAGGTAACATGTCTGACTGTCTCAAACTGGGAAGGCCAGTATAATCCTTGTGAAATCGCCTCAAGCCGACTCAAACCTCCACTTGGTGTTTCCTGGGCAACGTCAAAACTGACATCTGTCAGTTTGGCGGCTAATCTGAGCGGCGGCAACTAGGGGAAGTCTTAAAACAGGTTGTGCGTCGGGTTTGAAGCCCACCCGTAAAAACCCATTTCAATGAAAACAAATAAGTATAGAAGAAAACTGATCCCCAAATCTGATGATGACTTCCGCAAATGAAAAACTGATAATGATTTACGGATATGCACCTGGAATGCCCGAACCCTTAATTGGGATGGTGCCTCTATACAACTGACTGATGTTAAAAGGCACAAAGCTGATATCACTGCTATCCAAGGAATGCGATAGAAGGGACAGGGTTACATTCGGCATGCACCCTGTAATATCTACCTACTACAGCGGCCATGCGGAGAAGCTCGAGTTTGGATGCAGATTTGTAGTTGTCAAGAGACTACGGCCCCACGTCCTGCGATTTACACCTGTAAACGAACGGCTTGCCATAATCCGCATCAAGGTTAAATTTGTAAATATAAGCCTAATATGTGCGCACGCTCCGACAGAAGACAAGGACGACGAGACCAAGGAAACAATCTACGAGCGCCTTGAAAATGCTTACGTGCGCTGCCCCCGTCACGATGTAAAAATCGTGCTTGGTGACTTCAACGCTAAGGTGTGCATGGAAAATATATTTGGTCCAACAGTCGGCAAGTTCAGCCTCCACGACAACACCTCCGATAACGGAATGGAGCTGATTGACTTCACCGCAGCACGAAACATGGTCGTAACCAGCACTAGATTCAAGCATCTCAATATTCATAAAGACACCTGGATGTCCCCTAAAAAAAAACTCAGAAACCAAATTGATCACGTTTTGATCGATAGAAGGCACTCTTCCAGTGTATTGGATGTACGCACGATCCGTGGTGCAAACATTGACTTGGATCACTATCTTGTAGCAGCCAAGATCCGTACACGTCTGTGTGCGGTCAATAATGCACAAGCTGCATTCGAAACAGACAGCCGAAGCTTTTGCCACTCGACTCTCACTCCTGCTTCAAAGCACTCCTCCAATCGATGATATATGCGCGCAGCGGACACACATTTCCCACTCCATGCGTAGCCGCACTGAAGAGGTTATTGGTTACCACAGTCCTCGCCGAAACAAGTGGTACGACCAGTCAGTTGTAACGCGTGCTGCTAAAGATCGATACAAAGAAAAGAGGAGGGAAGAGAGACGTACTCTCAGGCAGAAAAAAAGGCAGAAACGCGCGAGCAGAAGAAGATGGGGATGTATGGTGACAGGAATGAGGACCGAAAAATTTTTCGAAAAAATAAGACGCCTTGCCAATAGTTTTAAAACCGGGGCCTCTTCCTGCAAGTATGAGAACGGTAATTTAGTGACAGATGTTCAGAATACACTGACGTAATGGAGGGAACTCTTCTCTAAGACTCTAAATGGCGACGCTGACAATAATCCCGCCAATAGAGATGATATTCCGGAAACCCCAATTTTGGATGACAGCGTCGAGGTTCCGCTGCCCGTTCTGACAGCTATAGCTCGGCCGCAGGAGCTGATGGCTTACCTGCTGAGCTGTTTAAGAACGGAGGCGAAGCTCTATTTAAATGCATTCACGAGCTTCTATGCAGAATATGGCCGAAAGAATGCATTCCGAACGATTGGAATCTCAGTGTGCTCTTCCCAATCCACAAAAAAGGCGATCCCACTATCTGTGCCAATTACCGTGGGATAAGCCTTCTTAATATCGCATATAAGGTCCTGTCGAGCATTTTATGTGAAAGATTGAAGCCTATTGTAAACGAACTGATCGGACCTTATCAGTGTGGCCTCAGACCTGGAAAGTCCACCATCGACCAGATTTTCACGCTACGACAAATCTTGGAGAAGACTCAAGAAAAACAAGTCGACACCCACCATCTTTTTGTCGACTACAAAGCCGCCTTCGACAGCCCAATAAGGAAGCACCTGTACTCCACCATGTCTGAATTTGGTATTCCTGCAAAACTAATACGACTTTGCAGGATGACACTGAGCAACACCAGCAGCGCAGTTAAAATCGGGAAGAACCTCTCCCCACCATTTATTACCAAACGAGGTTTCAGACAAGGTGATTCCTAATCGTGCGACTTTTCAACCAAATGATGGAGAAGATAATCCGTGCTGCTGATCTGAGACGTAGTGGCACAATATTCTACAAGAGTGTTATGCTGCTTGCGTATGCTGATGACATCGATATCATTAGCCATAATATGCGCGAAGTCAGTGCAGCATTCTCCAGATTAGAATGAGAGTAAAGTCGAATGGCTTTGGCAGTGAATGCAGATAAGACGAATCCCAGCGTCTTAGAACCCACGTTACAGTTCACAATACATCCTTCGAGGTTGTGAAGGACTTTGTTAATCTGGGATCCAGCATAAACTCAACGAACGACATCAGCATTGAGATCAAACGAAGAATAACTCTTGCCAACAGGTGTTACTTTGGGCTCAGTAGGCAATTGAGAAGCAGAGCCTTCTCTCGACGAACGAAAATCACGCTCTATAAATTGCTCTTCATGCCCGTCCTACTTTATGCATCACAAACGCTGTGAGCAGTTTAGATGAAAAGACTTTAGAGAGAAAGATTCTTCGTTTGATCTACGGACCAATCTGCGTCAATGGCGAGTACCGAATACGATGGAATGATGAACTGTATGAGCTGTACGCTGACATCGACATAGTCAAGCGCATTAAAATCGAATGTTCAGCGCATGAAAGACGATGCTCCAGTGAAGAAAATATTCGATTCTGTACCCGGCAGCGGTCAACGCAGAAGAGGACGACCGCATCTTCATTGGAAAGACAACCTGACGAAGCTTGGAATTTCCGACTGGTGCCAGCAAGCGAAAAACAGAAATGGCTGGCGCAAATTCTTAGATGAGGCTAAGACCGACATACGGTTGTAGCGCCAACTAAGTAAATAAGTAATTTGAGTATAATAATGTTAAGATTTGTTTTTAAAGTTTTTACGAAACATTAAAATTTGGTTAAAAAGGAAAGAAAAAGCGAAATTGCTTATCTTTTGGAAAACCATAGATTCAAAAAGGCTAACTCGATTTTCACGTTTAAAGTATTTTTGCAAAATACAGAAAAAAGTAGATTGCCCTTATTCTTGTTGTCACCTCGCCAATGTGAGAGCTCTCATACTCGCGTCACGTCACTAGAAATCTGGTATTCTTGTTCTCATGTGACGTAGTTCACAAACGAAAAGGTATTTTGTTTTGACAAAAAAGCGTTTTATTTCTCAAAGTAGTTTTTTTTTAGATCGATGGACTAAATGCATCATTATTCCGTTTTTTTTATTCCTTGCAAATAATAAGTCTTATCAAGGTCCTCAAAATAGGCATTTGTATAAGCGGTGGCCTTTCATTCGACCCAAATCTCTTAACGCCGAGTAATTTTTCGAGTTTGGAAAAAGGAAATAGTCGTAGGGGTTTCAATCTAAATACTATGGTTAATGGGGCAGCAGTTCGTAGCCTAATTCATGGATTTTCATCATAGAGAATACAGACGTTTGTGCAGATGCATTTTTATGGTGGAAGAGCACTTTTGCCTTCGCAAAATGCGGTTGTTTTGCTGCAAATCAATGTCAAATCTCTTTAACAGCTGTGAATATTATTCTCTGTTGATCGTTTTACCTTTTTCATGGTAATCGATATGATCGCATGCATCCCAAAAAAATTGCGCCATGACCTTGTTCGCCAACAGATCAACCTTGGCCTACCGGAGAAGTCCACTGCTTTGACTGTTGCTTGGTCGCTGCTGTGTTGTAATGTTTTCGTGATTTACGAAACGGCACCAAAATTCCTTCGGATCGTGGTTTAACATCGCCAAACACTACTTTGAAGTGGTTACATGGCAGCGCATACCGAGATGCCTATAGTCTCAGCCTAAGCTACCGCACGCACTTTCTTTCTCCGATCGTCCAATATCATTTCATAGATTCTATCGACATTTTCTGGCGAGACAACCTCTTTTGGGCGACCTGAACATTTAGCGTCACATGTGCTGGTACGACCACAACGAATTTCAGTAAACCAATTCTTAACTATTGAAATTGATGGTGCAGAGTCCCCATAGTATTTATTAAGCCTTTACTTGATTTCGGTGATGGTTTTGTCCCAGTTTACAAAAGACGGATGTTTTAACTATTTAAAATTGGATTTTGTAAAGCCATCTGATTGAAGCATTTTTTTCAATTCAACCTTAAACAGTGAAATCTACCTCCATTTTCTTAACGACACTCTGTCGGAGCTATTGGAAAATGTGCTCTTACAGAATGGGCCTGCTATAATTTTTCAACATGATGGAGCGCCGCCCCATTATAGTAGAAACGTTAAGGAATGATGGCTGAATGGGAAGTAATGGCCGAGTTAGGTGGCCTACAAGATCACCCGATTTAACTTCACTGGATTTGTTTTTGTGAGAAAGGATAAAAGACCTCGTCTATTCAGAAGAACTTTCGTCGAGGGAGCAGTTGATCGAACGGATGAATACAGCTGCTTCACTTGTACAACAAAAAATTAACGAAACTAACCTCAAGCATGCAATGAGGAAAAGAATCATGTATTGCATTCAAAACAATGGAGGACACTTCGTACATCTATTATAATTTTTCTTTCTCATTCATAAAAACAAAAACACAGCGCAATTAGTTATGTAGTAGATAATATCATTGTTTTCTAATAAGTATAATTTTCTTAGTATAGCAAACATTTTTATTTTTAAAGATATGTTTGTGTTTTTTGGTGTTATTGAAAAAAGAATTGAATAAGTTATAGAATTTACTATAACAAAAAATTTTAATTTATAACGCAAAATTCTGAGAAAAATGTACTCAAAGTTGAAATTTAGTAGGTTAGTTGGTGAGGTTTGTTGATATACCGTTAGCAAGGTGACGTCATTGCCTTTGCAATGATGTTTGTGTTTATGAGTTAGTTCTTCATCTAATCAAAATAATGTTCATCAAAGTCGTGAACTACTAATTAACCCTGTAGCTCCTAATAGTGTGAAAAATAGACCCCCCCTCCAATACGATTGTTTGCTCAACAATCATCATCTTGCACCTCCGTAAATAGTTGCACTCAGTTCCGGGACACCCTGTATATTGCATATTTAACTGTACAAAGCATTCATACCGAATTTCAAAGCTCTAGGTTAAGTTTTACTATTTACGGCCAAAATCCTCTCACTGAGCGTCAGTGTGCCTGGAATGACATAAGCGTTACCAGAATCTGATATATATACAGCAACCTTCGTATAATGATACTTATCGCTACCTTAATATATTGGGGGTTGGAATTAGTTTTAAAGGTTTTCTAAGAGATGGCGTTACTATCAATAGATCGCATCGGGCACACCTGTGACTATATTCATTTCAAAGCACATTGTCTAAGCTTCATTTTTTAGTATGTGTCATTCCACTGAAGTGTAAACAACATATATTTTTTTCTCTGTGAACATGTCGACTTTCGTTCCAACAAAACGCAATTTGCGGGAAGGTTTACTTTTGTGCTTCCATTTGAAGAAAAAAGCGGTTGAAGCACAACGCACGCTTACTGAGGCTTACGGGGACTATGCTCCATCGATTTCTACTTGTGAGTACTGGTTCCGTCGGTTTAAAAGTGGTGATTTTGATACGGAAGACAAAGAGCGTCCGGGCCAGCCGAAAAAGTTTGAAGATGAGAAATTGGAGGCTTTGCTCGATGAAGACCCGTGTCAAACCCTTCAGGAATTGGCAGAATCATTGGGAGTCGACTTATCAACGGTCGGCAAACGCTTGAAGGCCATGGGAATGATTCAAAAGCAAGGAAATTGGGTGCCGTACCAGTTGAAGCCGAGAGACGTTGAACGGCGATTTTGCATGTGCGAACAACTGCTTCAACGGCATAAAAGGAAGAGTTTTTTGCATCGTATTGTCACTGGCGATGAAAAGTGGATCCATTACGATAATCCTAAGCGAAAAAAATCGTGGGGACCACCCGGCCATGCATCAACATCGAGGGCCAAGCCGAATATTCATGGCGCCAAGCTTATGCTGTGTATTTGGTGGGATCAGAAGGGTGTCGTGTACTATGAGCCGCTAAAACCTAACGAAACCATCACTGGGGAACGCTACCAACAACAATTGATGCAATTGAGCCGAGCATTAAAGGTTAAACGGCCGGAATATGCCAAAAGACACGACAAAGTGGTTTTTCAACATGACAACGCACGGCCACATGTTGCAAGAACCGTCAAGGAAACGTTTGAGGCGCTGAATTGGGATGTGCTACCCCACCCGCCTTATAGCCCAGACATAACCCCTTCCGACTACCACCTATTCAGATCGATGACGCATGGCTTGGCTGAGCAGCGCTTCACTTTTTACGAGGATACCAAAAAATGGGTCGATTCGTGGATTGCCTCAAAAGACGAATCGTTCTTCCGGCGCGGAATCCATATGCTGCCAGAAAGATGGGAAAATGTTGTAGCTAACGATGGACAATACTTTGAATAATATACATTGTACCGTTGTTTCTAAATAAATGCTCAAAAACCGAAAAAAACCTTTAAAATTAATTCCAACCCCCAATAGAAAGGCCCTAACTTATTTGTTCAAAATAAATTTTTTACAGATTTTTGCAAAAAAAAAATTGCTTTGGAAAAAAATTGCTGCAAAAATATTGCTACAGCATTGAATTGTTTAGCGTCTTAAATAAAAAATCCATTTCAAGAAAATTCGGACCCGCAAAATTATAATTTTTATTAAGTTTTTCCATCTCCTGTAAAGTAACAAAAAATGAGTTAGGGCCTTTCTATATTAAGGTAGCGATATAGTTTTTTTTTTGGAAAAAAAAAATCAAGAAAAATTTATCAAAAAATTTAAATACATACATCATTTGTATATCCCTTAAAATTAACAATGATCATTTCATGAAATTTCGATGTCTTATTTTTCAAAAATTAGGAATAACATATCTCAAAAAAAAAAGGCTTAAAGTGACTAAATAGGTTTCAATCGCGAATATCTCGAAAATTTTACCTGATTAGAAAAAGCTAGTGTGACACTAAATTAATATCAAAAAGTATTGTTGCTGTCTTGAAAACAGAAAAGTATTCCTTTACATAATATACATACATATACATAATATACATAATACATAAAGATGCAGTTAAAAATATCAAAATTGCAAACACTTTATCGACATCTCGAAACATAGTTTGAAAACTTATCGCCAAGTTAAAGTAACAGTGATGCCCACGCAGTATATCCGTTTCCGTTATAATGATTTTCGCAAGCATTCCAATTCCGCACACTTTCCTAAAGACTAGCCGTTAGAAACCAAAGAATACTTTAGCAATTGTCAAACGATTGAGATGACAACACATATAAACAATGTCTGGGCACACATTTAATGCGCTAATTAACATGGTTAGTTTTATGATTAATTTACTTTTTATGGAGTTCTCAAGATTTTCATGCCCCAGTCCATCAACAATCATTCATTCATGCATTCATGATGATGATAATGATGAACGTTTGGTCGCTCGTCTCTCGCGCATCTTGATAGCTGACTATATTTAAAACAATTTTATGTTTCAAGATGGAAAAAAACACATAATTAAAAAAGAAACGGAGCGCACAGTAAGAAAAACCGAATTAAGCGCGCAAAAAAAAAACGCGCTTCATTACGGAGCGTTCAAAAATGTCGCGTCAATTTGTCTGAAGCGACATCTAGTTAGCCCCCACATGAAGCAGTAAAAAGTGTGAATGTCTGGTTGGCGTGGCTGCCATGTGTTTGATGATGCTATGAGTGTGTTGTGTGTGTTTGTGTGTGTATGTCTGTGACTATGTACGAGAGTAAGTGTGCCATGTTGATTTATTAATTAAAAGACTACCACCGAGCGCGCTCGTTACGAGCAGAACCTACAGCGTGAAGTACTAGCGTCCAGCGTAATTAATTGGCTTTTATGGGCAATAGCTGGTGATGGTAGTGGTGGTAATGATGTTGTTAGTGCGGGTAATGCTTGTGTTATTGCTGTCGGTGGTTGACACGAGCTCAGTTTTGCACACAATGTATGGCAACCGCTGGTGATAATGATGACCATTATGACCGTTGTGCGATGTCGGTGTTGCTGATGATGAGTATTTCAAAAGCCAGACACCATGACGACCTCGTTGAATTCCAAGTTGGAGCGTGTGACATGTGTGGCATGTGGTGACAGCTGACATTTTGACTTATGATGACAGTTATTGGAACAAAATATTTCGCCATTAAAATTTTTGTTTAAATTTGATGAATGTGTTTTTTAAATTTTCGAAGCAGGGTTCAGCAAGACTTCCAATTTATCTATATATATATATATATATTTAAGCTCATTTAACATAAAGTCTCAGCTGAGAATCATAAGCTTTAAATGATATCTTAAAGAGTTATCTGGCACAGACCAAACACCAGAGATCGTAACACAAATTATTAATTAAAAAATTCCTCTACAGGAATGCATGCAAATTATATATAAAAACACAGCCAGCAAAACAATCTCGCCCACTTCAGCAGCGAAGGTTAAAAACCTTCACTTTTTTTCACCAATAAAATTCATTCATCCGCAAATAACTAAATTACGTTGCCGTGTTCAGTGTCCATCAAAAGCGTATTTTGTATTGTTTTTATTCTGCAATTCAATTAAATCATTTGTAAAAATACATCAGACAGTTTGACGTCCAGATTTGAGTTCTCGATCCATGTTCAAGTCCGATGCTGATGATGATGATGATGATGCTACAAAAGATGCAAAAAGCAAACCGCAACAAAACACTAATGAACAGCATGAAGTCGCAAGCAAAGACAATGAATGCCAAGCAAAACAACAAAATGGGCCAAGAAATGACTGAATGAATGAAAAAAGGGAGTGATTGACTGTCAGAGTGCTCGACGGTCTGGTCTCCACAGAAGGAGCTAAGCGCAGCGGCATCTGTAGCCACCGACTGACTGTATCGAATTCGAGTCCCCTTCAAAACAAAAGCACGAGATTTTGACAGCTGCTATTGTTTGAATGTTTGTGTAAAAAGGAAAAAACTTAATTTTATGTGGAAAACTTGTACATTTTTTCTATAACAAGAGCCTAAACTTGATCCGATGTGATGTGGCCACATCATCACTTGGTATATTCACTAAAGAAAACGGTGAAAAATTGCCAAATTTAAATTGCCATTTTACGAGCCAGTTATATTTGCACTATTCAATAAATTTCAAAATTGGCTAGAAAATCTTGATATCTTTTTGACTAGTGAATGGTCCTAACCCTTGTGTCTACACTTACTTTAAACACCACATTGTCAATACTTGGATACGTTTGCACCCCCATACATTTTATATAGAAAAAGTACTGAAAATTAGTTTTATGTTCTATTTTATTAACGTTTCAGAAATTGAAAAGAATAATTTTCATTTAAATAAATGCAAATATTTTTTTTAAAAGTAATTTCTTAAAGTTTAGAAATGGTCTTGTTCTGCAATACATTTCATGCATTCATAATAGTATTGGCGCATACAATTTCCTTGCACTTGGCACAAGTTTGTCGTGTCTTGCGTACAGGGCCTTTCAAAGCCCGTGAGAGGCCCGGGGCACGAATTTTTTTGGGGTCCCCCCACCTCTTTAAAAAAATGATTAAATGTATACACGACATGTTTATTAAAAAAAAAATAGTTCAATATTAGATAAAACATTATTTGAGAACCGTCTTTTCAGGTTTTTGTTTTGAAAACGCATCTTTTATAAGTAAAAAATTTGTTTTCTTGCTATATCCGGATTTATGTTCAGCATTACCACCGGCAGATTTACCACAATCGGCGCTCTAGGTTTGAAAAGATATGCCACCCTTACCGTGTTACCACACAGTAAAAAATTTGAGGGTAAATTTTATCTTTTTTATAATATTTGTGTGGTATAAACTTTTTATTTCAAATAATTTATTAATTTTATACCACTCAATATTATAAAACTAACAAAACAAATATAATTTAAAAATTTTATATGTATATCATGTGTGACTCAAAATATATTCTAGTTCGAAAGAAAAAAATTCACCGAAATCGGGAAATTTAAAAATATAGTACTTTCGATCGTGGTCTGACGAGAAAAATGATCTAGAAAAATTTATAAGATTTGATGGTATAACTTTTAAAACATTTTTGATATGGATTTATATGTGTACTTAAATAGTATAAAATTTATCCTCATATTTTTTACTGTGCATACATGTAAAATGTGTCGTGGGCATGACTTAAATATAATATCGCTATATTATTTTTAGTAGCAAAATATTTTGAAAAAAGGTATTTTAGGCTTCAAAGTAAGGTAAGTAGTAAGTTGTTCAAAGTAGTTGCAGGTAGCTCTTTAAAAAAATTTTTTAGAACTGATCCTTTTACCGCAGCAAGGACGTATGAAAAGTCGCTAAACACAAGAAAAATCATACAAAATCGAAAATCATATAGTTTTCGTTTAAAATTACTTTACTAAATCTCAAAAAATACTGGCAGAAAGGCCACTTTAAGGCTTTTTGAAAGAAGTCAAGTTCCTAGGATTTGTCAATGCCACTTTAAGGATTTATTAAAAAAATCAAGTTGAAAAATATTTCCGCTGCATTTTATTGAAACGTCGTCTAATTTGGATTTTCGCGGTTCTTTTTTGAAGATTAAAATATTACAACTCTGGTAGTTTTTGTCAATTTTGCATGCTTAATAACTCATTTTGAAGAACGTGATGCGTACCAATCTTCTTCAAATTTTTTAAAAAAATACGACTTTTGCCCATATAAATCAGATTTTCAACTTTTAAATCGTTTTAATTTCAATATTTTTTATAATTATTTCCCAATTTACTTCTTTTATGTAAAGAAATAAAACTCCAATCCGTTATTCATTACTTCTGAAAACAAATAGGGACCACTCTATTTTAAACATGCATGCACCGTGATCTAAAAATATGATATATTTCCTGAAATAGACTCTTTGGCTTACGATTCTTCTTAATGTTGACTGAGTGTATTCTTTTGAGAAATATAATTTTCTCACGCGATATATATCTTTCGAGAACGTTTTCTGAAATGTTTGTGCTGCTGACTGCAGGTCTTTGCAGCTCTGTTTATTACATTGGCAGAGGAATGAAAACGAATTTCAAGTGTTTCAAATCGCTTTCTTAGACCATATAAAATGGAATCAATAATTGCTAAAAACAGGTTGAGTCCATAATATTTTTCCATGTCAGACTCAACTTTCATCAATCGGTTACAAGTTAATTTGAATGGAATTCTTATACTACATATAAGAGTCCAGTAGTCTGAACATTTTTGTTTAATTTTTTTTATATGATATTCTTAATTATGGGGCCCCCTTCAGATGCGGTGCTCGGGGCTCGAGCCCCTTCTGCCCCTCCCTCTGAAAGGGCCTGCTTGCGTTGCCTACTTTAACAAATTTAGAAGGCTTTGAAAACGCAAAGTGCCTGAAGGTACAAATGTATCTGGATTTATAGAAAAATATATGAAACTAGTAGCTAATATACCCGGCCTTTCCCGAGTAATTTTATTAACAATTTGTACGCTCTAACAATAAAGTTCTGTAGTTCTGTATCAATCAATTCGTTCAGTAACGTAAAAAGAAATAGAAAAATAGCACCAAAACACTCATCTTACCAGAAATATCTTAATACAATTTTTGTATGATAACCATATGAGCAGTTTAGAAGTTCTTGATGGTTTTGTAAAATATTTGTATTACAGCACCCTCTGGTCTTAAAAATAGACAGAAAATGTCATGCTAATAATATGAACAGTTTAGGAGTTTTTGGCGGTTTTGTAAAAATTTGTATTACAGCACCCTCTAATGTTAAGCTAGAGCAAATAAAAATAGCGCCAAAACACTCATCGGATTTTACAACCTCTTTATAGAAATTTTCGTGCTAATGTTGTAAGTGGTTGAGGATTTTTTGACGATTTTTTAAAAGATTTGTACTACAACGCTCTCTGATATTTACAAAAGATCAAAATAGATGGCGCCAAAACACTCTTCGTACCTGAAAATTTCTTTATACACGCGAATTTTCTTCTTTTATGAGCGGATAGGGAGTTTTTGGCTGTTTTGTTAAGTATTTGTACTACAGCACCCTCTGGTGTTAGAAATAGATAGCGCTAAAACACTCATCGTATGTTAAAACCTCTTTATACAAATTTTCATGTTAATGATATAAGTGGCTAAGGAATTTTTGGCGATTTTTTAAAAGATTTGTACTATAGCGCTCTCTGATTTTTTTACGATAAATCAAAACAGATAGCGCCAAAACACTATGCTTACCTGAAAACCTCTTTATACAAAATTTCAAGCTAATCATATTGGTTGCACGCAGAAAAAAGACATGGTTGAGACATGACTACCACAATAACAAGTTTTATACTAAAATTATTGTACTAATTATTACTTCAAACATAAATTTTTGCCTTAATAAAGTCATTATTTATAAATGGTGTACCTAAAATAACATTATGGTCGAAATCATACTATCGTCAACATATTTTGATTGCCTCAACTATAAGTTACAGCAAAACTGTTGTGGTTCTGTCAATCATGATAAATGTGAATATTATGATAGAGACAAACATACTCGAATTTTGAATGTTTTTCAGAACTATTCTTTGATCGCTTAGTTATTTAATCGTATTCCCTCAGTGAAGCAACACTTTGCGTTCTTGATTTATCTTACTTCGCAGATAAACGTCTACGTAGCGCGGAGTGTTTTTAATAAGTGTAATTATTCTTTAATATTCATTAATGCAGCTCGTGTGATGTGTAAAATATTGTAAATTACAAATTGTGTAGCTGAGAAGTATGCAAACGAATCGCCACATAGCCAGAAATCGAAAGAGCTTATTGTGTCTGAACATATTTTAGTCCGACGAATGATACAAAAAGGGCTCATTTATGAGTACCGAAAATGAACGTTTTTACCCGAAAAGGTTCACAAATGAATTTGAAACGGTAGTTTTGGTTCACTGGGACGTTTTAAGTCGTCTTAGTGCACTAAATGGACTTTTAGATGAAGCTGCTGATGCAGGCACAGTCAAAACCAAAGCAACAAGTTTTGCAATTCATTCAATAGTTTTTTTAGTGTATCCGAATTGTTTTCAAACTGGAATCGCAGTAGAAACTCTACATTTTGTTCTATCTTTTTGCAAGCACAGAGAAAGAAATGGTTATCCGAAAGCATGCTTATGAAGAAGAGAGAAAGAAGAGCAAAATATATACTACCAAAAAATATTATCGTTGTAAAAAAAACTGATATTTTGAATAGCTTTTGAAGTTTTCTTTTTAAATTGTTTATCTAGCTAAATAAGCGCGGGGTAACTGCTCCCTTTCCCCCCGCTTGCTACGCCAATGGTGCCTAAACATACGCTACGTAAGGGTTTAATTTTTGTTGACTGCTTTAAAGACAGTTGATCGAATTTCGACCGCAGGCGATACTAGTTAAAAAAAAGTTCTTGCTATATATCTTTTAAATATTTTATTAACTTTTCAGCTTTTTTTTTAAATATAAAAAATATTTGCAAATTTTTTTTTTTCACAAATTATAATTAATTACAGCAAGCAATATCTGAAAATGAAGGCTTCATCATAAAAGTACAAAGTTTTTAATAAAATAATTAAAAAAATAGTTGGAAAAACTACAAATAAGTTGTTTTTTTACTGCACCTGTAAATTGCAAAAATTTTCTTCTTGAGACAGCTTACTGCCAGAAAACTAAACACAAAAAAAAAAAATTGGTCCATACCATGATTTAATTATTATAAAGTTATTCGTATTTTTTGACGTATGCTTGAATTTTTTGTCAGAAATATTTTGACAATCTGCCAACAGTGTTTTTTGGAAAAAAAAGGTATGTTTTAGTGTTTCATTGTGCAGTTTTTTAGTGTTAAAAGTAGTCTTTCAATGATTTCTTGCCAAGTTTATAAGAAAAAAAAAAACTATGTAGGTATTAAACCTCTGCACGAGTGCGCTTAAAATGCATTTCAGATCACTGATTTGTGGAGCAAGCGTTGGTTATGTTCGGCTTTCTTTAATAAGAACAAACGTAACACTACAGAGAGCACTCGTCACGTGAGCAGAACAAGAACAAAAGAAAACCGAATCAATGTTATGCTTGAGTCGAAAGAGAAGAAAGCAGCAGAACGAAATGACTTGAAAGTTATGTTATGAACAGCAGAACGCTTGGAGTTATGTGTTGTTTAGGTTTCGTAGTTTCTGCATTTCCTTGTGAAGTAAAAATCATCTTAAACGCCAAAAAAAGGGATTTTCTTATTATTTAATGAAATTATAATAAGAGACTTTTTTTATTTACTATGGAAATTAATTATTTTTTTTTTTTTAATTTTTCACAATATTTAATTCAATAAAAGTTATTAAAGAATTCAAAATATATATATATTTTAAGTAACAACAAAAAAAAAAAATTAGTTAAATTTTATTGTGTTGTTTATGAGGATATTTTCTTGTTGTTTTACTTTTACTATTGGTGGTGGTTTTTGTTGATTATTGTTTCTTGCATTCTTATGATGTTGGATCGTTGTTATTGTTGTTTTTTCTGTTGATGATTATAATGATGATTAATTTGTAAATATGATTACTAGTAATGATGTGATTACGTTTGTTGTTGGCGTTGTTGTTTATGGTAGTATTGGTGTTGTTGTTGGTCTATTGCGATGATGTTAATGTTTTTCATTGTTATTATTTTGTGGTATATCTTAGTAAAACTGAATGATCTACTAGAAAAATGTGATTTCGGAGGGTATGTTCGGAGAAATATTTAAGGTTATTGAAAAATAACGCCAGTATTTTATGCCAGGGCCTTAGTCAGTAATTTTTTTTCAAAATTAAAATATAGGGACAATTATTTGTTTCACTTCAATTTTATATACAGTTGCGAACAAAATAATAGCAGTAGTCTTATATTCAGATATGTTTGGATAAATAGAACTAGTATACAAATTTCGTATCTGGTAAACCCATTCTTATTCGTATATGTCCGTTTAACACTGGTTTCAAATCTGTACTCAATTTCCTCCTATATTGTAACATTTTCAATTTACAGGGTGTTTAACGTTTTTGGCACGTGTTTAGTATTATTGATCTAGAATCTGAACTACTCATCATAAAACTAAAAATATCATTTTGTATTTTAGAAAAAATATCAGCTCCTCAATCCATATATCAACACTATCGTGTCTTGTGCGGTAGCGGAGCAAAAATTTTGAAATTATCCAACGAAATATCAACAAATTTTGTATCTTTTGTTTTACGATAATCGCCAGTGAGCTAAGCCATTTTGCACAAACCTCAAAAATTCATGTTTTTCGCAAATATATTGGCTGGTGTAATAGTTTTTGCAAACTTAAAGTAAAATGAAACAAATAATTGTACCTATATATTAATTTTGAAAAAAATTTCATCAAGATTCCCTCCCATGGGTAAATCCTAACTACGGCCCTGGCATAAAATATTGGCGTCATTTTTCTAGTACCTTAAATATTTCTAAAAAATTCGAGTTAAAATGATGGAAAAAATACCCTCCGAAATCACATAAAATAATACTTAAATTTGCAAAATATCACGATTTGAACATCGAAAATACGCGCATATAATATGCACTTAAAACACTTAAATATTCGCTAAAAAAAGGTATAATATGCAATTAAAAATATTTTTCTTATTTTTTATTATCGGTTAAAAAATTAATATTGCATTTAATTAACAAAAAACAATTAATTTTTAAATACATATAAAATTAATTTATAAAAAAAAGTAAAGTGCATTTAAAAGTACCTAATAATTCAAAGTTATCTTTTTCCAAAATATTTCGTATTGAATTTTAATGGTTGCAAATCAAAAAAAGCAAAATATGCAAAAACCACATGAATTTATTGTATAAAAAATATACGCAATTAATATGCAAAAATAAGCATTTTTTGTAAAATATGCAAAACCATGCATTTATTACAAAATATTTAAAAATATGCACTAACTATTGAATGCCATTTAGAACTAATTTTCATGAATCGCAAAGATAACTTAACCATTTGCGCTTTAAGATGCCCAGAACGCATGAAATTTGCATGAAATTAATAGCACTTAATATCTTTGCCAATGTTCTGCTGCGTTAGATGTGATCGATGCTTTTCTCGCTGTTATCAATCAATTTTGTTCTATAGAACGAAAAACATCGTGTTCTGGTAAAGCAAGCGGCGAACAAGTTCTGTTTGGAAGCTGTCGAGTGCTCTGCACTGCTCGGTTCTTGTCGTTTAATGAATTGGTAATGTTCTGCTTGACTTAACAGAGTTATGTTATGTTCTGAACTCGGCACTGTTGGCTCTACTGTTGTAGAAAAAACGAGTGCATTTGTGCAGAGTTTTAGTAGGTATTGCGCCAAGTGTATGCTTGGAATTTAGAAAGTGCCTTTGCAAATTTTAAAAAAAAAGTTCTTGTTGTCATCGTGCAAGACTTGATTAGCCAATTTAGTAAATTGAATGAGTAATTTTGAAAAAAGTGAGTATCGACAATAAGCAAATTAAAACAGATACTGTATATAATAATTATTTTCAGATCTTTAAACCAAAAAAGCATTGTAAAGAAATTGTCGCACCGGCAATTTGAAGGTACTATTAGAATCCTCTCACATTGTAGAACTTGATTTCCTATTGATTTTGAAAATTTTGATTTTGTAAATTTTAAAAATTTTACTTTTTTCGCCTGCGGAGCTTATTTTATTAATCTCAATATTACGTATGAGTAAAATTACTTTAAAAAATTTTTAGAAAAAACTTAGAGCTATTTTTGAAACACTTCTTATTTTCTAAATCACAATGCACTAATCACACAAATCTTAAATAATTTAAAAACTTCGGTTTTTCATCAATTTGGGACCATTTCAAGGGCAAAAATATCAAATCACAAAAGCATCTTCAAACGTAATATTTTCTAAGTCCAAAAAGAGCTATATCTTCAAGAGATATGCTTGGATTTTCAAATTTTATACCTCGTTGAATAGAATATTGCATTACCTTTCCTTTGATACTCATAAACATTAGTTTTGTTGGAAAGTAAAAAAAAAATCACCTGTTTTTAAGGCCAGTTTTTCTAACTTTGGACCCCTATAACTTCTAAACAACTTGAGATAGGCCCTTAATTTTTTCACTATTTGCTTTATTAGCTCTAAATACTGTAGTATTTATAGAGGACTGTATTTATGTAGTAGTATAGGCGACAGGATCGCAACATAATTTAATTTGCGACATAGCATCGCCATGTAAGGGTTCGCGATTATTTAAAAAAAGGACTCGCGGATTTATTATTAGTATTTTAAGGTCATGCCTAACATTTAAGCCGTTGTATATTCGCCACAGGCTCTTTATACTATACATAACAGTACTTAGTCTTAAAACTAGTTAACAATTGTTTGTGTACTTAGAAAAATGTAAACATAGTCATATATTCCTTAATTAGTGTAGGAGTAAAGTAAAATATAATAATCATATGTTTGTAATTAAGCAATATCAATGTAATGTGTGTGAGTGAAATAGATGCTAGTACTGAGCATGAACATATGTTTAATTGTTTGAATGTGCTTAATGTTATTTCTATACACTAAAATAAAATGAGGTTATGCATACCGTAAAGGTGTGTAACCTATTACTTTGTTTAAATATGTAGCTTATTGTTGTTTGTTTTAATGTTATATTGTTTAATGTTATTTAAGTATAATAAAATTGTATTCATACCGTAAAGGTGTGTATCCTACAATACACATTAAAAAAAATAAATAAAAAAAAGTCAATTTTCCTAAATGTTCCTAAAATAAAAAAATATAATTTCTATTTTAGTATTTTTATTTCTTCTAAACTAATTAAATGAATTTTCATTCAAGTTAGGTAAAAAAATATTTTAGTAAATGATTGATGCACTTAGAAAACGGAGTATTAAAAGTACTAGGTAAAAATTTATTGTAGTCAATTTAGTACCAAATAGTATGATATACGCAACCGTGTGCATTTTTTGCTCTAACGACATTGCTCTCATGCTTTTATTCTGCTCTCATTTTCGAATAAGCATACCAATTTCGTCAAAAATACGAATAACCTTTAAATAATTAAATCATGGTCCAGAGGTAGAATTTTATATAGTTTTACCTGATATCAACTATTATTCAGACAGCCAAAACAAATTTGTTTAATTAATACCAAGAAAAGTGATCTGTGTGTTTCTTAGAAATATTCGTACAAAGAGTGAATACACCATCTACTGTATAGGATTTTTATAAAAAAATTTCCACTTATTCTAAAACAAGTATTTCTACTACTTCTCGTTAAATATGTACGTAAGGAGCAGAAACAATGTTGCATTTTTTTAATTAAGCTGCGATTGAGGTTTTCATGCTGGAACATTAACGTATGACTTGAATTTGATGTTGACCAGCAAGATGCTGCTGCTATGTGTAAAGCTGCTGTTGTAACTCTGATCGATCAAATAAGTGGTACATAATGAATGGTCAATGGCACCGATACGTCTGTGGCAGCAATAACAACAACAGCAATATCGAGGACTTTACTTGAAAGAACGCACCCATTAAATGCTGCAGAATGTGCTGAATTGAACTAAAAAAGCGCACTGATTTCGATCAGTTTGGAGGTGTTCAGAAAGGGTAGAGGTAAAAGATGTAGCTGCAACTTCAAGACATCAAGACTTCGCTTCGCATTGAACTAAATTTCAAGATAAAAAGAATTTAAAACAGCACTGATAGCTCAACGGATGTCTACGGGGAAAAGATAAGTATCTCGCTGAAGAGTAGATTGCATCGTTATTAATTTAACATTTTTAACTTATTAGCATTTATTATTGAATTGCATTTATTTTTTTTTGTTTGTTTTGCAAACGACTGCTTCTAGCAGCTTCCAGTTGTTCATCTTCATTTTGATGTTGTTGCTTTTGAGACACTCCCAGGTAATAATTTTGTTGTCAATCAAAACAGCAGAAATATTGCTGGGATTCAGACAAAAAAAAAACCTTTAAAAGCTTTCAACAATAACCAATAAATTTCATTCAATAAAGTAACAACAAATATGCAGTAACTTGTTTAAATCGAGTTCAGAAAGATTGCATAAAAAAAAGAATGTATATAACTTGTGCATATTTAGAAAAAAAATAAGAGTCTTTAATAATTGCTACTTGCTTTTTTGTCTTTTTATTGGTTTTGCTTACCCTGCCTTTTAAGTAGCTGCAACACAATTAATCATCATAATTATTTGCCACTAAATAAGCGACAAAGCAACGAATTGCAATTAAAAATGTGCACATATCCGATGTACGTTTTATTTTTAGATCATTTTATAAAAGTAAGTGAGCGTGTGTGTGTATGTGTGTATGCGAGTGCTTCTATTTTTATTATTAAGCTTTTTTTAGAATTGTAATAATTTGCAATTGATGGTATGTCGCTCAATATTGCATATCTATAACTAGACTACTGGGCGTATGAGTTACATTTAATTATAATAAATTGTATTTTTTTCCACTACACACTAGAGCCGCAATTTTTTTTAGACTGAACCAACGCTCAGGGGATGCCCCCTATAAATGCATAAGCATTGTGTTGTTTCGAAAGATGGGTGATAGTTAGTTGGAGGGTGGCTAGAATTGTTTATTGATATCGTGTTGTTTTTGTGTATGTGTTTTTTTTTACTTTTGGTCACTTGAATGTGAGTGTCTCAATTTTTTAAGTGAAAAAAATTACTATTCCCCAATTATATTTATTATTTATTACAATTTATTATTCACAAAGTAAACAAAAGTGCAAGAAAAATAAGAGAGATTGAACCAGACTTAACAACACTGTGCGACAGCAAAATTAACTCAAAAAATCATTATGATTACTGAGATCTATTGGTCATTAAACATGGCCTCCAAGGGTTTTTTGTGTTATAAAGTTTTATAAACTAAGTAAATTTTAGATTTAAGACTTTTAACAAAACTGTTGCAAATTCATTGCGTATCAAAATTGGGAAACATTGTTACCCCTTATAATTTACACAAGAGGATCAAATGACCCCTCAAAAAAAACACACACACACACTAACTCAACAACAAAGTGTGATTTTATATCCATTATTTTTACAATAAAATGTACCTTTAACTGTACAAAACATCGTAGTTAAAAAGCTAAACCCATTTAGCAACAATCGATATTGATAATGAAATTAATAAAAGTGCTAAATACTTTTTTGAAAAGAATCTTTACGATAATTAATTATTTTCCAGAGTTTTAATCGATCATACTCAAAAACAAGTTCTTTTAAAACATTTTAAAAATGTTTGTTAGAAAAATCAAAGGTTTGTCAAGTTATTAAAATTAAATGAGTTGAATGAATAAAATAAATTTATATTACTATGTTTGTGACAAAATTCCAAAAACAAATAATCAATGAATATGGATATGAACAGGGCCGAGAAGGGTGTAAAAATTTTCGAAATTAAATTTTATATTGTAACTTTTCCATTTATCTCGCCATATTTTTGTCCAAATGATTAAATTCTATAAAACAACAGCAAAAAGTAGTCCTATTTTAGAATGAAAAATAAACACATATATCAATGTTAATTTATGACGTAGCTTTCATGTACATTTAAAGTTTCTTTTAATTTTTCTCAAAAAAAAAAACTCATTTAATTTTTCATTTATTAGAAAAGTTTCGTTTTCTATAGGAACATACAAGTTGCTTCAAATTTCCAAGAAATTGACACCACAAAAACTTTCATAACTGAAACGCACAAAAAGTTTTTAGCAGTAATTTTATTTTTTGCTGAAATAGAAAAAAAAAATTAATCAAAAATGAAAGTGCTGGCTTTGAAAGTGAATAACTCGGACATGTTACATAGGGATTGCATTTATTTTTTTTTTAAAATTTTGATTTATTGTTCATTTAATCGTATTTTAAACGTTTTCATTTTCGTTTCCCTTCTTTTATTTTAACTAAATTTAAAAATTTCCAAAAAAAAACCTTAACGAATTTTTTTATTTCGCAAAAAACTTTGGTAAAAATATTTGTTGTTGAAAAAATATTCAAAACTAAAAATGGCTTTTTTAATGTTCTTTCATATGGTATGCATAAATGTAGGCTTAATTTAAAGTTTCTATAGTAAAATTTAAAAATGTTTTATAAAAAAAAAATAAAATAAATTGGCCATTTTAGCCCTAGAAAGAACTTTAACCGAACTTCTATTGATCAATTGTGTTGTGCGTGTTTTAAATGTTTGAAAACAAATGATCGAGAACTGGACCTCGATGATTCCATATTAAATCGACTTATTTTGAGCAAAATCTGACCTTTGTGTTTTCGATTTTTTTGAAACTTTGTAGGTTAATAAAAAAACTAAAACTGTGTTTTTTTGCGAAATTTTTTTTTTTCAAAAGTTATACACTGAAAATATTAAGAAAACATAAAAACATACAATTAGTGCATGTATTCAAATAGATGTAGCTTTGAAACCGTAAGTTGCGCAGCAAAAAGTGTTCTTATGTTTTAAAAATCTTAAATTTGACTTTGACTTTGTAGCCTTTTTATGAAAAATTC
Source organism: Dichetophora obliterata (assembly GCA_963920525.1). NCBI lineage: Eukaryota > Metazoa > Arthropoda > Insecta > Diptera > Sciomyzidae > Dichetophora > Dichetophora obliterata. Next base: position 231,665,055 of record OY986436.1, on the reverse strand, counting down.
CTTTTATTTCTTAACCTGAAATTTCCAGTCACATTTTTCATAGTGTTCGCAACAAATTTTTTATATTTTTAGTGTAGTGTTGAGTTAAGGAATCAATTTTAAAGACCAACACACAATTTCAGGTTGGGAAAATATTTCTTGTTTTACACCGAAAATTAAATATTTTCAAAAATATGAAAATACAAATAGAAGTTTTTAAAAATATAAAAAATTTAAAAATGTTTGGTTTTACAAATTGTTGGCTTCATTTGAATACTAATGGATTTTTTTGAATATAACATTTATTATTTTGGATGTTCAATGGTATTAACATTAAAGAGTGGAATTTTCAGTATAGGAAATAAGAAATCTTTTGGAGGCATTTTTAAAAAATTCGTTAAAAATAGCAATCGTTGGAATCCCAACCTTAAATGTTGTGGTGGTATCCTTAACGCGACACTATATTAAAGAGCTAAAAAATTTATTGCAAAGACTATGATAAATGTAACTGAAATTTTCAGGTTAAAAAAGAAATTATTTATCAAAAAAATGCTAAAAAAAAAAATACACCACCAAAAAGACACATTCGAGGTCTTTAAAATATATGAACATTTTTTTCCCGGTTTAAAAGTTACAGCTATTTCAGTATAAGCACTAATTGTATTTTTTTAAGTTTTTTTTTTGTATTTTTCATAGTGTATATCTTTAAAAGAAAATTTTAAGTCCAAAAAATAGTATGCAGATATAATATATATGGGGCATTCCATACAAAATTTGCCACCAAAATTTTTTTTTTAATAAAAGCTATTTTTTATGGTTCATTATTCAAAAATATTTGACACGTATTTTTTTATTTAAAAAAAAGGACTTCACGAGAAAATAATTTTTTTATATTACGTTTTTAAAAAAGGACCTTTTTTCAATCGCTTATACTGCAATAACTAAAGAAGATAGAAAAATTTGTTCCAAAGAAGAAATGTGCACCATATTTTGAGCTTTCGATTGATGTTCATTAAAGTTTGTTCATAAAGATTGCGAGAAATAGAGATTTCCAAATTGAATTTATTTTTTAATTTGGGCCTAATTTTTTTTTTTTTTTTTTTTTTGTTAAAAAAAAGTAAAAACCTTTTTCTTAATACTGGTAGAATTTCAGAGTGGGTACTTGAATACTTACGGAGCAATGAATTTTTAAATCACAACTTACACGTGCGAAATGAACCTCAGTGCGACTTGCTTGACTTAAGAGTTCTCCACTATCGTATACTCACAAAATACTTATGTTACACTTGAAGGGCTTATTGCAATATCATGACATGCCACTTAATAATAAGTCGATACAATCAAGTTATACTCTTTTAGAATTGAGATTATCTATGAAAAATTAAATTGAACAATTTAACTACAAGAAGTGGGTCCATAATAATTCCATCAGTGATCATTTGCAAACTTGCTCGACGTGCTATTCTTTTAATAGTTCCTCCAGCCCCATAACATGGCCCTTTGCCATGTGCCGTTGCGTGAAAATGCCACTGTGCGGGGCGGTTAAAGTCAGATTCGTGATGAAAAATATTCGCAAAGTGTTTGACATTTTTGAATTGCTAAGGAGCGCCGTCAGAAAAATAAATGCACTTTTGTATGTGTGGATAGTTTTGTGAAAAATACTAATTAAGGGGAAAAACGCATACAGCTATCGCATCATGTTTCATGCAGTCAGAAATGATTATTAATGTCTTATGCTCCAATTCTTTATTTCATCGCACGTGTAGGTTGCGATTGAAAAATTCATTGCTCCGTAAGTATTCAAGTGCCCACTCTGAAATTCTTAAGAAAAAGGTTTTGACTTTTAAAAAAAAAAAAAAAAAAATTAGGCCCAAATTAAAAAAAATTCAATTTAGAAGTCTCTATTTTTCGCTATCTAAAAGTAATGTGATTAAGTTTTAGTGAACATCAATCGAAAGCTAAGAAGATGGTGCACATTTCTTCTTTGGAACAAATTTTTCTATCTTCTTTAATTATTGCAGTATAAGCGATTGAAAAAGGTCCTTTTTTAAAAACGTAATATAAAAAAAATTATTTTCTCGTGAGGTCCTTTTTTTTTGAAATAAAAAAATACGTGTCAAATATTTTTGAATAATGAACCATAAAAAAATAACTTTTATTGAAAAAAAAATTTTGGTGGCAAATTTTGTATGGAATGCCCCATATATAATAGATAGATAGGAGAACTATCCACCTAGAGAGATTCATAATTTTCATAAATAATGATGTGAGAAACGTGGGGGATTTGACATGGAATCACCGACCTACGAGTTTAATGCCGACTCCGAACGGCTTATGCTCTCAAGAAGCCTTACATGACAGGTTTTACTCTCTGAGGCTTGCCATTGTCTGCAGAGAGGTGAAGACCGAACAGAAAAATTAATTCAATTGAAAAAAATTCTGTCTGAGCCAGAATTGAACCCGGGCTACAGCGGTTCTTTAGCTTGGGGGCCACGCACTCTACCCACTAGACTACGGTCGCCACAAACGTTTTATTTGATCGATCAATTATGGTTTACGAAGATATTTACACTATCTAGCTTTAGAAATTTAATACTTGGTTGCTACATAACATCATACATCAAAGCAAGGAACTGTATATAATTGCACAATTTTATTCATGAAAAATCGCCTCGTTACCTTTATGAAAAATTACGCTTTTGTATGTCTAGAAGAAGTCATATTCTTATTGTACCCAAGCATAATTCTTTAAACACCTCTTATTTGTTTTTCATTAACGCCTTTAGACTCTGAACAGCACTGCCTAAATGGTTAAGAGAAATAGCTAGGAGAGGTACTTTTTGGCAATCTATCTTAACTTTCTTCTCTACTCTATAGTATCCGCAATTTGTTTAAACTATTTCAAAGGTTATTTTTATTTCTTTTCTTTTTTTGTTTTTTTCTTTTGTTTTCATCTTTATGAATGTATTTACTCTTTTTTATTATAATACTAGCTGAAACCCGGCGCGTTGGTGCCACTCTCCCTATTCAAACGCCCATAAAATGTTATCAGTTAAACAGCATGTCTAAATTGAGGTCAAATACTGAATTCCGAGACTGTGCGACCTATATCCACAAAGCTATTCGATATAACAATTTTGGGTTGTATAGGAAGTGCCACGCCCTCTTGATCACCCCTCATAGAATGTTATCAATTAAACTGCATGTGTACATGGAGGTCGAATACCGAATACCAAAACTGTGCGACATATAACTCCAAATATATTCGATAACACAAATTTGGGTTGTATGGGAGGTGCCACTCCCCTTTTGACCTGACCTATAACTCCAAAGCTGTTCGATATCGCAAATTTGGGTTAAGTTGGAGGTGCCACGCCCCCCGACAAACTCTAAAAATTTTTATCAGTAAATCTGCATGCGTAAATTTTGGTCAAATACTGAATTCCGATGCTGTGCGACCTATTACTCCAAAGCTATTTGATAGCACAAAGTTGGGTTGTATGGGAAGTGTCACTCCCCTTTTCCCTACGCCCATAAAATGTAAGAAATGAAAGTGCATGTATAAATTTAGGTCGAATACCGATTTCTTACGCTGTCAACCTATAACTTCAAAGCAATTCGATATTGCAAATTTGGGATGTAAGGGAGATGTCAGGCCTCCCTGTCCAACGCCCATAAAAAAAATCATTGAAACTGCATGTGTAAATTGAGGTCAAAAACTGAATTCCAAAGCTGAAATCCTATAAATTCAAAGCTATTCGATATCACCAATTTGGGTCGTATGAGAGGTGCCCCTCCCCTTTGTCCAACTCCCATAAAATTTCATCACTGAAACGGTACGTCTAAATTGTGGTCGAATACCGAATTTCTAAGCTGTGCAACCCATAACGCTGTTCGATAACACAAATTGTTTTTATATTAATGGGAGGTAAAAGAAGGTGTGTCATTTTTTTCTTAAACCATCTCGTACTCAAAGCAAAGCCACTTACAAAATTTAAGCTCAATCGGACCAATAGTTTCGGAGTATTGTGATATTTCCAAAAGTAGGCGTAGATGAAGTGTGACAACGCCCGTTTTTATTAAAGTTAGTGACAGTCATCATAAGAACTTATTTACCAAATTTTAATTTAATACGACCAAAATATAGCATCTTAAATATAGCATTGTTATTGATTTGTGGGTGATAAAAGGGGTGTGGCATTACTTTTTTCCTAAACCTTTGCGTAGCAGTTACGAACAAACCAGTAGAAGGAAGTATCCTATTTGGTCTAGTCGTTTTCAAGTTTTAAGCATCAGAACAAATCACGATTCATTTTTATATGTACAGATATTGATTTGTGGGCGCTAAAAGTGGGCGTGAATACATTTATGTATTGTGACTGCCTCTTGGAGCACCTACACAGCAAGTTTCAGTATAAAAATGTGTAGAACTCCGGAATTGCCATAATTTTGAAAAAGTGGGCGTATATATATTGCGACGAAAAAGTGATTTTTGTACAGTTACTGACAGTAACCATCTGAACAAAATGATAATATCTTAGTTTTTACGATCGAAACCGTCTGATATATATCCCTTATTTGGTTTGTGGTCGATAGCGCAAATTTGGCTTGTATGGGAGGAACCACGCCCCCTCGTCCAAACGTTACCAAACCTCACAGGAACAATCTATCTCCTCGGCAAACGTTGTTCTGCCACAGACCGCCTTACTGCCATACACGAAAATGTCAAGAAATGTCAAATATATTCACCATTTTCAGTATAGCTGCCGAAAGTAGCCATGTGCACTAAATAACCACATTTTAGTCTAATACGATCAAAACCGTGCGAAATATAGCATTTCTGTTGTTTTGCAAGCGGTAAAAAGGGGTGCGGTAAAATATTTCCCTTGAGCCATCTCATAATCGAAACAAATCGACTGCCCAAATTTCAGCTCAATTTAGGTTAAGCCTGGCGCACTTTACTTCTTCACTTCACTTCACTTTACTGAATTACAAAATTTTTGTCTAATACGACCCAAACCGTTGAAATAAAACGTTTTCATTGGTTTGTGGGCGGTAAAAGGGGGGCGTGGATACCAATTTTTAGCACAGTTGCTAACAGTAACCGTACAAACTAAGCCAACATTTTAGCTCAATCGACCCAGTAGTCAATTTTGATGGTTTCTTAAAAAGTGGGTGTGGCTATATAGCGATGACGCCCTTTTTTAGTACAATTGCCGAAAGTAACCATACAAACTTAAGTATCATATGTTAGTCTCATACGGCCAAAACTGCATGAAATATAGCATTTTCACTGATTTGTGGGCGCAAAGGGGGCGTGGAAACCAATTTTTCGTACAGTTGTCGACAGTAACCGTATATACTAAATTACAAAATTTTAGCCATATACGACCCAAACCGACTGAAATATAACATTTTTATTGATTTGGGGGCGGTAAAAGGGGGGTGTGGCAAATTTTTTTCCTCAACCATCTCGTACCTGAAACAAATCGACTGCCAAAATTTCAGGTCAATCGGTTCAGTAGTTTTGGAGTCTATAGACATCACACAGCCAGACACACATCGTTTTGCTTTATATATATATATATAGATATTGATTTGTGGGCGTTAAAAGTGGGCGTGAAAACATTTATAAATTGTGTTCGTCTCTTGGAGCACCTAAACAGCAAGTTTCACTGTAAAATGTGCAGATCTCCTGAATTGCCATGATTTCGAAAAAGTGGGCGTATTTATAAGAGGAGCAGAAATAATGGATTTTAAATTCGTAATTTGTATGGGAGGTACCACGTTCATTTGTCCAATTGCGTCCATATTTGTAGTTGACCTTAGAAACTATACACTAAACCCTTCATATTGAATTGTATTCCGATACCAGCAACAGTAGGAGAAATAGTGGGTTTTGAATTTGTAATTTGTATGGGAGGTACCACGCCCCTTTGTCCAATCCCGCCCATATTTGGAGTAAAGCTTGGAACGCATACAGTAAACGGATGTACCAAATTTTGTTCAAATACCTATAATAGGAGCAGAAATATCGGATTTTTAATCAGCGATTTGTATGGGAGGTACCACGCCCCTTTGTCGAATTAAGTTTTTTTTTTCTATATAAACCATCTACTAAAAATTTCGAATTGAATAAAAAAAAAATCAGCCTAATGGCATTCGCCCGTGATGGCATTTCATAGATGGACCGTTTTATTTTTATATATATAGATATGATAATTATATAATAATCTTTTTATCTAAAGTATTGCTAAATGTCGGTAATTAAATCTTAAACCCAGTTGCTATAAATTTAAACTAATTAAATTCTTATTTAATTAACTAAACTTAATGATTTTTGTACTATAAAAGAACATAGTTCTAAGTGTACTGATGTAAGCCTTTAATTTTAATTTTATAAATAAATAAAAAAATAAAAAAGAATTTTTCTATTATTTTAATATTACCTGTTATTATAAAAAAAACAGCGCTTTCTGTAATGAGTAGAAACGTTATGCCTCACCTTACATTCTGTTTCACTACGTTTCTCCTCCCTTCTCCCATGTCCTTCTTAACAAATGTTTCCTTTTGCATGCACGTGTTAATGATGCTAAAGAATCTGACTTGAAAATGTTTCTCCGGTTTTGCATTCTGAATCCATTAAATCAACTTCGTCACAATTTCTAGCGTACCAAATGTTAACACACAGCACTTGGCTGCACTTGAGTTTGGCTAGCTGGATGACTGGATGACTGGATGGCTAGCTGGTTGCTCCTCAACAGAAATTCCTGCAATGCTTGAGTGCCAATTGCCATCCAGTCGCTCTAATGAAGTCGGTTGCGCATTTTTTTCAATATAATTTCTTTTTTTTTTTTGCGTTTTTCTTGTACGCATTAATAAATATTTTAAAAATTAAGCTTGATCAGTTACTTCTTTGCAGAAAAAGAAAAAACAACGGCAGCAGCATTATCAAGACGCTGGCTTGCTCTCTAGTTAGCTCTGCTGGTTCTGAGGGTGAAGCGCTGCTTGATTTTAACTTGGCGAATCTACTATTTATATATTCAAAATCATATTAGGTTTATTTATTTTTATTTAATTTTTTTCTTCCAACCGCTTCTTGCCAATACTTGTTACGATCTTTATAAGACGCAGGCAGCTAACAAAAAGCTACAACAACAGCAGCAACAAAACAAGTTGTTCCAATACCCGCACCAATGAATGTTTTTTGTAATGGTGATTGTATGGTTGTTGTTGTTATTGTTTTGTTGCTGTTGTATCTAAAACAACAGTCGCAGCAACTAACTCTAGTTATATAAAAAAAAAAAAAATAAGCTAAATGAAAATAAAAACCAAAAAAAAAAATTATTAACGACAAGTTCAATAGATACATACACTGCAAGAAAACACTGCAGCTTTAGTTATAAAGTGTCGTAGTTAAGAAGTAAGAAAATTATACAGAAGGAATTCAGAGAGTCCCACTGGTCACGTCATCGATTTATCTATATATATAAAATGCAATGTGTGTTTGTTTATTTGTTTGTTTGTTTGTTTGTTTGTTTGTTTGTTTGTTTGTTTGTTTGTACCTTATAGGAGACCAAACCTCTGGACCGATCTTCCTGAAATTTTCACAGCATTTAACTGGGACTCTGGCATGATTAATAGGGTACTTTTTTAGACCACGCCCACTTTTACGCCCACTTTTTTAAAATTATGTAATTGCTCCCATATAGTTTTTAACAGATTTACTTCAAATTGTATACACATTATACTCCAGGCGAGGTAGAAAAAACATTTCTTACGCCACGCCCCCTTTCACGCCCCTTTTCATGCCAAATTTAAGTTTTAAACTTTTTGTTCTCTGTACAAATTTGTTCCTTCCAACAGATTATTTTTTATTTGGTAGTATATTGCTCTTAATACTGTTAACGTCGCCATATTACTATGAACCACGCCCACTGCACCGCCCCCTTTTTAAATTCAGATACTTACTTATACCACCAACAATGTTTGCTTTACAAAATACTTTTTTTGTAATATGTATTTACCTAAAGTTTTATATACTTTTTATCTACAGGTGGGGTAGCCATAGATTTTTTTATTACCAAATCCCCCTTTTTCGCCCCATTTTACTTTAATTATAATTAATCTGCTTTCAATCTATATATAAAAATTAATGTCTGTCTGCCTGTTTGTTTGTTTGTTTGTGCTTTATAGGAGGCTAAACCCTTGGACCGATCTTCCTGAAACTTTCACAGCATTTTACTATGACTCTGGAAAGAATAATAGGCTATATGAAGTTTTTTTGGACAAAGGGGCGTGGCACTGCCCATATAACCCAAAAATTTAAATCGCCATATTTTGGGCATTTTTTGACCTACGTTGATGCTATTTGGTACATATGGTATTGGCATAATTAGGAATACGTACCAGGAGAAAAGTGGGTGGGACCACGCCCCTTTTTAGGAAAATTAAAAATCGCAATATAGTCTTAACTACTGGACCGATCGTCATTAAATTTTCACAATAGGATATTCTGACGAAATAATAAATTCTTGACTATATAAAGTTTTGAGTGGACGAAGGGGCGTGGCCTCGCCCATATAACCCAAAATTTAAAATCGTCATATCTTGGGCATTTTTTGACCAAAGGCGGCAGTATTTGCTATATATGGTATTGGCATGAATAGAAATACGTACCAAAAGAAAAGTGGGCGGAGAACGCCCCTTTGTTTGCGATATATTGGAGGCTGGACCTGATAACCGATCTTAAATTTTCACAGCGTTCAGCTTTGACTCAGGAATACTTATAACATGATAATATTTTTCAACCATGCACACTTCTGCACCTTCTTTTTTACTACGTTTGTTAACGGCTTTGCCACAAATTTAAAATACATATTAATTAAAATAGTGGGGTAGCCCCATTCTCTTTCTTCCACCACTGTCTTCAAAACAGCTGATTTTATAATACGTGTTAATTAAAATAGAGAGTGGTGTAACCCCATTCTGATTCTTTCACAACTGACTGCGAAACACCTGATTGTGTAATTGCTGCTTTTTGATTGGTCTAAAAATAAAATGGGGGAGCATGAAGCAAATTACATGCGATTTAGTGCTGAATTCTAATTGGTTTACAACAAAAAAAGAGGCGAAGCATTGCAATAATTCAATTAAATAAATAAATTTTTGTAAATATATAAATACTTTTAATTTTATTTTATACGAGAGGGGTAGCGAAGCACACCGGGTTCAGCTAGTATAATATATATATATATATATAAAAGTGTCCCAAAAATATATATATTTTTTATTTTGACAGATGTCCGCGGCTTAAATACTTCCACTTGATCTAAGAAACACCCTCTGTGAAGCGCATCTCATTTGGTAAAGGTTTAGAGGTCTCGAATTCATTTTTTAATTTTCCCATACGATTTGTATGGGATATTGATTTTTAATGAGATATATTGATCTAAGAGATATTAATTTTAAATGAAATAATTCTAAGTAAAAGTATTCATCTATATAGGTAGCTCTAAGAAGTGAGCCACAGACCACCAAATAATAATCAGATGAAAATTAAATTTGGATTTGTCATAACAGACAAAATTTGAGGGAACACGTTTGTTTTAATAACCATTTTTCTTAAAATATAATGGCTCTAAATTCAATTTACAAGCAAAAATGGTTTTTCCCCATACAAATCGTATGGGAAAATTAGAAAATGAATTCGCGACATCTAAGCCTTTACCAATTGAGATGCGTTTAGAAACAGAGGGTGTTTCTAAGGTCAAGTAGAAGTGGAAAAGCAGCGGACATCAAACACAATTTTTTTTTTGGGACACCCTAATATATATAATATAGCACATCATCGATTTTACTTTGCAGATATTGTGGTTTTTTAATTTGATATCACTTTTTATGTTATTATTCACAGTAGCTTACAAAAATTTAAGTGAAACTACTTTCTTGACCTTAAGCTGTAATTTCTTGAAAATTCTTGTATCTAGCAAGAATTTACGTTTTTGTTTTGTTATTTGTACTCAGCGGTTTCAAATAATCTAGAAAAAGTTGTTGTTATTTTATTCACAAAAAAATTGTTTATGTTTTACACTGTGTTTATTAAAAAAAATAAAAATAAAGCATAGTTCACGATTTATTTAGCACTTTTTTCTTTCTTTTTGTTTCTTGACATTGCTGATAGCATATTTATGAATGAAACTTATTTTTAAAATTCTACAACGTAGTTGCTTAAACCTTTTCAACGGAAGTTAGAATTCATTGCTGAATGTTATCCATAAGTAAGAAATTAAATAGCAAATCGTCAATTGGTTGACGATAATGACCATCGATAACAGAATTCTTACTTTATTACACTTAAAAAAACCAAAAGTATAGTGGTCTTATTCTATATCATAAATGTTCATTGTAAGTAGTAAGGCAAATAGGCTCCGTAATAATATTGATCATATTTTTACGTGATAATATTGAATTTGTGATTATAAAATAGCACAACAACAACAAAAACAATAAAACCTTACTAAGACTTTACAAAAATTACCTTTAATTGATCATAGCCTAATAGAATAGTTCTATTAAATGGAAATAAGTGGATATTTCAGAAAAAAATGTCAAAACTTCTATATGTGACAAGCAGAGCTGGGTTGTACTGATTCCTTCTTAATTTAATTCCACCTCAATTCCAATTTCTTGGAATTAGGAATTGGTAACTGTACATTTCAATTCTTCAGGAATGTAGTTAGAAAAACTTCTCAATTGCATTACAGGAATTGTAATTGGTAAGTGGACATCTCAATTCCTCAGGAATGGAATTGAAAAAATTGTTAATTCCATTACGGGAATTGTACTTGGTAATTAAACGCCTCAATGCCTTGGGAATAGAAAATCCAAAGTGTTTTACGTAGACACCTGCCGAGTAGGCTTAATTCTACGGTGCTCCATAGCGTGGGAACGAAATATTGCGTCGGCCAACGCCCCTTTGAGGCTTCAAAGGTACCAAATTAGCTAAATGTTGTGATGACATGTCGCAACCCTTGGTAGGGGTGGAGGCCTATCTAAAACCTCTTCCGCACTCTGGGGTACGGCACCCGGTTTGAGAATGCAAACCTACACCGAGCTGAGCAGCTCTACCCGCGATATAGGTGATAAACGCACAGCCACCACGAATCTCCCCGAAGGGCCGACCCAATCAGTCAACCTGGCGCATGCCAAGGAGCTACCGACTGCCCGTGGTACCAGCTTTCAAGTCTTTGGTTGGACCTCGTAGCATACTAAAAGCATACTACTACTATGAGTTTTAGCTCATCACAACTCAGGACTGGTGACCAATCAAACAAAAAGCGACAAATCAACAAGAAATGAACAAACCACATTCATTTGGACCAACACAAGCAAAACAGACAATAAATACCCAACTCAAAAATGCCTAGCCCGCCGCCTCCCAAACACCTCACATGCAAACTGGTCCAACCTAGAAACGTGTTCGCTAGAAGCTAGCACGTTTTCCAAGTCGAAATCTCCATTTGCACGCAACACCCCCATTGCACGCAAATCACGAATGTCCTCATAAAAAGGACACTCACGAAGTACATGCAGCCAGTCCTCACGGACTGCACCACAATCACACACAGCATTCTCACTCAGGTTTCTTTCATGCAAGAAAGCATTGAAAGACCCATGCCCAGTCAACATAAAACCAAGACTTAAGCTAAAGCGAAAATCAGGGTGACGATTCACATACATAACATCACATATAAAATTATACGTGACACTACCATGCACACATTCGTCCCATCTAGACTGCCATCTAGACCTAACACATTCACACAGCAAAGCCTTCCTTTTACCCTCACCCATATGCGCTACATCCGAGTGTGTGACCCAATCAAACAATAAGGAGGGCACATCTTTCTTAATCCCATAAGCAACACAGAGTTGTATTACTACCAGATCAAGAGGGGGTACCCCACCAACACTTGTAAGGCATCTGTAGATACCGTACGACACACAGGCATACATCCAATCAGAATGGCTCTCTGACAAGAGAGTTTCTTTCGATATCCCACAGCAGACCTGACCACGTGACCCCATACAGGTGCACCAAAAGTTGCGCAAGCAACAAATAGGCCCCCATACATAAGTCGTACAGCCCACCTACTGAGTCCCCATTCAGATCTGAGTAATCGCCGTACACACCCTACAACCGACAGTAATCGGCTCTTCAGTGCCACTAAATGGGCAACAAAATTCATTCTTTCACACAAGGTTATCCCCAAATACTTGACTTCAGTCGCATATTTAAGGCTAACCCCATTCACTCTTACACATGGATGCCGACCCAACTTGCCTTTCAGCAACATCATCACGGTCTTGTCCATGGCCACACTCACACCAACACCCATCCCCCATTCACACACAATGCTCATGGCCTCACTTGCTTTAGCCTTCAGCTCAGCAAGAGACCGGCCTTCAACCAACACAAGAAGATTATCAGCATACGCACAACATTCATACAGTTGACGAAGCCGTCTTAACAGAGGATCCATCATAAGGTTCCAAATAAATGGACCACAGATAGACCCCTGCGGACAGCCCCGAACAACATCTACATACACACATTGACTAACACCAATAACTCATGCACGTCTGCCAGAAAAATAACTCCTCCAGAGCTTAATTTTCTGGCAGCCTATCACACTTAACCTATCTAAAACCCTCTCCCAGCATAAATAATCAAAAGCCCCTTTGAAGTCAATAAATAACCCCAAGACATATTGTACTTGGAGGTACTTACTGCAACAACATTCTTAACAAACATCCACGCATCAATCACGCTTTTGCCCTTACGAAAACCAAATTGATTCTCGCAAAGGCTCGCATTCACACAACCAAGAAGCCGTTCCACCATAACCCTTTCCAGCACTTTTCCAGGCACCGGAAGTAGGCTAATACCCCGATAGGAGCGGGGATTGCTTCTCAGCCTATCAGGCGACTTTAACAGTACAACAACTCTTGCTTCCTTCCACACAGTGGGGAAGTAGGCCTCAGACATACACTTTGTATACACAGCCTAAAGATACTCAGGAATAACCTTCTAAATGGCTTTACCCATCTCTCCAGTCATACCATCCATACCAGGAGACTTTCGACTTCGCAAAAGCCTTGGAAATAGAATTGGAAAACATCGCTTTGTAAGTAGATGAATAAAATTTTATACAGAGGTGTGCAAGTGTGTACCGAGCACTTTGCAAAGAGTCGGCGGGATTGAACCAGGTAGCGTAGCAGCTATATATTTTGTTCTAACTCAAAATGTGGTATTAAATTAAAAAGTTGGTATGTATCGTCAATAATACATTTATTTGTAAATATTTCATTAACCGACTAACAGCGGGAGTCAAATAAAGCTACCCAATACGTAATGAAGTAGTTTTGAGTTAATGAAAAAGTAATTGACATTTTAACTTCAAATCACAATTCCTGTAATAGAATTGACGATTTTTTCCATTCAATTAATGAGTAGTTGAAGTGCTCAATTACCAATTACAATTCCTGTAATGAAATTGATGATTTTTTCCAATTCCACTCCTGAGAAATTGAGGTGTTCAATTACCAATTACAATTTCTGTAATGGAATTGACCATTTTTTTCTTATTCCATTCCAAGGAATTGAGGTGTACAATTACCAATTACAATTTCTGTAATGGAATTGACAAATTTTTTCCAATTACATTCCTGAGGAATTAAGAGTACCAATTATCAATTCCTAATTCCAAGGAATTGGAATTGAATTGTAATGAGTACTTTTTGACCCAGCTCTGGTGGCAGGGAATTAGTACATGCAATTCGTTTAAAAAAAGTATACGATACCTTCAGAACAGCCACTCAGGGCCAATTTTTCAGTGCAAGTTTAACTCTGTTTCTCGGTTAAACTAAGTTTAAGCCAAGAAATAAGTTTTTCAGTGAATATTAACCAAAGTCTAAACTAAGGTTAACCGCTCAATATTCATTGGTTAACTTTTACAAATGATTTGTTTACTTAATTTCTAATAAAAAATAAATTCACACTAAGCAAAGCTGTAACTGCTGAGGACGGTTTCGGTCTTCTTTCTGTTTAACATATTTGTTGTTTTTGCAAAGCATTACCATCCTGGTAGGCGCAACGACAATTTGTTGATTGTTGCTAACGAAAATTCAATTTCCTTAATGAAAAAATTGCAGGTTCTTCTTTTACTCATTTTGTCTTTTTTATTGAGACTTCAGATTTTACACATATGTATTTATTTGAATTTTAATGACGTTAAATGGTGCTGCCATATCAATAAACACAATAGTGCTGGTTAGTTAACCAAGCACTGAAAAAGTGATTGTGTGGGTAAACTCTGGTTAACTTTAATCTACGACAAACTAAACTCTTGTTAACTGGGGCTTAAACCAGCACTGAAAAATTGGCTCTTAAAAAATCCCAGTGTTCTTTTCTCTAGAAGAACACTGAACCTATTTAATCCCACCACCAGCGTTGCCATATGGTCCGATATATCGGATATGTTACGATTTTAATACTTGAATCCGACGTTCCGATATTTGACCAAAATTCTTCAAAATGTTACGATTTCAAAAAAAGTAGATCCGGCGTCCGATTTTTCATATATTTTTATATACATATATTTATGAAAAAGAAAAAATTAGTATAATAAAATTGATGGCAACTTTAAAATAAAAAGATAAGACTTCTGCAATTCCAACAATGGAAAAATTTATTTTTGAATTGTTGAGCTTACCAACAAATAAATATTAATAAAACAAAAGTTCGCAATAGATTAGAGTCAGATACAATGGAAGGAATTCTGCATACAAAAGATTATCTGCTTATGAAATCTTTTAACTATTTTAGTCTTGAAATTGATAAAGAACCCGCCAGTATCAAAAGTATCAATTGGCCCATTCACGCTAGCTACTTCAATAGTTCTATACGCACTAGATACTTTTTTGACCCAAGGTAATGCATAAATGGGTCAGTTCAACCAACTTCCATCTCGAATGTTTCTTGTTTATGTTTTTAACGTCTTGACTGACTCATAAAATTTATTCTTGCGAACTCATACTTCGAAGTTACTTTTTTGAGAAAACATGACATATAAAGCTTTTCAGTTTTGTTGAGCAACATAAATAAAATATCGGGATGAAAAAATATAAATATATTGATTAGTGAAGTAACTAGGGAATGGGTGTGTAAAAGGTAGCAATTGACCCCTTCCTATGACATGCTCGTGTAAAATTCGCCAGTTGAATACAAAGAAGGTAGATTAAAGTGGAACTAGTACTGGCTACCAAGGGGCTAGTGAAATCACTAGTTTTGTACTAGTGCCATTAACTGTAGGGAATTGATAAAAAAATTTAATAAAGCAATGTATGTATATATGACTTCGAAAAAATAATATTTTTTACACATATATTTTTCACTAAAACCTAATTTTTTTGTAGTTTTTGCTGGCTTAAAAAAACAACATTTTTTCGTTAATTTACTTGAAGCAAAAGCTTTACATTTATAGAGTTAAAATTGAAAAATTATGTATTATAGCTCTATGCATTTCATTTTTACCGATTTGAGAGATCCACATTAAACCAAACTGTGTTGCAAATGCATTTTTAAATTGATTTTTACTCTTTGTTTGTGTGTTCAAAAATATTTTCAAAATGTAATTTATTATAAAATATTTTCTATATTTTTAATCATTATTGAATTGACTTTTGAAAAAAATGTGATTTATTTAAATAAATAAACCTTAAATATACGTCGTCATACGTCTAATAAAATCCAATATTTTATTTGTCTTCTTTGTTGTAAAATGCGACTGAAAATTTCTTAGTTCTTGTTTTCAGAGTTTCACAAATCCGACGAGAAATCCGACGAGCAGAGTGCAAAAGTTGCGCTGTAAAATTTTTTTCATGGCAACACTGCCCACCACCAATTCTGTAGTCCAATTAAACTTTTGAACGTTGAACTTCTGTCTTGTTATTGGACTGGAAAACTTGGAAAACAAAATAAAAATTAATTTTTCTTAATTTTGCACGTGCACCCTAACTCATTTAAATTTCCCTCTTGTTGGCCATGTATTCTTTTCTAGTCTAAAAACTGATCAG
The DNA here is from genome assembly GCA_963920525.1 of Dichetophora obliterata. Taxonomy (NCBI): domain Eukaryota; kingdom Metazoa; phylum Arthropoda; class Insecta; order Diptera; family Sciomyzidae; genus Dichetophora; species Dichetophora obliterata. Next base: position 231,648,936 of record OY986436.1, on the reverse strand, counting down.
ATATTTAAAAAGATACTATAAAAAGTCTACCCAAATTGACTTCTGCTGCTTTCTCAAGCAGAAAACCGTTTTTGATAAGTCGTTACTGGATCATTTACGGAGAGAAAAAATCAAACATTCTGTGCTTGAATCAAGCAAATATGCTATCAGCTTACACTCAAGCTTAAGTTTCTCAATTCAAGCATTATTTGCATATTATATTAAGAAAAAATTTTTAATTCAAGAAATATTTGTTTAAAACTCTAGAATATTTCTTTTTAGATTCAAGTCTGATTTTTGCTTAAAGTGAGAAAAATTTGATTGGATCAAGTAAACAATTTGTTAAAGACTAGAATAATTTTCTTGATTTTAGAAATTTATTTTCCTTGAATTAAGAACAATTTGCTGGATTCAAGTTCAACATTTTCTTAATACTAGAATGTGTTGCTTGATGTGTTGTTGAGCACAATATGCTTGATCCAAGTAAACACTTTGCTGAAAAAGAAAATAATTTACTCTTTTGGAGACATTTGTTTCCCTACAATCAATAAGAATTTGCTTTACACAAATAAAAAATGTTCTCAATATTAGAATAATATTTTCATACAAAGAAAAAAATTTGCTTGAACTAAGTAATTAATTGTCTAAAAATTATAAAGTTTTGCTTGATATATAAGATTTCTATCTTCATCTTGGACCTGAAAATACTAAACAGTAGCTAAATATTAATATAAGATATGAACAGTAGGCTGGGTCGATTTGCAAACCTATGTTGCCTGGGCGATTTTCGGATCCGGCATAAAAGGTTATTGACAAAAAAAAAAGGGGGACAATAGGGGTGCACTTTACCCTATCACATCTTCAATTTTCCGAATTTTTTCTTTAGGAATTTTTTAAATAAAATTTATTATGTAAACGTGCTTAGCTAGAGCAAAACTGATGCCAGAAATGAAATCCTCGTACAAGATTCAACCTAAAAACAGTCTCTCATTTATACGTGTATATACAAAAATTTATCGTAAAAAATGCCAAAAGAAAAAATTCACAAAATTCTAGGTGTAATTTTAACGTTGGTGCGTATGAATTTTTGGCCATCACGGCTGAACCACTGAAGCTAGTCACCTTATATTCACAACATGTGTTTGTGTGGTCCTCCTAAATTTTTTTTTTTAGATCCCCCTAGGTGGCGCTGTGTTCGGTTTTTATCGGTTTGTAAATATAAATTTTTCAAAAATCTACCACAGCGCCATCTAGGGGATCTAAAAAAACAAAAAATTTAGAAGCACTACACGAACACATATTGTGAAGGTAGATAGCTTCAGTGGTTCAGCCGTGATGGTCAAAAATATATCTGCACCAACGTTAAAATTATACCTTGAATTTTATGAACTTTTTCCTTAGGAATATTTTACGATAAATTTTTGTATAAAAACGTAAAAATGTGAGACTGGCATCAGTTTTGCTCTAGCTGTGCACGTTTATAAACAAAAAAAATTTTTAAAAAAATTCCTAAAGAAAAAATTCGGAAAATTGAAGATGTGATAGGATAAAGTGCAACCCTATCGCCCCTGTTTGTTTTTTTTTATAACTTTTCATGCCGAAAATTCGAAAATCGCCCAGGCAACATACATTTTTTTAACAGCATACAAATCGACCCAGCCTAATGTACAGCAGTTACCTGGTTCTTCCATTTTAAAATAATTAATTCATCATATCTTCTCCGCTATTTAGATTTTATCTGTTCAGGCAAAAATTGAAAGTCGACCAAATTATTAGCTCTCTATAAAAAAAATATTTAAAAACAGGGTCCCATTTAAGGTTTTTTTTTATTAACTCTCAAGAAGTTTGTACGACCCGGTAATGAATTTGCCCCCATATATGCTATTGAGACTAATCCTTACAGTAAGACTTTTCATATGATACGTAAATTATTATAATAAGTCTGGCAACTTAGGGAACATATGTATTTAAACTGTTTTTTCTAGTTAACCGATTCTTTCATATAAAAAATATTAATACTTTTCGATTTAATTACCAGGTTTTTTTCCTTTATGGATCTTAAATTGAATATTGTTTTAAAAAAAATTTTAATCAAAAATTTAAACAATCGATCACAAGTTCTCAGAAGTAAGTTCTGTACCTCGGTTCTGTAACTTTTCTCACCGAAGTTCTCACCAGATTTTCTCACTTTGACGTCATTGTGACGTCATTCTCACAATTCAGACAGTGCAATGCCTCTGAAATAAAATAAAAAAAAATTTTATATTCAAGAAACATTTTAAAAATCGGTGACTCGTCTCGCTTGTTTCAATTCCAATTTTAAAGGAACTCGATAGTCGAAGTGTTTCTGTAAACTAAAATATGCGGCTCGAATCGATTGCAGTCTCACTTTGTTTTAACTTGGTGAGAAAAATTGTTGCTTGCTTGTGCAACAGTCATATCCAATGAAGTTTTGGAAATAAATAAATATCTACGTTACCAGGTACTATTATTTAATATTTATTATTTAATATTATTAACACAATATTATATGTACTACAATGTATAAATTACTGAATATATAAACTAATATATTTCATAAATGAAATGAAACTCATGATAATATTTGTATCATTGCAATAAGAAATCGCACTAAAAGAATAGTCGGATTGCAAATTGTGGATAATGTTTGTGTATTTAATATCAACATAGCCCAGTGTTAAAGTGTTTAACATCAAAACAAGAAATTGTCAGCATAAATAATATAAACGTGTATATCTACCGTTTTTATAAATTAAGCACTTATAATATTTATATTTGTTTTTATTTATTGTTTATAGAAGAACCTCATAAAATTTCACACAAAGTTGTCTGCCACTTGTTGCAATTTCATATATTCCCTTTAGCTAGTGTATTTTTTTCATCACGGACCACTATTTACTCGCTTATGAGTTACAGAAACACTAGTTTTCGCAAAAGTGAGAATTTAATAAAATGAAAAAAGTAGCAATAATTACTTGATATAAATAGCTCATAATTAAAATTATGTAAAAATTCAAATATGATTGAAATTAATTATCAAAAATTAACTTTGCATTACCAAATAATAAAAAAATTTGAATTATCTCAGCTTTGCTTATTAAAAAGAAACTCACAATACATTAGTGCATTTTGGCAAAATCGTTGAACTCCAAAGAAGAATAGTGAAAAGGAATAGGCAACTAAAACAGACAGTTTCAGGCTTGACCTAAAATAAAACACTTTGCCTTTAATCTAAATGAGTTTACTTGAACAAGTGTCAAATCATATAGAACTTAAATAGTGGGTTGGTCACAGCTTGATCACTCAAGACTACTGAAGATGAAAGGGTAGTTTTTCCCGTAACAGTCTGTCTAGTCTGCTGTGTTGTTGCCTACTTTACAAAATTACTTGATTAAAATAGCTTATAGTTAAAATCATGCAGAAATCACAGCGTGTCCTTTAGAGATGGAGCTAAGTAGTTTAGAGTGATTCATTTTGGCACGTTTTTAAATAAAAAATGCTATAATCCATATTTACCATTTAAGGAAGTAAATATTCTGTAAAATCGTCACCTCGTTTCACCAATCAATTTCGAAATAAAAATGTAAAACTGGGGAGCTTTTTGCTGAAAAAGTAAAAAATTTAAAGTGGCAACTTCACTTTATCAGGTGGTCTTAAAATACTATTACAACAAAACAACTTAATAAAATGTAAAATTTAATATAATTAAGGGGATTTTTACTTTGTTGAGTCAGATACGATTTGTTGTATAATTTGTGCGTGCTGACGCCAAGTCCTTTTATTCAGGCGTTCTTTTCCGCGTTGACTGCAGCCTTACCTCAAATTTTTTTAACTGGAGCATTCAGCAAGGTTTGAAATTGTGCGCACCCAAATTTTATATTAACACATTTCTAAGTTTAACTGTTATTATTCAGTTTTTCAGAATAAAATCTGCACTTTTATCCTTTTTTAAAAACAAAGTAAAACACTGCTAGTTAAAATAACAAAAACATGTATAAAAAAAAAATTATGCACTTATTATTTCCCTTCATGTTAAAAAGCTTATAAATAAAACTTATATTAAAAAAATATTAATCATTTCAATGAACTTACCCGTTTCTTCCATATGAAATATGTTAAAAATTTTTATTGGACGTACCTGTTTCTTACATATAAATTATATTTAAAAATATTTCAAAGTACACACCCGGTTCTTTCAAATATTTTATTGAGTTTCAAGTAACGTAAGTACATTTCGTGAAAATAGCATGTTATCTTAACCCTCAAAGGACAAGAAACTTTTTTACAAATAAGCTAATTTTCACCTACGTTTAATTTGACTACTTTTTGTGCGATACCGTTAGCATTGTGACATCCGGCTTAGTGATGCCATATGGGATCATCGTCCTTAATGGGTTAAGGAATTTATTTATTATGTGTATTTATGTACGAAGAAAGAAAAATAAATGCCCTTTAACTTGAAATCATTTGTTTTTAATTACATACGTAATTGGACGAGTGATATTTATGATTCAATGTCATCAATCATCTGATTGAATGTCATCAATCATCTGATTGAATGTCATCAATCATCTGATTGAATGTCATCAATGACATAACAACTGAAGTGTCTCCGCGAATAACGTTGTAAGCGATAAACGAATCAAACAGGCTCTGACTTGGAGGGGGATATTTTTTTATACAGGCAAAATTATTTAAATAAAGAGGAAATTGAAATCAAATAGTTCTAAGTCACCGATGAAAAAGTTTTTTAAAAATAACGAAAAACTTATAATTTTGTCGCTTCCTAGCAGAAAATGTCATGCCTAATCACGTTGGAATACAGCGCTGACAGGCATGATGGAGGCCTGAATGAGAACAGCACTGATTTTTTCATACAAGTTTCCGCCTCTTTAGGCTTGAAATTCGGTATTAATTTTTTTAAATGTTCACCTATGATTTCTGATCTGAATACCAGCTATGAATTCAGGTGTATTCATTCACCAATGATTTCTGATCTGAATTCTAGCTATAAACTCAGGTTTGAAACTAAACATTTTTCATTACTGAAATCATTGCTGAAATTTTCATACAAGTGTCAGCCCTGAAATTTTATAAAAATTCACAACAGATTTCAATTATGAACATCAGCAACCATTTCAGGTATAATTAATTGGGTTGATGAAGTCTTTTTTACTATCCCTTTTGATATAAAACTTACGTCAGAGGGTGCTCCACTACAAAAATTTAAAGAAAGTTAATTTTTTAAAGTGCTTCAAAGTTGTTTTGAAAACTGCGCCTAGCAGTTTTAAACCGAGCTTTAAGTTTATATAAAAGTTTATTTTAAAAGTGTGTATAGGAGTCATATATTGTAAATTAAAATTAGTCATAAAATAGTGTAATATCATACACAAAAAAATATGAAATTAGAGTAAAGTAAATAAGTAAATTGACTAAATAAATAATTAAAAATAAGTAAATTAAAATAATCAAGTAAAAAAGTTTATTAAGACAAAATGTGTTTTCTCTAAAGACACCCTCTCTAAAGACACCCTCTCTAAAGACACCCTCTTATGTATTTTGTTTTTGTATATTGTAAATGACTCTCAGTGGATAAATTGTTGTCAGCGTTTGTAGCTTCTATGAAAGAAAGTAATAAAAAAAAAAAAATAAGGAATGAATGAAGGTTTTTTAAATTAAATGAATTGTATGAATAGCCTAATAAGATATGCATGAAGCTTTCATAACCTTTAAGAGCCCTTTTTCCCCTGCACTCCATCGGTGTTAAATTTCATCATGAGGTTTTCTTACATGATTTTATGAAAAATCTTTTTTAAGCCACCAATTTTGAGTTTTGCTGCTAATTTTTTTTCATAACCCTTTCAATGGCTCACCTAAACTAAGAACAAAATAATTTTTTTTAAGTAATATTTCTATCATTTAGGTTCTAAAATATGAAAAAACATACATTTGATTATTACCTACACTACTTACGTTTTGCAAGCTTGTACAAACAAAAAATGTTTTGCTCCTGTTGGGCACACATTTTTTTTTAATCCCATGAAGGTTTTTCAACCCTTTTGACATTGGCGTAGCAAGCGGGGGCGCAAGGGGGGCAGTTGCCCCCGCTTATTTAGCTAGATAAACAATTTAAAAAGAAAACTTCAAAAGTTATTCAAAATATCAGTTTTTTTACAACGATAATATTTTTGTATTAAGGGTTCTCATCTAAGCATGTAACTGACCCGTAAACATTGTAAACCTTGTGAACTTACATGCGCGTAAACTATCTGTCAAAATTTGTATGGGCGTGAGTTAACATCATTTCCGAGCCTATTTTGTAGTGTAAACTAGCATGTAAATCTACGTGTGTGAATGAGGGTTGCCTTTGGCGCTAATCATCAAATATTTGAAGTAGTTGATGTAAATATGAACACGTTTTATTTATTTTTCTATGTTAATGAAGGTTTTTAAAAGGTTTAAAATTTAAAAAAGTCATAATGTTGTCACAGCCGCAGCCGCCATTTTGTCGACATTTACGCTATTTACACTTTATCGCTCATCAAAAGTTTAAATGCTATACATGTTTACATGTTTACATGCTTAGATGAGAAATCTTATTATATATTTTGCTCTTCTTTCTGTCTTCTTCATAAACATGCTTTCGGATAACCATTTTCTTTTTCTGTGTTTACAAAAAAATAGAACAAAAAGTAGAGTTTCTACTGCAATTCCAATTTGAAAAAAATTCGAACACACTGAAAAAACTATTAAATGAAGTTGAAAAACTTGTTGCTGTGGTTTTGACTGTGCCTGCATCAGCAGCTTCATCTGAGCATTCTTTTAGAGAACTAAGACGACTTTAAACGTATTTTCGAGCAACTATGACACAAAAAACATTCACAAAGATAAAACCAAAGAATTTAATTCGATGGAGGTGGTGAAAGAGTTTGTTTCTCGCAAGGACAGAAAGAAACATTTTGGAATAATTTAAATTGATATAACTTTTTGTACCTTATTGCATTTAAACCATGTAAAGATCAAATTTGCATTCTGCATTATTTTTTCTGGAACACAGACGTGCGATGAGCTAAGCGGACTTTTGAGGATTTTTTGTGAGAATTTCCACTAAAGCAGAAAAATATCTCCTATCAGAAAATTTTTCGCTTATTACCAAAGACTAAAACATAGTATCCTAAAACAAATTAAAGACAAGTTCGGTTTAGGATAAGAAGATCTGAATGTTTTGAATATAACTGCATCTTCACAAGTTATGTCAGAAAACAAAATTTCTTTATTGCCTTAATTCAATAATTCATATTAAGATATCATCTAATAGAATGCTACCCTGACTTAATTGTGACTCAGAAGAATCTTGTTCAGGCTTCAAATATTAGTTTTTAAAATTGTAATGACGTTGGAAAAAAATTTGGGTATTTTGAGAAAAAGTCAGGGTCGTGAAGAATGGATTGGGGGAAATTTGTTTTAATGATTTTATCAATTTTGTAAATAGTCTGATGTGCCTTCCACACAGCTCAGCAGCTGCTGAATCAATATTTTTTATTTAAGCCTGATTAAAACTAATAAATAAATAAATAATCTGGCCATTTCAGCCCTTGGAAGGACTTTGACCTAGCTTCTATTGATCAATTGTGTTGTGCGTGTTGTTAAATGTTTGATCACAAATGACCGAGAACTAGACCTACGTGTTTTATGCCGACTCCGAACGGCTTATGCTCTCAAGAAGCTTTACATGGCAATTTTTACTCTCTGAGATTTGCCATTGTCTGCAGAGAGGTGACGACCGAACAGAAAAATTAATTCAATTGAAAAAAACTTTCTGTCTGAGCTGGAATTGAACCCGGGCTACCGCGGTTTTTTAGCTTAGGGGCCACGCACTCTACCCACTAGGCTACGGTCGCCACTTAACTAAGATTAAAACTAAGCTTAGAAATAAATTTGAATACAAAACACTTAACAACATAAAGCTTTCCAAACAATTGTGTGTCGCACGCAATGAATCTAATTATATTTGGCCAGCAAATGAACTATTTTGATGAATTTATTATTTTGTTAATAGCGTATAACAGAACTTAATATTTTTGTTATATTTGTTATGTAAACAAACATACTCCAGTGAATTATTATAATAAATGTTATCAAATTATTATATTAAAAAAAAAATTGGTACATTTTTTCCTATTTGGTACATTTCTTCGGAGAATTTGGTACAACAAAAAATAAGCAAGTGGCAACCGTGATTGGAAAAACTCTTAAAAATAATGGAATTTTAATATTTTTTATTTAGTCTTATATTTTTTTTATTTTGAAACTAAAATACAAAATTTGTTTTTTGATATTTATGTTTCTTTTAAGAAATTTCGGTGATTTTTCTTTGCACCCCCATTTAGATGAAATTAGCTTCCGACGCGCTTGCCTTTTGATAAATTTTTTTTAAACCATTTTAATATTCTTTTTATTAAAAAAAAATAAAAAGATAAAACATAAATTTGATTTTAGTCCGGTTGATTTTTTGACTTATAAAATAGGCCATAAATCGGCACAAAATCGCAAATTAAACTGACTGTAATGTCAAATATCTCTCTAAATATATTTTTATCATGTTGGTTCATCTTTTTTTCATAGTACCAAATGATATGATTTAAAAAAAAAATGTTGCAAAATAAATATCAAAATTACTCTCTGATGTGTCCAATATATTGAGAAAATCCACCGAAAGAGTTAAAGAAAATTTTAATAAAAGAAATTTTAGGTTACTATTATTATATTTACATTTTGGTAAGACTTTGAAATGAGATTTTATTCCGTATACCTGCCTACCAATATTAACGAGCTCGTACACAAAAACTCAAATATCAGAATTTTAATGCTCATGACACAGTTAGGTCATTGCACCTTTTCTTTGGTTCTCTTGCAACTCTTTTTTTTTACACAAATACAATATTTCATGGCCAGAAACTTACCTATAATTGTGTGCTCTATTTCATATTTTCTGAATTTTGTTTTTTTTTTTAATATTTTTTATTAATTTCTCATTGAATCAAATTTCAATGAATTTTTTCAATTGCAGCAAAATTTTATTTTTAAAGGAAAATGATATGAATTCAAAACCAATTTTTAACAAGTGAATTAAATTTCTAAGTTCCGATAAAATATAAAATTGTTTTTGTTCGAACACTAGTATGAACACTAATTTCGTTCGACTTCTTGTAGCCATTGGATAGCCTTTGGATACATTTTTTTCAAGAAATCCTTAAAACTTATAACAGTTTTATTGACTTAAATAAAATTAGGTAAGGAAAAGGATGAGAGTAAGACAAAGATAATAGCAAGAAATAGTGCAAGAATTTAAATAAAAACTAGAACAAGAATTAGGACAAGACTTTAGACAAGAATTAGAACTAGGAGAAGGACAAAAATTTGGACAAAGATTAGGAAAATGATTTCGACAAAATTAGAACAAAATTTGGTACACGGAAAAGAACAAAAATAAGGATATTTCCGACAAATTATTGGACTCCATAATAACATAAGCATAAATTAAAGTAAGCAAAAAGAACAGCACCCAAAAAAAAGTATGAAAGTATTATGAATAACTGAGAAATTGTCACGGTGCTGGCACGGCGACCACGCCCGGGTTCAATCCCAGGTGGTGGCATCACAAAGATTTCTGATGACGCCTGTAGCAGGGCCGAAATTGCAATAAAATCAGCTAGTGATGTTTTCCTTTTCATATTGAAAATATTGTTGTTGTTGTTTTTTTGGAAATAATTCGTTAGACCAATTCATTGTTCTAACCTGACTTGAAGCTCAATAAACTATTTTAAACTATCAAACAACAAGAATTTGTATTTAAAATCAAGAATGATTTAAACTATCAAAAATTTAGGATTTGTATTCAAATCATAAAAATTTAACATAAAAAGAGGGATAAATATCTGGGAATTCAAACTACACGGATTTTTTTTACGCACGAGTAACCGAACAAAGCCCCCAAAAAAGTGAAATTAAGGTCGTTGTAGACAAATCCTGCATTTTATTGCAAATTCAATTATGATATCTGGCATGAAAATGAAATTCATGCTTTTCTGTATGAATTGTACTCTACGCTCAAAAGTAAGACGTATCAGTTTGCAGAAAATTGTTTTTTTTTAAGAGGTTCTTTAAATAGTGATTTTAACTTATTATGTTTGTAAAAGTAATTGGAGTATGAAAATCTATTGTAAAAGTTGTAAAAATAAAAGTAATTGGAGTATGAATTCTTTTGTAATTGTTTCTTAAAATGTTGCTATTAAATACAGGTTAAAAATAAATAATGACTATTTATGTTAAAATGTAGGGCATTCTCATGCTTACTAATGCCAACATATTTGTTTGTAAAATCCCATACAGTGAAGAAATAATTGATGAAAATATTAAGTTTTTTATATTGCAATTGGAAACGAAGTGGAAGCAGTGCGGATATAGTAAAAGCAAGCTTATTAAAAAGTATTCCTATTGGTTAAAAGCCAAAGCAATTGTTATTTCTGATCCAAATAATGTACGCAAGTAAAAATAAAATTTAATATTAACGCAGTTAAAAATAAAGTTTACATTTCAGCAACCAAGCACAAGTCGCGGAAGGCCTGAAAAGGAGTTCCATTTGTTATCAGAACAAATGAAAACAAGGAAAGTGGCTAACTTATTATCTGATTATTCTGAAGACGAATTACAATATGCATCAGAACTTGCTTCAAGAAAAAATAATCATGGTTCAAATATTAACAGTCAAAATTGTCTATCAGTACAAATGGCTTTGTCACTGTACTTAGATTTGGAACTCTCGGAAGAAAAATATAATATTCTGCGCAACACTGTCAACGTCTATCATAAAAATTTATTTCCGAGTTTGTATGCGATACAAAATTTTAAGAAACGATTAGTACCATCTATTGAAGCTTCGGAAAGTACTGCAGAAGTTCGCTTACAACCACTTTTACGGTTTACAGCTAAAAGTGTATTAGAGCTCTGTAAAGATGCAACAGATAAAATGACTCTTATTTGCAAATGGGGTATGGATGGCAGTTCAGGTCACAGTCGATACAAACAAAAATTTTCTTCAGAGGAACTTAGCGATGAATTTTTATTTTTTATTGCATTCGTCCCAATCAAGTGAGTAAAAAATTCGACATTTATATATTTCTGTATAACAAACGACCATTTTTATATTAAGGTTAATTGATTCCGCATCCAAAGAGGAAATTTGGGTTAACAGTAAGCCCTCCTCTACTTTATTCTGCCGACCCATCAAAATATTATTGGCAAAAGAAAACCGGACATTAGTTGTGAAAGAAAATGAAGATATCAATAGACAAATAAGCCATTTAGAGTGTGATATTTTTGAACTAACTGAAAAATCTGTTGAGGTGACATATGAAATGCACTGCACAATGATCGATGGAACAGTTGCAAATACGCTAACGGAAACAAATTCTGCAAGCAGATGCTTCATTTGCAATGCTTGTCCGGTTAAAATGAATAAAAAGGATTTATATAAGCCTCCAAATATAAATACCTATAAATATGGACTGTCAACGCTTCACTGCTGGATTCGGTTTTTCGAATGTTTAATACACATAGCATATCGTTTGCCATTTAAAATATGGCAAGTAAGAGAAGAGAACAAAGCTATTTTCTCTGAAAACAAAATCCGCATCAACTCATCCAAAGAAATTTTCGAGAAAAAATGGGCTTGTTAATAGACGTTGTTAAACAGGGTTCTGGAACCACTAATGACGGAAACACCGCACGGAAGTTTTTTGTTAATTACGAAGTATCAGCGAAAATAACTGGCATTAACAAAGATCTAATTTATAACTTCTCATTAATATTGAGGATCTTGTCGTGTGGAAAAAACATTAAAATTTATGAGTTTAGTAAGCTCCTTCTTGATACCAGGAATTTGTACCTAGATCTTTACCCTTGGTATTATATGCCTAGTTCTGTCCACAAAGTTTTAATGCAGGGATGTGAAGTTTTAAAATTCTTCGATTTGCCTATAGGTAATATTTAACTTTAATAATATTAAGAAATAAATAACAATTTTTTTTTAATTTTTGTAGGAAATTTATCAGAAGAAGCATTGGAGGCTTCCCACAAACACATTCGATATGCTCGTCTTAGCCATACGAGGAAAAGCTCACGGGAAAATACAAATAGAGATCTGATGACATACCTGCTGATTTCATTAGATCCTTTGTTATCATCTCAAGGAAAAATCAAATACAAGAACAAGTTATATGAGGAAGATACGTATATGCTTTATTATATTGAAACGGAAAAAACCGAGGATACTTAGGTTTATATTACTTAAATACCTATTTTTTGGCATAAAATTTTTTATTTTGTTTTTAATTTTTATTCTTTTAATCAATTAAACAAAAAATATTTAATTTAATAATACAAAGTGAATTTAGAATTACAAAAAATATTTTTTTTTTTTTGAAAAAACATATTTTTTTTACATGAAAAGTAACATTTTCGTGAAAAAAGTGCATATCAAACTATAAGCATATCTTTTTTTAAAAAAAAGATATTGCCATAAAAGTTTCAGTTTTAACAAGTTAAGACCTTAAACTTTTCAAAAATATATTTTTATTTTTTTTAAAAGTTTTTATAATTTGAATATTTAATTGAAAATAGGGAAATTTCAGTTTTTTTAATTTTTAAACCTAATTTATGGCGTAAATACTTGATGTACATAAAATCTGATTCGATTTTTGAAATCAGCAGCCAAAAAATAATAAACATGCCGAATTTCGTAAAGATCGAACAACTCCTTGTATATATTCCTCACTTTTGTATGGGCTCAAAGTACTGTGCGATGCTTCAACTGCTGAACAGCACCCATGCTCTGCCCGAAAACCTGATTGAAAAGGTGGCAAGAAGTTTTTCACATAGGTGTTTATTGAGTTCAGAGTGATTTGACTTTTTTCCAACTGGTAAGACAATAGTCCCTTTCCACAAGTTAGCAAATGTTGTCAGGAAATCCTTGGATTTGTGCTATTAAAAAAACCTAGTGGATAAGTCTTCATTAACGATATATTAATAATGAAGTCATCACACAAAGTCAGCAAATCATATCAACAATCAAGTATGGTAATCTTTTTCTCGCAGTGTACTTGATTTACAATTTATTAAAACATCAATAATGTGGTCCGCAGAGCCGATGTTAAGCAAATGAGCTTCAACAGCCTCGCTTAACCGCTTCGATGTACCAAGTTTAGTCGTAAAACTAAACACGGAGTGAAAGACTCGCAAAATCTGGCCACTCGAGAGGCACAGATCGTTAGAAAAATAAAGTTTTTTGTTTTTGTTGTGAACTAGAAAAATGCCGAATACAAAGTATGTGAATTCCTGTGAACGAAGACAGCGGAAATTAATTGAAAATGAAATAATTTAATAACAGAAAATTTCATGTGTTTTCCTGTAAATCAAGTGGCTAAAGTGTTTAAAATGTAATTATTTCAAAGTGACAATATATTTTCAAAGCAAAGAAATGCGAGTAAAATTCAAGTTAAAATTCAAGAAGTTAAATACAAAAATTAAACAAAAAAATTAAATAAAATAAATAATTATTGAAAGTTGTCATTCTACTCTGTTTATTTTATAATAATAAGCATGGCTGAAGATGGTGAAGCAGGCTAACACGAAATGCAAACGCAGCGCTGAACAGAAATAAAAAAATAATAATATTTACGCGTACGCACTCGTTAAGTTTATTTCTTTCAATTCGAACCTTCGAGTTGTCGTTAACAAATGTAAATGTTTATTTTTTTTTTCGTAGTTCTTGTTATTGTAGCGTTTTTTCATCTTTTATTGTATATGTTGATTGACGTCGACGGTAACTGCGCAGGCGCGTCATATTTCAATTCGAAAAAATCAAAAATCAATACATGTGAAAAATTAAAATAAATATTATCGATAACAACGGCAAAAGCATGCAACAACGTTAGCTTGTGCTACAAATTGTTGCAGCGTACGTCTGCTGCTCAGGAAGCACACCAAGCGGAAATACAAAATACTAAGGAAATCTGCGAACATTTTAAAATCACCTGAGAAATATTGAAATCATAGTTATGTTTTCTTTTTTTTTTATTTAATTACAGATGAACTTAATTTTCATATTTTAAAAGTTAAATTGAATGATAGATAGATAAGGGAAAGAATAGCAATAATGAATGTCTTATCTTTTTTTATCCCATCTTTTCGATTCAATTTGACAAATTCATTTATCTGTAATGGTTCAAGTTATAAAATTGTTATTTAAAACAATGCACACTTCGTTATTTTTTAATAATTGTCAACTAGTTCAACAAATACATACATACACACATGCATAAAATTACACAATCCAACACGTACAAATACATACGCACATGTTAAAAGAGTACAGAGTAAAAAACAAGTGCAATATTTTAATTACGATCAAGTTGAGACTTGATACAAGGCAACAATAACAAAGATATGTTGCTGCCTTGTGAACTGGAGTGTTGCCAGATGTTGCTAAACTGACCTTATTTAAGTAAGATATAAATATATTTTCATACTGAATATTAACTCACTTACCCGAGTAAAAATATTATAGGGTAAAAATATTATATTTATTGATAATATATGTTCTGACTTACAACAAGTAAGTTGTATTTATAATAGTCGTGAAAGACTTCTTGACCTGGTCTTAACTACAGACTGTAACAACGTATTTGTTAAGAGGGCCCTTCATGCTATAACTTCTGTTGATGACTACCATCCACCACTGTGCATATGGTACAAGTCCGACAGGGAAAATATAGTGAATTCCAATTCAATAGATAAAGTTTATGAATTCAATTTCAGAAAAGCTGACTTTCTGAGGTTGAATCATTTACTTCATAGTAAACTAAATGTAATTTTAGAATATTTTAATGGTAATATTCTTGAAGATTCAATTAATTTTTTTTATATGGAAATCTTTACTATGTTTTCTGAGTCCGTGCCGTATAGCCTCAAATTTGTGAAAAATTGTGCTTACCCTTGGTACACAAGGGAATGAAAGACTCTTCGCAACAACAGGAATAGGGCATGGAAGAAATATGTCTGTAGCTTAGACTTAAATGACCTAGAAACCTACAAGCGTTTGTTTCTGGATTTTGAAAGTTGCTCAGCTACCTTATATAAAAATTATTTAGACAATATTAAGCTGAGAATATTGTCTGATCCAAAGAAATTCTGGGGTTTCATAAACACCAAAAAAAAAAAATCTGATGGATTCCCTTCATCATTTAAGACTTCTGACGGATTTACTGACGATCCCGTTATAATTTGTGGCCTATTTGCCACTCTCTTTAAAGAGTCATTCTGTTCAGACTCTTTTAATCCTGATGAAGATTATTTTGAATATATGAACTCTACACTCAGGGTTTCATTGGACCTTCATTTAATTCTGAGGATATTTTAAAGTATATTGGATCGATCGAAGAAGATTTTAATGCTGGACCTGACGGAATTCCTGCCACAGTGTTAACGCAATGTGGTTCCGTTCTAAGCCAACCACTCTCCATATTATTCAATAAATCAATTAGGGAATGTAATTTTCCACTTTTTTGGAAAAAAATCTTTTATAAGTCCTATTTATAAAAAAGGTTGTAGGAATGATGTAAACAACTAAAGGCCTATCGCTAAACTCTCATCGATTCCAAAACTTTTCGAGCGGCTCGTGTATGATCGTGTGAAGATTCATTGTGGGAGGGTCATAACAAGTCGTCAGCATGGATTTGTTACTGGCAGATCCACTGTGTCTAATCTCCTCGATTTTACAACATTCTGCTTAAATTCAGTTTATTCTGGTAACCAGGTCGATTGTATTTACACTGATTTTAGTAAAGCATTTGATAAACTACCACACAAATTAATTATATTTAAACTAAAGTTAATGGGTTTTCCACAATTTTTTGTAAGCTGGATTCAATCGTATCTGACAGAGCGATCTTATCAAATACGATTTCGAGGTGTGTTGTCTGCTGAATTTATTGCTGCATCAGGTGTTCCTCAAGGTAGCCACCTTGGTTCACTTCTGTTTATTTTAGCCATTAATGATGTAACCCACATCATCAAATACTCTCATCTGCTCATTTATGCAGATGATATGAAAATATACAGAACAGTAGATTCTAAAGACAATTCAGTTCTACTCCTGTCTGATTTAAAATCCTTTGAAGTTTGGTTTTCTAAATAATAATGTTTCTTAATCCAGATAAATGCCAAACTATGACCTTTTCGCGAAAAAGGAATAATTTAATTTTTCATTATAAGATAAAAAATACGGCTTTAAATCGTGTAGATTCTGTCAAAGATCTTGGTATATGCATGGATTCTAAGCTATCGTTTAGCGTTCATATTGATAGCACTAGCTGATATACCCGGTGTAACTCGAGAGTCATTTAAATAAACATTTTAACATACACTTCTCGATTAAATGTTTTTTAAAATCGGGAATAATGAAAAACATGTTGAATTTTATTTGAATTTTATTTTATTTAATTTTATTTATCCACCGTTTGCTAAGTAATTGAACGATCATTGATCCAAAAAAGGTTAGGAAAATTTTTGTTGTTGGTGGTTCCATCTCTTGCGGTGAGCTAATTGAATTCAAAGAAGCGGTACGAAAAACAGATTTTAAAAATTAAAAAGAATTTTTATATTTACTCAATCTTAAAGCAAGCACAATTACCTTTTCAACAAAATAAAAATTATGGTGGGACTCAATGCGTCCTTGAGATATGGACATTTTAACGTCTAAACAAAGATTTATATTAAAAAACATATTGAACTTTTTAACAAAAAAAATGTTAATGATATATATTAAAAACAGCAGAGTTATTGGCATTAAAAGTAAAAACTTTGATTTTCATATATTTTTTTCTCATTATTAGCTATCAATGTATTATGAAAATTCGTTGTGCTAAAAATGATTGTACCTACTAAAATTTCTAAAAAAAACTGGCAGTACTGCATTATTTTACTTTTGAAAAGTTTGGTAGCAATAGCATTTTCGCAAAATATTTCGCAAAACTTATGTGCTAGCTGCATAAGAACATCAGATATTCTTCTGTAAGCAGAAAATAGCGCCACCTGTCTGTAATCCCAATCGTGTGGGGTTAAATTTGAAGAAACTTTTGAAAAAACATAATTCAGCTATTCAACGCAAGGTGTACGTATAGTTTGTACCCACACCTCTTACACATGTGGCGCCATCTATCTGTGAATTTAACGCACAGATCAAAACTAATGAAATAATTGTGCTGACCAGATGCGCATATGTTTTTTTATATCGCCATATAGCTGAAACTGCTTACATGAAAATATTAACTTTTACAGCATTCTTATTCACAGTCATCTTTTCGATAAAATTGTGATATATATACAACATTTAAAGTACCATTGATAAAGAACTAATTGACAACGGTGACACAATAGTGAGAATAAATACAGCCTTCACAACAAAACAAATTTAACAGGAGGGTGGCCGGGGGTGGGGAGGCAAAATATAAGTAGATGGATCACTATAAAGAAAATTTTATATAATACAAAATGTTCGTAATTACTTTAGACACACAACTGCATTCTTAGAGATATATGGGGACGTTCAAACTATATAGAAAATTTTAACACAAAACTAAGTTTTATTAATAGTCTGGTATGAAAAAATAGATTTTTAGCCATAACTTTTGATTGGAAAGAGATATTGGGGTAATTTTTTCACATAAATTATTTTTGAGACTTGACTTTTTTGTAAAAAATATAAAAACAACATTTTGGAAAAAATAAATTTCGCGAAAAAAATCAAAGGGGGTACCTTGTTGTTTTGAAATAAATTTTAATGAAATATATTAATGGACAGCGGAGATATTTGCATCGAAAGACCAAACTTTGATTTTCATGTCGTTTTTTTCTCATTCTTAGGCAACGATGTTTTATGAAAAAGTCGTTATACTGAAAATTTCTCCAATTTTGAAGATATGTGCATGTTTTTGATGTCAAAATAACAGAATTTTTTTAAAATTAAATACAAAAAAATCTCCGATAGTAAAAAGTTTTATAATAACAAAATTACCGTTAGTTGAAAAATTTTAAAGGGGGCGTGGCAAAAACTAAGTATGTAACATTTTAAGTTGGAACGCACTTAATATGTGTACCTAGTTTGAGCAAAATCCGGTGAGCCGTTTAGATTTGTATAAAGGCCAAACAAACAAACAAACAAACAAACAGAAAATGAGTTTTATTACTATAGATTTGTAAAAAAGCGTCTTCTATGCTCGGTTTTATAAAACGCTGGGCCAAAGAATTTAATAGTATGATTGCAACTACAACGCTGTATTATTCAATTGTCCGTCCTCACTTGGAGTATGCAAGTCAAGTCTGGTATCCAAGCTACAATGTACATGTTGAACGAATAGAAAGAATTCAAAAACGTTTTGTTCGGTTTGCTCTAAGGGGCTTAAGTGGAACTGACACTTTAAATCTTCCTCCTTATGAGGATCGTTTAAAACTATTAAAAATGCAATCCTTAAATGAGAGAAGGAAGTCTGCTGATATCGTCTACTTACACCAACTCATAACTGGTGTTTTTGATTCACCGGAACTCCTAACTCTTATAAATTTTAACGCTAACCGTAGAAGCAGTAGAAACGCTAACAATTTAATTTACTTAACTTTTAGTAGCACAAATTATATGGCTACTGCTCCTTTACATCGCATGAGTACCTTTGTTAACAACTGTAGCTTTTTTGATGTTAACTTATCGAAAGGTCAACTCAAAAGTAGATTGAAAACTAATGTATGATTAGATCTATGTTAACGCATGGTTAGTTGTTATGTCTTGTGTTGTCCCTGAGCCCAACCCATATTATGGTGGGTAAATTTTTCTCACTTTCGATTGTTTTGGACCACTTCATCTATGTTTATCGTTGAGATATTTCAATGATATTAAGTTGGTTCTTAAGATAGTCTAATGTGGAGAAAGTGCGAAAAAGCTGTAGTAGCTGAACTCTATTGTTATTACATGTAATAGGGCGAACAGCGGCCCGGAACATCAAACACAAAAAAAAAATTATTTTGTGCCACACTCAATTGGCAATACTGTCAACTTCAGCATCTCCGATGAAGGCTTGCTTTTGCTGTTGCGCATACGTTTGCTGTTAAATAACAGCTTTGAAAAATTTGGTGGCATACAACGGTCGTACAGCGGTCGTACTACTTAATTTAGGCCTTGTTCGGCCGTTGTTCGAACCAACTGTCGGCCGCTAGGCTTTTTGGATTACTTTAAGGCCATGTTCGAACCTTGTACTGCCGTGTGGCCCATGTTCGACCGCTGTTTGCCCGCTAATATTTTAAAATTTATTATTTAAAATAAACTAAAATATCTGATACATCTAATAACATCTGAAAATTATCGTCTGAAGTTGTTTTAGTTATCAATAAATCCTCTTGAGCCTAAACTTTTAAGAATATTTCTGGTTGTAACACTTTTTTAGTGTATTATAGAGACCGCCGCACGAGATGTTACTATTTGATCTTTGAACTGACCATTCACAGGCCCTACCCCAGGGCCGAAGTCAAGGGGGTTTTCGGGCTTCAAACCCCCCAGAGGGTCGAAATTTTAATAAAATTTAATGCATTTAAATATGTATTTCATTGAATTACTTTAATATATTCTAAAAAAATTTAACAAAACATTATACTGAAGATAAATCGTGTAAAAAATAATAGTAAAGAGTATGATAAAAATACTTTTCAATAACAATTAAAAAAAAAATCACTATTTTTTTTTTATGTATCAGTAGATTACAGCAAGTCTTTTTAAATAATACTTAATTTTCCCAAATTTACTGGAAAATGGCAAATTTATAGCGATTTTTGTGAAAAACACCCAAATTTTTTACCGAATTCTGAACACTGTTGCTCTAAAATATTTCTCGAATCTAACAATCTTCCTATTTACAACTTAAGGGTTCCAGATACCTTTCATTTGCACCCAACTTTTAGGTAGTTATTTTAAATTGATAAAAACATACGGAGAAAAAATCGGTGATTTTTGGCGAAAAAGTGATTTTTTTAAATCAAAACCGCTGGTTGACGGTTCCATCGATTTCGATATCCTTTTGGATTTAAGATCTACTTGAATCCAGCTCCCAGAATATGAGTGTCGAAAAAAGTGTATTTTTTTTGATCCACCTTAATGCACATGTATACTGGAAAAACCTATCTAATTCAAACTGCCTAGAAAGATTTTAAAGTATACTTTAGCCAACAAATGATTTTAATTTTCCCTCGAGCCGTTCTCAAAAATTTAAATTTCGGCCTCTATGGTTTTGTTGCTGGAGTTGGTTGGCTTACTCTAAATATGCAAATGGAGCTTATTGTAAGTTCAGCGTTTTCTCTAGATCTGCTTATAGCGGCTTTGCATCACAGCCTCTTCGTAACTTACGGCTCAAAACAAGTTTTTATTAAAACAATTTTTCGGCCCCTTTCCTTGCGACTCTTTTATAGTCATGAGTTTTTAAACAATTAACTTTTGAATTAAAGATATGAGTCTTAATCTGGTTTAATTTTTGAGAAATGTTTGAAGTTACGCTTGAGTTATAAAAAGTTGATAAACATTTTTCAGAATTCTGACCCGAGGAAAAGTTTTAAGTCAATCGTTTAAGTAATTTTGTTAATTTTTAGGTTTTAAGATACAAGAAGTTTATGTAAAAGTTTTTCTGTGTCTAAAATTTTATTAATTTGAGTTGAATGAGATATCGTTCTCATCTCTAAAATTTCTTAAAATATACCTCCGTAATTCAATGGGCGAGATCCGTTTGAACGGATGTGCATCCCTTAATGCATACAGTGATTGCATAGGAACAGAGCAGGACGTGTTGGTATAATTTGCAAAAATAATACTTAATTTTTGACATTTTTTATTTTATTTCCATACAAAAAAATTTCAAAATTCATATCAGGGACCGTAACTGTTAAAAGAGATATCGAAAAAGTTAATTTGAAATAGTTATTTTGCGACTTTTTCTAAAAAAGTCAAATTTTAATTGTTATTATTGAACAGAAAAAATTTAACTCTTAGAAAGTGATTTTTATTGCTGGGAAAAAAATAATTATTTCGAACTTTTATTTTTGTGGCTTATTTAACTCTTATTTTTTAACTTTTATTTTTCAGTCAAAAAATAAAAATCAACTTCTGACTTTTATTTTTTCTGTCTTTTAAAAAAATCATTTACGGACTTTTATTTTTTCTGTTGGAAATAAAAATTCTTTTTGTGTAATTTCTTAGACTAGTATCACTTATGGCCGAAATTCGACCAACCTTCTGAAATTTCAATCTTTTTTCTAGTTTTGAGGCATGACCTTGCTTTAAGAAAATGTGCTGTACTAAGAAAATCTTAAGTTTCAACTTATCGCAATAATTTTGATATAAAAATAGTCGAAATTTTTTAAAAAATATCTGCAAAAACATTACCCATAAAAACTTTCGTACACCGTTAGTTTTTCACAACCAGGGCTTTTCATATAAAAATACGTGTTACTGAGAAAAGCTATAGTTTTCAAGATGTAGCCATAACTTTGATGTCAAAATAAAGGGAATTTTCAGAATTTACTGTTTATAAGAAATTTCACCATCACAATATATATTCACACATGTAACATACAAAAATGCTTATTGTAGGGTATTCGTAAGAGATAGCCTAAAATGTTTTTTGTACATTGCATTAATGTCGAAAATTTGCTCTTACACCATGTTCTTCCATTTTTTATAGCTTAGGTTTTACTTAAGAAATATTCTATAAACGCCAATATTTCACGTCAAAGTTCACACAAAATATTCGGTGAACTCCTTCTCTCTACTCTAGTTTCTTTAAAAAAATTATCAAAATTTGTTCAGAAACACGGAAGAACTGTTTCTCCCACGCATATTTCTATATAAATACTGCTTAAATAGGCTTAAAATATAGATTTGTGTATATAACTTTGGAGTGGTTTGAAATATTCGAAAATTTTTTTCACAGAAATTATTTCTTGAGCTGTAGAACTTTGTAAAAAATGTAAAAACAACATTTTGAAAAATTGATTTTTCATCAAAAAAATGAATTTCGATGACAGAAACTGTTTATTGAATTATGTGTCAAAATGAGGCAATTTTTGCAAATAAATGATATGTCATATGAAAAAGTGTGAAAAAAGAAAATGTAATAAGAAAAAAAAATTACAACAAAAAAATAAGACAAACGTATTTTTTGAGCAAAACCTAAATATCTTAAAGCTTTTTTTAAAACAATATAAAACATTGAATTGAACACATTCTTTTTTCTCATTTCTCATAAAATCATTTAATTGATTTTTCAGACAAAGAAAATTTGTTGCAAATCGATTAAAAAATGGCTGAGATATTTGCTTGCACAGTCAAAACTTGAAATTTCAGTAGTTTTTTTTCTCAATCTGAGCCTTGCTTCAAGGAAATACGTTGTACTGAGAAAATATAAATTTTTAGAGATATCTAAATAATATTAATGTCATTTTAATGGATTTTTTTTAACATACTATCCGTAGATAATATTACCAAGAAAGCTTTCATATAACGTTGTATTCCTCAACCAACGACTTTTCATACAAAAATACGTTGTACTGAGAACATCTATAGTTTTCGAGATATTGCTATAAATTTTATGTCAAAATAAAGGAAATTTTTCAAACTTTACTATTTGTGAGAAATTTCATCATCATTATGATGAATATATGTTCACTTTTGTTGTATAAAAAAATGCTTATTGTAGGGTATCCGTTAGAGATGGCGCAAAATATTTTTGCACACCTTACGAATGTCTAAAATTCCCTCTTACATTATATTCTTCCATCTGTTACAGTTAAGCTTTTATTTAATAAATGCTCTTTTTACGCTCATATCATATTCGACCCTCAGGTCGAAGGTCATCAATCTAAAATGTAATCATACTGTGCAGCCAGATCTTTTATTTGATACCTCATTCACTATTCTACCTCTTCCTAGCCCTGAGATTCCTTACTAAAAATTATACAAACTTTCAACGTTAATCTTTCGGGTCAGAGGTCATAAATTTAAAATATAAAATGATTCTGCACATAAAGGGCGCAGTACCTATAACCTGCTATAAATTTCATTGCCCTTATTCTAAAATTAATATCAAAAAGGGGACGACAACATTTGATGTTTGCCTATTAATATATAAGATATTGTAGTTAAATAAATTTTTTTTTTTAATTTGTGTAAATTATGTTGTATATTTTCCGTCCATATAATTACTTTTTTCCGAAAACCTCTAAAAAACTTATTACAGAATACAAGCACACAAGCCTATTTTTCTTATGCTGGCTTTATAAAGAGTGATTTTTTAAGCGTTTGGTTTTGAAAAATGGGGAAAACCAGAAAATTCGCATCAGCAAATGAAATATTTATTTGGAGCAATACATCAATGTCTGCTCAAAGTATATTACTACAGCATCATTTTGTGTTGTGTATTTTGTATAAAGTTATTTTGAAGAGGTTTTCTGAAAAAACAATTATATGGAGGGAAAAAATACTACATAATTTACAAAAATTTAAAAAATGAATTTAACTACAATATCTAAGAAATAACACAAAAAGTATTTTTATCTCCAACAGAAAAAATAAAAGTCCGTAAATGATTTATTTAAAAGACAGAAAAAATAAAACTGATTTTTATTTTTTGACTGAAAAATAAAAGTTGGAAATATCAGTTAAATTGTACGAAAAAGACAAAAGTCCGAAATAATTGTTATTTTTTCCCTGCAATAAAAATCACTTTCTTAGAGTTAATTTTTTTCTGTTAAAAAATAACAATTACAGATTGATCTTAGGACTTTTTTGAATATCATAACGATTTCGAAAAAATATTTCAATGTGTTCATTGTAATAAAGAACTCCTATGTCTGCGATATCTCTGCAAGACCATGATTTTTTGAATAAGTTTATTTGATAACAGTTATTTACGGTCCCTGATTTAAAAAATTTCACTTTTATTTTATTTTTTAATTTCTTACAAAATTTTTTCAGATGTTGTTTAATTTTATAATTAATACTTAAGCTTTAATGTTTATAAATTTAAAAATTTCTGGCCATGAATGCAAGCATTCAAACTCTTTTCAGCGATATCTTGAAAGTGAGGATCGCATTAGAAATAATGAAGTTATTGCAATTTTAGTGAAAGTAAATTAAAAAAAATTTAAAAAGCAAAAAAAAAGCATTACTTCAATGCTATTAAAAACCTTAAAATTTTTTGAGCCTGTTCCGACCTTTAATATCTGAAAGTTTATTTTTTTACAACTGCTCAACATTCACGAAAAACATGATTTTTAGAAATTTTTGCAAAATGTTTTAGCTCATTGGCGGCTAACAGCCAAAATATTTTTGGAATCATTTTAAAATATACCAAGGTTAATTTTTAGAGGGTTAAAAATTAAACTTTTCTCTAATGAAAGTCGAGGCACCTTAATATAAGTATTTACACATATAATATATAAATACTTAAATTTTTAAGTATTAATCATATATAATATATAAATTCTTAACTTGAAAATAAAATGAAACAAAAACTTGTAAATATACATTAATTTTTTAATTTTGAATAAAAAAAATGTTCACCAAAACCTCCGTGAGTCAATCCTGACTACGGCCCTGCCCTATCTACCCATAGATCATTTCAATTAAATATAACAATATGGCCTGTAAAACTGATCTACTCCATCAAAATGCATCAACCGTCAAACGAATTTAAACATTTTATGATCCCTTTGGCTTAATTTATTATCAAAACCAATCTGGGAAAAATCGCTTACTATCTTCATCAAAGTAGGTACTGGTGATTGTGATAATTTTCTTATAATTTTTAATTTTTTTTTTTTTTGACAATAAACACCTAACTTTTTTTACAGCTAAATATATAAATAATATTGCAGGAATTTTATTTTTAGTTAAAGCATTTAGCTCAATAAAAGGTTGGATTTTTATATATAAAATCTTAAAAAAAAATCAAATGTCCTCCTCAGATCTATCATCAATAACATTAATCTTATATGAATAGAAGTAAATCACTTTTCCAGCTGATACATTGGCCTTTTTGTATCTAATCAGGAGAATTCTTTAATATCACTGCTCGTCAAGATCTTCAAAAATTAAACTCCATTAGAACTTTTCAACAGTTTTTTAATTGTAATCGCTTAACGACTTCAATCCTGCACTAGATTTCGAGATCTAGTTTTTGAGACATAGAGGTTTTAACTTTTCATGCCTTTGAAGATATTTATACTGATACTATCAAGACCTTCCTTTCGACACATTAATTTTAAAGCTTAGTTATTAACCCGAATCACCCTGAATAATTTTTTTTTTTAATTTTTAGAATGACCTGTTAACGCAAATATAAAATAATTTAATCTAAAATTAGCACATTTTAAGTTTTTGTGTTTGCGTGTCCATATGGCAACGACAGGGTGTTTCGGGTTAAGCTTTTCAACGCAGTATCATAACATTATATCTGTCAGAGCTAGGCGATAAGAATTACGTGTGTAATTGATTGATATAAGAATTATGATTATTTTAATTTTTATTTTAAACTTTTTTAAATGATGCTTGTGGCAAATCTTTTATCGAATCGTAATTTTAAAAAAGTCGAAATTTGCGGTTACTGCAATTGTAATCTAAGTTCATTATGAAGGATTACGTTTATTGTAATCTCGTGTTTTCTCTAATAACGATTACAGTAATCAATTACAAGGATTACAGTACCTAATCGATTACAGGGATAACAGTAATCGATTACAAGGATTACTTTTGTTATTAGTGAAAATCACTGTTATTTATAATACTACAGTAATATAAGCAACAGTAATTGCAATAAACTGAAGTTTGCCATCAATAGCAACATATCTGCCATCATTAAATATCTTCAATATTAACAAAATGCATATTTTTACAATGTAGCACAGACCAGAAAAAAATGAGAGTGCCTTGTGGTAATCGATTACTGTAATCCTTATAAAAGAAAACACGAAATTACAATTAACGTAATCGTTCATCGAATGAATTTAGATTACGATTGCAGTAATCGCAATTTCACCTTTTACGAAATCGTTGAACGATTACTTTAATTGTAATTGCATTTTTAAGATTACTGCAATCGTAACCGTGTGATTATCGTATTCCTTATCGCCCAGCTCTGATATATATATATTAAGGTGGGTCAATTTATATGTGTGAAAAAAAAGTAGCAAATCGTACCGCTCAGGCGTATTCTATGGATGATTTTAAGCAACTTTACCGAAGAAACCATAGGTCGGACTTGAATTTCGAGCCCCCGAAAATTGAAAAATAGCCGGGTACTCTATTAATGCAAAGCAAAAATTTGTGTAGGAATGGTTTAAAAAGTATCGGCATGTTTAGCAAAGTTGGCCAGCATGAAAAATTAGTAGAACAATAAGATTAACACATAACCTTATAACGACAGTATTATTTAAGATATTTGTATTTTAGTTATTTTTAAAAAAAATATTGATAAACAAAATTGAAAATAAAACTAAAATATATTAAAAAAACAAAATTAAGGAATATAAAAAATTTTTTATGAAACGCCGTCTCTCTTGAAATCTTGTTTGCTTTAAAGCCGAGGTAATTTTTCATGGCTTTCTAATGTCACCGCCAGGGTCATACTTCCTTCTCGATTCTTCTCTATTGCACGTTTCGAAACACTGGTAAATAGTTGCACATTCCTCCTCTCCGTACTTTAAATTTAAATTAAAGATTTATACTCTTAAAATAACTCTTAAAATATTCGATAATTTTGACTTTTTGTTGTAAATTCTACGTTGTTCCTACGTTAAAATGCAACTATAGAGAAGAATGGAGTAGGATTATAATTAAAACTGGAGTAGAGCTGATTGCTAGAACCGTAGATAACGAATTTTAAACATATATAGAGCTCCCTGTAGACAAAAGTTTTTAAATAAGCTTAAATAACATCAACTTTAATTTTAAATAATTTCGGCCCTAGACCCTACAATGACATGAGGGGCGGTGTGTTGTTCAGGGACCCCTTCTAATTTTTTATTCAGGAAATTTCCATAAAACTTTTATGATTTTTATCTTATTGTTACACAAACTTTTGCTTAATATTGATAAATTAGCCGGTTTGGCCCAGTAAAATAGTTATTTTTAAATTTTCGGGGCCTTGAAATCCAATTTCGATCCATAGTTTCTTCAGAAAAGATGCTTAAAAACACCCATAGAATACGCCCTTCGGGTACGACTTATCACAACAGTAATAACAGAAATGTACACTTCTTATTTCTTAGAATGTTACTTCGTATCCAATATTCTCCAGATATTTTCATAATGTATGTGTATATAATTATTTTATATTGTTTCTTACAAAATTCCTTCCAATTCTCTTATATAAAGTTTAGGCATGTGATAAAAAAACTATCTTAAAATAGTTTGCGTGCTTACTTTAACATCACTGTATGATAATAAAAATGTTTATTTTTTCAAGTGTCATATCTAATGTTCGTGGAATGGCCAAAAATTTTACATGAAAAAATTGCAAGGAATTATAAAAGTAACAATGCTAAAAAATTAAAAAATGTTTATACTGAGTAAATATCTTGAGAAAATTGAATGCAAACTATCATGTCTTGATATTATCTTATATATATTACGCAAACGCAAATTTTGTCCGGCGTAAGGCTTTTTAAGTACAAGTCCAATCTTAATAAATTTAGTATGATTTGGTAGGTTTAGACCTGTAGATGTGCAAACTGGACTTTTTTATGTCTTAAACATTTATATTTTTTAAGTTAAAGAGTTAAAGTTTGCATATAATTGTTGTTCTCTTCGTAATGTCAGCATATGCCTAAAAATATGTGAGGTATTTACCGCCACCTATCAGCTAATAGCTATGAAACTGTTATACTGACAAATAATCTTTTATAATTTCATGCCTAAAACTATGAATTGATATATTCATAATATTGATGAATTTACATAAAAATTTAATAAAAAATTGGAAACTGGTAATAAAACATTTTTTTTCAAGCATTTTTCAACTGAAAATCAAGAAATATTCTTACTCCTGTATATTTAAAATAAATTTGGGTATGGAATTTATTATGCTAACACAATATCGTCGTTGCGCGTGCAATACCGCGTTTATTTCGAAAAGGCCAAAATTAATTTCATTTCAATTTTAATCAGTTGAAAATCTATTCAATAGCTTAAAATAAAATCTAGGTGTGTTTGATATTGGCGTTTTAACGCTACAAGGGTTTACTAGGTATTATTATTATTATTGCTGGGCTTTGCACTGATATCTTAAGATCTATTGATAGCCATCTTCTATGTTCAAAGGTAATGCCAATTCCTCCAACCCTCATCAAATCAGCAACTTATATGTAGACCATTTTAAAGAGGGTTTTCTGTGTCTTTACAAGTAATCCTTATAAACCCCCTCCCATTTTAGGAACACACCCCATAATTAATCATATCCAACTAACGCGTGATGAGATATCCAAAGTGATTAAAGAACTTGATCCAAATAAGGGTCCCTGCCGAGACCTGTTAACCCCACGCTTACTAGTCCGATGTTTAGACACACTTATCATTCCTTTATATATAATATTAAACAAATCTCTGCTAAAAGGTGTTTTTCCATCGTATTGGAAGATATCACACCTCACACCTCACACCAATATATAAAAATGGAGACAAAAGGTCTGTTAAAAATAATAGAGGAATTGCCATATTATCGGCTATTCCAAAATTGTTCGAAACAATTATACCTCAGTAGAATATTTATATGTGCACAAATTTTTTCCCCTGGCTTATAACAATACAATTTTTTTTGAGTTTGCCAAATTTTTTTTAAAAGGATGGAGTTTATTAGGCGAACACAGATTTCTTCTCTTCCTCTTATTCGTAGTACTTACTGTTAATCGAAAAATGTGTGAAATCTCGCGTGTGCAATAGAAAATATATATTTGTGCACAATTGCTTTTTTTGTATTTTAACTGCTATGACGTAAAAATTACGAAATTTTGTTGATAACCGTAGTAAGAAAAACTATGAACATAACGGTAATACATTTTTGGAATAAAATATAGGCACATTTTAAATTTTTTTTTATTTTTCAAATAAAAATGCCACGTGGAACCACTTTATTTGAAGAAGATCGTTGAAATATAATAAGCTTAAATGAAGCCGATATAAAAGTGGGTGCTATAGCTGCTAGGGCAAATCGTCACCGAAATACCATAACAAATTTTTTTAAAGACCCTTTCAACGATGCTATAATCAAGCGTAGTGAAAGAAAATCCGTGATTGACCAACGGCACAAAAGACGAATTTGACGTCTTGCTGTAGAGAAAAGGATGAGTTGCATTTAAATTGCTGCGCATTTTGATCTAAGGGTTACCAGAAGCAGAATCCAACAAATTTTTGATGAAAATGCCAACGTCAGTTATGAATCGTCTTTCTTTCAACCCAGTCATGACACATTGCGGCCAGTCTAGAATATGCCGAAAATTTTTTGAGAAAGAATTTGGGAATGTCATATTGAGTGAAGAGAAAAGGTTCAGCCTTGAAGGGTCCGACGGTTGCCAGAAATACAGGCATAATTTGCGATAGGTATACGATTACAAATTAGGTATACGCGTAACCATGGGCGGGGATCATTTATGATTTCAGCCGGTCTCAGATACTTTAAAAGTCTCCCCCGTATTTTATGCAGAAATGTATATTGAGTTATAAGAAAGTGTGTTTTTGAGTTCACATGCTATCAAAATCAGGATAACTGGACTTTCAGCAAAACAACGAACCAACAAATTCTTTCCGAGCTCCAAATGACTTTCAATTAATCTGAAATATACCCGTACTGCAGTGATTTGCTGTTAGTCATGATTTGAATCCTATCGAAAACCTGGGGGGCATTCTTTAGGCCCAAGTTTAAAAAAAATGACCGCCAGTTCGAGTCGATGAAGCATCTGAAAACAGTTCTATAAGATGAATGGCAGAAAATCGATGGCTCCATCCTCAGATCGTTGATGTACTTCATGCCTTTCACGCTTAACCAAATCATATATAAGAAATAAAGACATATTCTTTTATAAAATCTTTATATATTTCTTTTTTATTCCATAAAATCAATAAAAATAGGGTTGACACATATAAATAATTTCTATGAACTTTTTAAATACATTATATTTTTTTAATAAAAACAAGTTTTTTAAATAAGCTGTATCTTACATAGCTTATACGTTTAACATAAAAGTCCTTAATTCTATTTCAATAAAAAAATAATACAAAAACAAATGAAGTTATGTTTGCTTAGAGTTGTATATGAAGTATTGCACACATAATTTTTTTTTACTGAGGCATGCTCAAAACTAACAGCAACATGGTTTCCAAAAAGGTAGATCAACCACAAAAAATCTCATGACTATGATCTCTGATGTTTTAAGTAAAATGGAAAAAGGACATTAAATGAGGGAATATTTGATCGTGTCGATCATGATATCTTGGCTTCCAAATTGGAAAAGATTGGTATCTCAGGACCTTTGCTAAATTGGCTGAAGTCCTATCTCCATGGCAGGTCCCAATTCGTAAAATTTTAAGGTACCTTATCCCCAGAGATTTTAGTTACATCCGGCGTACCACAAGGTAGTCACCTTACACGGAAAAACATAATTCATAAACTTTTAATGAAAGCTATTCATTAAATTTTCCTTGACCATTTTATGAATAAATTCATTATTTTTAATGGTTTTAACGAAAATTTTCATTAAAGTTTATGAACGAGTTCACAAATTTTAATGAAAGCAATTCATAAATATTTCTTCAGAGCAACTCTGAAATATGAATTTATGAATAAGTTAATGAACGCTCTTCATAAAAAATTGCCAAACAATCTCGTCGTCTAACGGAACATTGCTGTATTGTAGCGGTGGGTAATGAATGACACAAATTGTTCTACTTCATTGTTGTTTGTGAAAAGTGTTAAGTTAAAAGTGCTAAGAAGTAAATTAAAGATTAATAAAAGTGTACCAGTGATTAAAATATTTAACGTTTTAAATATTTAAAATATTTAATTTCAAGCTTGAAATACTTCTTAATTTTGCGAATCAATATCTTACTTAAATACTTTATTTTCATTTTATGTAATAAAATAAGACTTATTATTTGCCATTTTTACTCAAGACTGTAAACATATTAACAAAATAATTAAAATGTATGAAATATATTCTTTTGAATATTAAAACAATACGCTTTCATTTAAATTTATTAGGTAACGTGTGTAAATATTCCACCATTTCTTTCAACAATTTCATAAATAAAAAATTTACTCAAATTTCCATTAAAATTTTAAAAAATTTGAATGAAATTCTTCATTAATTTTGTGACCTTTTGGTTTATTTTTAATGAAAATGTTCATTCAATTTTTTGAACTTTTTCATTAGTTTAAAGAAATTCTTCATTAAATTTTAACGAACATAAACATAAAATTTAATGATTTTTTCGTTTATTTTAATGATTTGATTCATTAAATTTTAATGAAATTTGTCATTAAATTATACGTTACGACTAATTTTGTTAATTAAATTTTAAGTTTATGAAAACCGTTCATTACATTTTAACGAACGTGTGCGTTGGTTCAAAAAGAACGAACATTTTCATTAAATCAACGCACAAAATCACTAATTTTATGCACATTTTCCGTTTCGTGTAGTCCACTTATCTTTAATATTTTTATCTCAGACCTTTTTGATATACTATGCGATATCCCACATCTAATGTATGCAGACGATCTAAAAATGTACCATGTTATTAAATCGGAAACAGATGTAATTTACTTACATTAAGCCGAAATTGTCATCTCTTGAGCACTAGTGCAATCAAAATAAATTTTATCTAAATGTTAAGAAATGCTGCCTAATAACCTTCTCCCGTAAAAATTTATTAACAAATGACAGTTACTTTCTCAATAGCATTGAACTTGAACCATACTATTGATCTTGGTGTAGTCTTGGACAACAATTTGCGTTTCAACTTAAATTATGATAAAATTGCATCCAGGGCCAGCAAACAACTTGGTTTTATAAAACGACGTGCAAAAGAGTTCAAAAATGTATGGGTCATGAAGACATTATACTGAGCGTTAGTGCGCCCTCTTCTTGAATATGGATGCATTATTTGGAACTTCTTTTGAATCACACAGCGAGAGGCTTTAATCTATTCAAAAGCAATTTCTGCTTGTTGCGCTAAAGGACACCTATAACCCCCGTGAGTACAATATATTGCCACCTTATGATTATAGGCTTAGCCGTCTGACATTAATGCCCCTTTCAAAAAGACGGACTTTACTTAGTTCATGTTTTACCTTCGATTTCATTAACAGTGTTGTCGATAGCGAGTATATATCAAACAAGATACGATTTAATGACCCGATTAGACGACCATTAAATGAATACCAACATCACACTGTCTACGCAAGAAATGATCCTATAAATAGATGCTGTAGAGAATTCAATATTATCAGCGAGTACTATTCACCCCTATGTTCTAATTCACTTTTAAGAAAAATCTTTCCAAGTCCCTATTTCCGTTCTAACAGCTTCCTTCACGCAACTAGGCTCCCAACACCTTAATCTAAGCTAATTGAAGTTTATTTAAGATAACCTTGCTTGGGTTAAAAAATAAATAAATAAATACTTGGCTTGCTTATAAATCGAAATATTTAAAATCTTAATCTATAATTAAGCATGCCCTCTCCGAATCTTTTTTCCCTACTAAAAGCCCAATAATCCTGCACTCTTCCTTTATTGTCTTTTTAGTCGTTAAGAATTAAATGCTTAGATAATAAATACCCTGTTTGTTAAACGCATCCTTTCCAATTCTATACTCCCTTCTCAGAATAGGAGAGTCTTATCAAATAAAATTCTTAGCTACAGGGTAGCCCTTATTCGAAGCGACCATCTGGCAACACTGTAACTTTCCGCAGTGATGCCAAATCGACTAATGACATACCGCGTTTGAAGCGTCATTCCAAGCAAATGTTTACAATGGAACAGTACACGCCACGCGAACGCTCTAAAATTGTTGAAATTTACATTCAACAAAACAAGTCAATAGTGAAAACTCAACGTGCTTTCAAAAAAATAAATAAAGTGAAAAGTGCGCCTTCCAAGAAAACAATTTATCGTTTGTATGAAAGATTTACAACTGGTAATAATCTTGGTAACCCAAAGAGGCCAAATAAAAAGCGACCAAGGCGATCGGATGAGAATATTGCAGCCGTACGAGCCAGTATTGAGCAGTCACCAACAACATCCCAAAATCGCCGTTCTCAGCAGCTCGGCATTCCCCGATCCACTTTGCAACGCATTTTACGTGTTGATTTGAATTTGTTTCCGTACAAAATTCAATTGGTAAACATATTGTTGCCTACCGATAAGCCACGTCGATTGGAATGGGCCCAAAGAGTCATCGAAATGGCTGAAGAAGACGAGCAATTTTGGCATAAAATTATCATGAGCGATGAAGCTCATTTTCAGTTGAACGGAACGGTAAACAAACAAAATTGCCGTATTTATGCCACTGAAAATCCACAAGAGATTCAAGAGGTACCTCTTCACGATGCAAAAGTCACTGTTTGGTGCGACGTTTGTGCTAAAATGCTCATTGGGCCGTTCTTTTTCGAAGATGATAATGGCCACAGAGTTACTGTCAATCAGGAGCGTTATCGCGATATGATAAACAATTTTTTCATGCCAATCGTTCGTCGAAAGCGTATCAGGCACTACTGGTTTCAACAAGACGGCGCGCCACCACACACAAGCCGCACTACAATCGATTTTTTGAAGCAATTGTTCCCTGGCCGTTTGATGTCAAAAAATGGTGATTTCGATTGTCCGCCAAGATCACCAGATTTAACGCCTCCAGACTTCTTTTTGTGGGGTTATTTGAAATCAAAGGTTTACGTCAACAAGCCAAAGACCCTAGAAGAGCTGAAAACCAACATCCGTCAAGAAATAACCGCCATTCCCATCGAAATGTTGAAGAAAACCATGGAAAATGCTGCAAAACGGGCACAATATGTCGTAGAGGCCAATGGCGACCATTTACGAGATATCATATTCAAGAAATAATGTAAGCAAATCTACTTGAACCCAATTAAATGAAATTCATGACAAACAGACAAAAAATTGTGGTTTCTTTGATTTATTTAAAAATAAAATGGACGCTTCGAATATGGGCAACCCTGTATACTACTTAGCTATGTATAAAATCCTTTTATTGTTTCTTTTCTTTTCTTTTCTACTCTCCTTTTATTTTTGATGTTTTCTTGAATTCATGTCGATCAGGTGGGCGGATTATGCCCACATCGATTTGCATATCTTTGAACACTAAAACAAGGAGAGAGGTGAGGAGATAGAACAAGAATAAACAAACCTGCTAGAATAAGTAAATTGCTTTGCTTGGCCAATAAATAAGTAAATAAATAAATAAAAAATTTAAATTGCAACTAAAGAGAGTATTTCTACTTCTGATCGGAAAGGAATAACTTCACATTTTGATTCTTTCTGTGACGAAATACATTTTTTGGAAGTCTTTAAAGTAATAGAGAACGTAAAACAAAGCTAATGATTTCTGTTTAAACTTCTAATGCTTGCGTTAAGAGAGCTCATTGTAGAATTGTTAAAAGTTTCAAGCTAGCTTTTGTGGTATTTTTGGTCAGTAAAAGTAGTTTTTATTAAATTTTTTTCACCCAATATGGTAATTTTGAAATGGAAAAGTGTTAAATCTGTTAACTAACATAATAAAGTGGTTGATGGTTTTTTTATTAATTTTAAAAATATACTTTTTCCCTTGACGTCTTATTCCATGTTATTCTTTCAGATTGTATTTAATTTTTTTATGTGCTCAAATCTATTTAATTAGCATTTCAGCTTGTATTAGGCTTGCGCCAGATGTTTTCAAATTAATCCCTGCGTAACATTAGATAAAAAAACTGACATTCTGTTAAATATTAAAGGAGTTATAAAAGTAAAGACTTCAAACATAAAGTAGGAGAAAATAGGGGAGCATAAATAATATCAATTTTTTTAGCAGAAAACACTTTTGCCTGGATCTGGGTTAGGGTTGCCAGACGGGCTGGAATTGGCTGGATTTTCCAGATTTTTTATGTCAAGTCCAGCTACAAGTTATTCAATAATTTTTCCAGCTAAATATGCATTTTTGAATAATCTATATATATATAAAAATATAAAAATAAAACGGTCCATCTATGAAATGCCATCACGGGCGAACGGCTGAACCGATTTGGCTGATTTTTTTTTTATTCAATTCGAAATTTTTAGTAGATGGTTTATATAGAAAAAAAACTTAATTCGACAAAGGGGCGTGGTACCTCCCATACAAATCGCAGATTAAAAATCCGATATTTCTGCTCCTATTATAGGTATTTGAACAAAATTTGGTACATCCGTTTAATGTATGCGTTCCAAGCTTTACTCCAAATATGGGCGGGATTGGACAAAGGGGCGTGGTACCTCCCATACAAATTACAAATTCAAAATCCACTATTTCTCCTACTGTTGTTGGTATCGGAATACAATTTAATATGAAGGGTTTAGTGTATAGTTTCTAAGTTCAACTACAAATATGGACGCAATTGGACAAATGAACGTGGTACCTCCCATACAAATTACGAATTTAAAATCCATTATTTCTGCTCCTCTTATAAATACGCCCACTTTTTCGAAATCATGGCAATTCCGGAGATCTGCACATTTTACAGTGAAACTTGCTGTTTAGGTGCTCCAAGAGACGAACACAATTTATAAATGTTTTCACGCCCACTTTTAACGCCCACAAATCAATATCTATATATATATAAAGCAAAACGATGTGTGTTTGGCTGTGTGATGTCTATAGACTCCAAAACTACTGAACCGATTGACCTGAAATTTTGGCAGTCGATTTGTTTCAGGTACGAGATGGTTGAGGAAAAAAATTTGCCACACCCCCCTTTTACCGCCCCCAAATCAATAAAAATGTTATATTTCAGTCGGTTTGGGTCGTATATGGCTAAAATTTTGTAATTTAGTATGTACGGTTACTGTCGACAACTGTACGAAAAATTGGTTTCCACGCCCCCTTTGCGCCCACAAATCAGTGAAAATGCTATATTTCATGCAGTTTTGGCCGTATGAGACTAACATATGATACTTAAGTTTGTATGGTTACTTTCGGCAACTGTACTAAAAAAGGGCGTCATCGCTATATAGCCACACCCACTTTTTAAGAAACCATCAAAATTGACTACTGGGTCGATTGAGCTAAAATGTTGGCTTAGTTTGTACGGTTACTGTTAGCAACTGTACTAAAAATTGGTATCCACGCCCCCCTTTTACCGCCCACAAACCAATGAAAACGTTTTATTTCAACGGTTTGGGTCGTATTAGACAAAAATTTTGTAATTCAGTAAAGTGAAGTGAAGTGAAGAAGTAAAGTGCGCCAGGCTTAACCTAAATTGAGCTGAAATTTGGGCAGTCGATTTGTTTCGATTATGAGATGGCTCAAGGGAAATATTTTACCGCACCCCTTTTTACCGCTTGCAAAACAACAGAAATGCTATATTTCGCACGGTTTTGATCGTATTAGACTAAAATGTGGTTATTTAGTGCACATGGCTACTTTCGGCAGCTATACTGAAAATGGTGAATATATTTGACATTTCTTGACATTTTCGTGTATGGCAGTAAGGCGGTCTGTGGCAGAACAACGTTTGCCGAGGAGATAGATTGTTCCTGTGAGGTTTGGTAACGTTTGGACGAGGGGGCGTGGTTCCTCCCATACAAGCCAAATTTGCGCTATCGACCACAAACCAAATAAGGGATATATATCAGACGGTTTCGATCG
The DNA here is from genome assembly GCA_963920525.1 of Dichetophora obliterata. Classification (NCBI taxonomy): domain Eukaryota; kingdom Metazoa; phylum Arthropoda; class Insecta; order Diptera; family Sciomyzidae; genus Dichetophora; species Dichetophora obliterata. The sequence continues at coordinate 231,611,900 of OY986436.1, read as the reverse complement.
TAAAAACTAAGATATTATCATTTTGTTCAGATGGTTACTGTCCGTAACTGTACAAAAATCACTTTTTCGTCGCAATATATATACGCCCACTTTTTCAAAATTATGGCAATTCCGGAGTTCTACACATTTTTATACTGAAACTTGCTGTGTAGGTGCTCCAAGAGGCAGTCACAATACATAAATGTTTTCACGCCCACTTTTAGCGCCCACAAATCAATATCTGTACATATAAAAATGAATCGTGATTTGTTCTGATGCTTAAAACTTGAAAACGACTAGACCAAATAGGATACTTCCTTCTACTGGTTTGTTCGTAACTGCTACGCAAAGGTTTAGGAAAAAAGTAATGCCACACCCCTTTTATCACCCACAAATCAATAACAATGCTATATTTAAGATGCTATATTTTGGTCGTATTAAATTAAAATTTGGTAAATAAGTTCTTATGATGACTGTCACTAACTTTAATAAAAACGGGCGTTGTCACACTTCATCTACGCCTACTTTTGGAAATATCACAATACTCCGAAACTATTGGTCCGATTGAGCTTAAATTTTGTAAGTGGCTTTGCTTTGAGTACGAGATGGTTTAAGAAAAAATGACACACCTTCTTTTACCTCCCATTAATATAAAAACAATTTGTGTTATCGAATAGCGTTATGGGTTGCACAGCTTAGAAATTCGGTATTCGACCACAATTTAGACGTACCGTTTCAGTGATGAAATTTTATGGGAGTTGGACAAAGGGGAGGGGCACCTCTCATACGACCCAAATTGGTGATATCGAATAGCTTTGAATTTATAGGATTTCAGCTTTGGAATTCAGTTTTTGACCTCAATTTACACATGCAATTTCAATGATTTTTTTTATGGGCGTTGGACAGGGAGGCCTGACATCTCCCTTACATCCCAAATTTGCAATATCGAATTGCTTTGAAGTTATAGGTTGACAGCGTAAGAAATCGGTATTCGACCTAAATTTATACATGCACTTTCATTTATTACATTTTATGGGCGTAGGGAAAAGGGGAGTGACACTTCCCATACAACCCAACTTTGTGCTATCAAATAGCTTTGGAGTAATAGGTCGCACAGCATCGGAATTCAGTATTTGACCAAAATTTACGCATGCAGATTTACTGATAAAAATTTTTAGAGTTTGTCGGGGGGCGTGGCACCTCCAACTTAACCCAAATTTGCGATATCGAACAGCTTTGGAGTTATAGGTCAGCCTCGGAATTCAGTATTCGACCTCAATTTACACATGCAGTTTCATTGGTAAAAATTTATGGGCGTAGGTAAAAGGGGAGTGGCACCTCCCATACAACCCAAATTTGTGTTATCGAATAAATTTGGAGTTATATGTCGCACAGTTTTGGTATTCAGTATTCGACCTCCATGTACACATGCAGTTTAATTGATAACATTCTATGAGGGGTGATCAAGAGGGCGTGGCACTTCCTATACAACCCAAAATTGTTATATCGAATAGCTTTGTGGATATAGGTCGCACAGTCTCGGAATTCAGTATTTGACCTCAATTTAGACATGCTGTTTAACTGATAACATTTTATGGGCGTTTGAATAGGGAGAGTGGCAGCAACGCGCCGGGTTTCAGCTAGTATAAAATAGAAAAAACTTTCTTTTTTGTTAATTATCTATTCCATTCTCATTAAGGTGATAGTTGAGTGCGAATTGATTATTACCTGCACTTAATTCACCCAAAGGGAGAAAATAATAGTACGCACTATTTCCATATTGCCCCATCTCTGATTTGTGTGATCAACACTGATAGTTTGACACTTGTTAACAGCTGACCGATAGCAAAAATTTCACATTGCAAGCACAAAGTTTCTTCGAAAAATGTAAGACATTGTTCATTTTTTTGGCTTTAAGAATACGAATACATTCCTTATTTAATAAACATGGAGAACCATGAGGAAGCTGGACCGTCCAAAAAAAAGAAAGTTTACAAGCTTTTCCGATAGATGGATAACGGCAGAAGATTACTCAAAGTGGCTCAGAAAGAAGGATGACTATACTGGGTTTTGTAAACTTTGCCAAATCGAAATATGTGTGAAATACGAAGGAAGTCAGTCATTAAACAAACACATGAATACAAAGAAGCATACCAAAATGGAATTTTCTGCTAAATTTTCTCATAGCATTTCAAACTACGTTGTTCCAAAGGAATCGCAAGATGAGGTAAATATTTCCAGAGCTGAATTGATGTCCGTTTATCACAACGTAGTGCATGGGTTAAGTTATAACAGCTTGGATTGCCAAATTAAATTAAGTTCTGTCATATACAGCGATAGTAAAATTGCAAATAAAATTACTTGTGGTCGTACTAAAGCAGCAGCTATAACAAGAAATGTGCTGGCCCCATATGCACAAGAAAAAGTTGTAAAAGCCCTCAAAGAGAATTGGTTTTTTTCCGTAAGCAGTGACGCATCAAATATTGGAAATGTTAAGACATATCCATATTCGGTTCAATATTTTGATGTTGAAAGCGGAATAACGAAAAAAATTTTGGATTTCTAATATGAAGACAGCAAAGAATCTTCAAAAGATATATTTGACCACATTATGAGAATAACGAAAATTAACAACCTTAGCGTCGAGCAAATAGTTGCATATAGTGCTGACAACGCATCTGTGAACTATGGCATACATAATTCTGTGTTTCAAAAACTTCAAAGCGTTAACCATCAAATCATCAAAGCGAATTGCAATTGCCACGTTATAAATAATAGTGTGAGGTATGCTCTTAATTCATTATCTGTAGACATAGAAACCATTGTCATAAAAACATTCAACGAATTTAGTTCCTCGGCCATGAAAACGGAGAAATTAAAACAATGTTTTGACTTTGCGGATATAGAATATAAAAATCTACTTCGACATGTACCTACAAGATGGCTTTCACTTTTGCCAGCGGTCGACCGTTTGGTGCTTTGTTGGCCTGCAGTAAAACGGTATTTTTTACAGAAAGGACCACAAAATTGTCGAAAAGCGCTCTGGGAATTTGTTTCATATAGTGTATCAGATGATGAACTAATTAACGAAGATGAGGAATGTTTCGTAGAAGGTGTTTCGGAAGCTTACTTATACTTCATTCATAATGTTATGCATGTATTCAATTCAACAATATTAACTCTAGAAAGTGACTCATGTTCAATTTTGGAATTACACGACATAATGAATAATCTTAGAAGCAACTTGCAAAGCCGACTAACTGACTCTTTTTATGGAAGCAAAGTGTGTTCAATTTTTAAACAAATATCTTCTGATGAAAGAGAGAAGTTCAAGTCAGAAGTAGATTTATTTTTAGTATCATCTATTAATTACTAAAATCAACGATATAATTTTGAAGACAGCTCGATTTTTAACCAAATTTCTGTTTTAAATCCAAAAAAATCACTTGTTTCATGGGATACACTATCCAATTTGCCAAAGCTTTTAAATATTTCTCACGCAATTGATAACGACAAATTATATTTAGATTATTGTTGTCTTCGGAAAAATTTTGATCAATTGCCAAAAGATATACCTCTTGATAAGATATGGGCAAGATTTTTCAAAACATGTCACAAATGTAATCTTGAGAATTTATATAAAATAATTGCATTTGTACTTTCAATACCAGTCAGTAATTGTTATTGTGAAAGAGCCTTCAGTGTATTAAATAATTTATATTCCAAGGAAAGGAATAGAATGTCCTTTGATCTCATACGTGCAGAAGTTTTAATAAGATTGAATTTTGATGAAAATTGTAAAACTTTTCAAAATTTTTTGATATCAACTGAAGGAACAGAACTATCCAAATCTGTTTCTAAAAATACAAAATATTTATGGCAAAATAAATAAATATTTTGTAAATTATTCAATGAATTTTTGTTGAAAGACTGAATTAAATATTGTTTTTTTTTTGTTTTGTTATGTTTTGTTAATTTAATATTTTAAGTAAATGTACAAATACCAATATTCTATTTATTTGTATGAAAAGACTTAATAAAAATGTTTTTTTATATTTCGTTAATTTAAATTAATGTTTTAAATAAATCCACAAATAAAATTATTTTACTTATTTGAATGAAAAGACTGAATTATAAATTTGCTGTTGTTGTTTTTTTAAATTTATTCAATAATTTTAAATAAATGCATTTTTAACCGAATTTATTCCTCATTTTTGAGAATTTACTTAATCCAGATTTTTCCAGCTAACTTTATCAAAAGTACAGATGAAAGGCAATTTGAATCTTGCAACCCTAATCTGGGTGCATCCCGGTAAAGAGGCAAAAAAACACAAATTTTGACTTGACTTGACAAACTCTTTAAACTGGCTCTTGTTAGGTTTTTTAGTATTTAATTGTACTTTCGTAATTAATTATTACCTAATGTTAGGCTTGAATGTTAGCTTTAGTAAGCAAACTTACAGCCCTATTCTGGCAAATTAACAAATTGTAAACCAGTATTTTGAATATTTCTATGTGTTTGTTGTAATTTTTTGATTTCAAAACAAACTTTGAAGCTCAAAAATAAAAAATTTTGATAAAAATTGTCAACTGCTTTTCAGTTATTGACAATTTCATTAACAAATTTTGATTTTTAAGCTTTAAATTTTGTTTTGAAAACAACAAACACATAGAAATATTCAAAATACTGGTTAACAATTTGTTAATTTGCCAGAATAGGGCTGTTAGTCTGTAAGAATCAAATTAACAAAATTACTCGTAGATATATAAACGTGTTTTCGATGTGCTACATAAGGCTTGCCTCAATGTACAAATGAATTGAATTGAAATAAATGCAAATTGAAATTGAAACTCAATAAAAAATTTTTCCAACAGAACGGTTTTAGTAAACCACCCCTACTTACAATCTGGCAACACTGCATTTAATCATTTCTTCAGAAAGTCGAAGCTTGCTCGTAATACTTAAGTTAAGGCAACTTTTAATCAGTTTTTATATTTATAAGTTACAGTTGATAAATTAATGCGCGCCCGTTGCAACATACCACGGTCGATAACTGCTAAACTTAGTAGAGCTGCACACACACACACACACATGTATATATCACCAACCAACAGAAACATCTACAAGTTTACTGGAGAAAAGTGGTTTACACCCGTAGGGAAAAAATATTGTTATTTTAAAGAACCGTGTTGGTGTCAGATCGTGTAACGGTTATAAAAACAACAGGTTGTCAAGGAACAGAAGTTGATGTGTTGTTTTTTATAAAGTGATGATTCAGTGATGAAGTTTATACAAAAATAAACAAGGGTTATTCCTCATTTCGATTATGCAATGGCAGCGGTGGTTGACCGCAACAAGTCGTAATAAACTGATTGAGGGGACCAGAGGACAAAACCTGAGCGGATCTGAGGGTAGAAATGAGATATATACAAACGTTACTTTGAGTCATTTGTTGTTTACAAAAGGAAAAACTACAGTTTGACTTTGTGTCGGAATACACGGAAATGCAACTGATATGATATTTGAATTTCCAAATAAACATAGAAATCAATCAAGGCGGTAAGGTGATCTATTGAGCTTGGAAGCCATGTCAAATGTGTTCTAGAAATTCCTATATGTTTTCCAACTCTATAAATATCTAAGAATTTTTAACTTTATAGACAGTTGTGTTCACGTTGTCACACCTCGTCTCTTCATCAGAGGCGTCTCTTTCCCAACTGGCAGTCTGACCAGACGCAAAACATCTTGAGCTGTGCGTTCTTAATTGTCATTGTTAGGTTGTTTTTCGAAATGTTGTTGTTGTTGTTGTTTTTGTTTTTTTTTGACTTGATTTATAAGTAAATAAATAACTCCGAGAAGGTTTTAATTACTCGACTTAGTTGCGGTGGCTGGAAAAACTTTTGCTCCGATTAAGTGATTGTTTTGATGTTGTTGTTGTTGTTGTATTGCTTTGTTCGCAGCGCGCTGTGGTAAGAAAAAAAAAACAACTAAAAATAAAAACAAAAAACTTACAAACAAACAACAAAAGCTCGCATAGCCAGCCGATAGAGCGACCGTAGCATCCAGTGAAGCGTGGAGTGTCAGTATCGCGAGTAGTATCCGTTTTTTTTATTTCGCGGCTAAATCGCGGTTTTGCCTCGACTTCCTCCTCTTCTGCTTCTTCTTCTTATACGGCGCCGCCAACGGCGACAACGACATCTAGTTGTGATTATCGTGCGCGCCTTGTACTAGAGTTAGTGCATGTGTGTGTGTGTGTGTGTGAATGTGCTTGTGTGTGCTATCGAGTGCGTTTGCTTGGAACGCGCGCTCGCTGTCGCACTTAACGAGAAAATCGATCGCACAAACGATCTACAAACGACAGCTTGACGACAGCGAACGAATGTTTGCAAAGTCGTGCTTAGATCGGATCGCGCTTCGTTGTTGATTCGCCGCGTTTGTGTTGATCTTCTTGTTTTTGTTGTTGTTGCGGTTGCTGTTGATTTGATTTTAATTTAAATTTGACGCTGTGATGTGATGTGATCATTTCTTGAGAGCGTGTTAAGTTATTTCTTGAATTTTTTTTTGTCTCTCTGTATTTCTTTTCTGAAATAATTTTTTTCTATTTTGTTACAAATAATGTTTCTATTGTTTTTTGTGTTTTTCTTTCTATTTATATAAAAAATATCGTTTTTTATTTCTTTTTTATTTTTGTGCTAATTTTTCTTAAGAAAAACTTTAAACGCGAAACCTAACGACAACATTAAAAAAATTCCAAGATTATTATCATAACAACGACTGAATTGCATATCTCCCAGTTTTTATATTGACTGTTAATAATAGAATTTTGATCTATTCGAGAGTGCATTTAGAAACATATGTTGATGAGTGGAAAAATACTTAAAAATAGATAATGTTTTTTCGAGATTATGTTACGTTGACCACTCCCGATATAAACAAATAGTGGAACAATTTAGCATGGATATCATTTTCAGCAGATCCTTAAACTGGAAAAAGTTGCAGCTGCAGCCACGATATCAGCGGAATTTAAAACGCACTTAGCGAAAAATAAACAAAAACAAAAGGTAAGCAAAATAATCTATGCATACATATAATAAAAATTTTAAAAAAGAAAAATATGTACATTAGGCTGGGTCAATTGTTTTTGTCAAAAAGCTTATAGCAAAAACGTAATCTACGAAGAATTCTAAGAAAACTTCCCCAAGAAAGTATGGGTCTAAAATCAAAACCTAGCTCCCGCCAAGAGACATCAAAATTCGCATTTGTAAAAATTTTAAAACAATCGTAGTTTTATTGAAAAATTTTTTTATATGAAAGAAATGCCATATATTTAATTTATATTGGCCTTATTTCTGCTTCATCTTTTTAAGCCAAATTTTAGAACATTTTTTTTTGTTAAATTTACGCAAAACTTAAGTTTGTAATGTTATTGAACAATCAGTGAGAATACAGCTTTTTTTAAATTCACGTTTTATTTTATAAATTCAGGCAACAGAACGTCTTAAATAAAAAAAAACGGGATTTATTTTTTAAAACATTGAAAAAGGTCTTAAGTCTTTTTTACAGTCCATTCGAGGTGTTCGGGTACGACTTTCTACAGTTACTGCCATAACATCATCTCGGTTCTTTGCAATTACGCGTCGGGAGACATGCGTTAGCAACTGCACACATCGCTCGGTTCCCTGAATGTGCGATGGAATTCTTGGATCTGGCAGTGGTATTTCATCCGAATTTATGTACTCCAAGAAGTGCTCGTGTGGAATGCTTGCAGTAAATGGAGGCTCAGACAGTATTTTATCATTATCTAAGTCGACTAAATCCATATAATCTGTGCAATCAAAATTAATAGGATGCTTTTTATAGGTTCTAAGCTTAGTTGAGTCATATAATTGCTCACGATAGTACAAAATTTTTTTAATGGCTCTTTCGCGAACAGGTTTCCTTTCATCGAAAAGCATTGTTAGCAAAATATTTTCTGGATGAGCGAAGAAAGCATTGTTTTGGATTGTTTTGTTTACAATTTCTTGAAGATTTTGCGGTAAAACTTGCGTTGACTTTATAAATTTATATAAAAGTGCACTGCCATATAACACTGAATTATAAAATTTTACATTAAAATACATCGGTACATAAACTTTCATAATGAAATTGGCTAATATTTTTAAATTTTCTGAAGGCAAACTAGTTGCAACGTAAAGGCGCAAAAGTCTGCTGGCTTTTGTTAACCAGCGAGAATGAACAATTTGTCCCGGTTTCATGCTGGCTAGATCTTCTGGACACGAACCTTCCGACACAGCTTTCGCTATGCGATAGAGATATAAAACGTCAGTAGAAAGACTTTTTTCATCTCTACTGTCCATAGGTGGAGGCATATTCCCCAATGAAATTGGTTCAAAATCAGGTAGAGTCTACAACGAAATGTTTATTTTCTTGTTAAGAACTTACACTTAATCGTTTTTATAATAACTGTATGCTTACCGGAAGTCGTTCGCAGGTCTCAAATAATTTCGTCAGAGTCCCAGTAGCGGTACGGGGTCCACTTGTGGTAGATACTTCTAAAGCATTGAACAAATGGCGTAGCGGAAGTTCGTTGAAGTGCAACAAGCAAACAAACCAATGTAATGGTTTATTCAACGAAATTTCAAATTTCCGTATAATTCCATTTTCAGTTCCAGTATTGGTGGGTTCTCCATCGCAGCAAACTCCTATCAAACTTGTAAGGCTTAAATTTTTTTGCTCTTAATGTTAATATATTGTTTCTTAACAAAACTACGCTGTTTTAAAAAATTTTTCAAATGCGAATTTTGATGTCTCTCGGCGGGAGCTATGTTTTCATTTTAGACCCCTACTTTCTTTGGGAAGTTTTCTTAGAATAGTACGTAGATTTCGTTTTTGCTATACGCTTTTAGCATTTTTTCTCACCCGAACAATTTGACCCGCCCTAATGTACATTGAATATTTTTTTTAAATTCTGGGAAGATTACGATAACTGGGGCGCCAAACATTGGTTTCAAATCGAAAAAAGTAGCCAGGAGTTGTCTTAAAATCTCAAGGTGTTGTCTACTCTGCATAAAAAATAGACATGTAGTTTTTTGCGGTGTTCACAGATTACGAATCTAAAGTCAAAAATTGGAAAAACAAAATGACGGACATGAACTAACTTTTTGTAAACCTTAGTTTTTATAATGTTGTTTGTAATGAATCTGAGGTCCCAAATATAAAAAAATTACGGAAGCATTAGTTTTTTTTGGGCTTATTTGTGATTTTTATATAATAAACTATTCTCTTGTTAATAGTAAAATATCTTGAGGTAAATGTTTTATTTTCTTTTTTGCGTATATCTCCCGACAAAGGGATTTTCGGGTCTGAATATAAAAGCCACCTATGAAAAACATACTCATTTGTGCCAAGCCATGACATCCTCATGGCAATGTTATTTCGAAATTTTTTCACAAATTTACGGGATGCTTTAAGAACCTCTTCAGCTGACACCTGACCCAGTGGAAACATGTTATATTTTTTCACAAAAGAACCGTGTTAAAGGAGTTTGTGAATACTAGATGACATGTTCTGTTATCTATATAAAGACACGTACAAATTCTAGACAATATTGTTCAAATGCTGCAACATTTATATGTTGGCGGCTTGAAGTCGTTATCAAGATTATGTTACGCTCGATATGGCTTCTTCATTTATGCCTGTAATTAAATGTAAAGTTTACATTTTTTTTTCTTAAAATAAAAATAACGCTACAAGAAATTAAAGGGTGTTTTTTTTAGAGGTTTGTTTGTCGAATAGAGATAAAACTGGCATTTTGTGGTCAAATCTGGCAACTCTAATGTCATTTATGTTCAGTTTGGTTTGCCATTTCATCATGAACAGGTTGACAAAAGAACAACGCTTGCAAATCGTGCAAATTTATTTCGAAAATAATGGTTCAGTTCGCGAAGTTTACCGCAAGCTCCTGTAGTATACCTATACATATTATTTAAATTACATCAATGTATTTCATTATAAAACAAGCTATAAATACTTTTATTAAAATAAGTAATAATATAAAAACCTCTACTGTAATAATTTTCGAGAACATGCATTCAAATAATAAGAACATATGTTCATTCTAAGCACTACTATCTATCTACACGTATGGCTGAATACAAAACATATGATATTATATTATACTTTTTACTCCTACACAAATATGTTAACATATGATTTTGTTTACGTTTTCTATTAATATAAGTCTACTCACTCACACATATTAAACTATTAATACTTAATTACAAATATGTATTACGATATTCTACTATTACTCTTACACTAATTAAAGAACATATGATTCTATTTACATTCTAAACTACACAAACAATTGTTAACTAGTTTTAAGACAAAATACCGTTATGCTTATTATAAAAGGATGAACATATTTGAAAATAAATCAATCTAGTTTTGAGCTCTATCAGCTGCCAACTATTTTCATTTTTATAAGTCTTGAGCTTTAATAGCTGCCGACTTAAACCCTTTTAGCCTCTGCACTTTTTTAGTGAACGGCATAAAAAGGATATTTAAAATAGCGCCAGTGGCGAACTTCGCCGGCAACCAATAGGCAGGTCCTACAACGTATTTTTATAGAACGCGAGTCCTTTTTTTTATTATTCTAAAAATAAAAAGGCGCGTACATGGCGATCCTGCGATGTCGCCAAAAATATTATTACACTCCGTCCATTTTATGGTCGACATAATCGTCCATCAGAGCAATTAATTCGGTTCGTTTTCGCACTACGTTTACTCTATGTGATAATACGCATCCGCAGAGACGTCGAACACTGCGCACCGAAGAAACAATTGCCGTTGTAGACCAAAATGTTGAAGAGGACCCGAATGAATCGATTCGCCACCGTCCACAGCAATTGGAGCTTTGTCCATCAACTTAATGGAAGATTTTGCGCAAAGATCTTGGCTTGCGACCTTACAAGATCCAGCTTGTGCAAGAATTAAAGCCACGAGACCATGCAAGGCGTCGTGATTTTGGTGTATGGGCCGAAAATGAGATTGATCTCGATGCTGATTTTCATCGCAAAATTTTGTTCAGTGATGAGGCTCATTTTTGGTTGAATGGCTACATCAACAAGCAAAATTGCCGCATTTGGAGTGAAGAGAATCCACATGAGACCCTTGAGACCCCATTACATCCACAAAAACTGACTGTTTGGTGTGCTCTATGGGCTGGTGGAGTCATTGGGCCATACTTCTTCAGAAATAATGCTGGAGAGTCAGTTACCTTTAATGGAGACCGGTATAGAGCCATGATAACCGACTATTTTGTTCCCGAATTGGATGGCATGAATGTGGATGAGTTGTGGTTCCAACAAGACGGCGCTACATGCCACACAGCGCACGTCACAATTGATTTATTGAAGAAAACATTCGATGAGCGCATAATTTCGCGGAATGGACCTGTCAATTGGCCACCAAGATCGTGTGATTTGACACCATTGGATTATTTTCTTTGGGGATATGTGAAGTCGCTCGTCTACGCCAACAAACGAGAAACGTTAGGGGACTTGGAAGCCAACATTCGTGGCGTTATTGCCGACATACGGCCCCATATGCTCGAAAAAGTGGTTGAAAATTGGACCTGTAGAATTGGCTTTATTCGAGCCAGCCGTGGCGGCCACATGCCCGAAATCATATTTAAACATTAATGGCATAAAATTATCCTTCCAATAAAGTCAAATTGATGGACATTAAAACGATTTTCTTGTGTTTTATTTCAATTCGAAGTTGTATACCTCTAAAAAAAACACCCTTTATACTCTAAAAAAAACTACCGGTTATTTTTATATTTATTTAGTAAAAATTTTGACTGCGCAACTATAAGGCATATCCCTCTTCTTAAAAAGTTTTGATAATTCTCCCAAAATTACATTGCAATTAAATATTTCAAAAATATAATGGAATTAAGATATTATAGGGACTTTCCTCTATCCACCCCCCTACAATTTACAGATTTACTGGTTTCATAAAGTTACTTTGTATGGAAGGTAGCCGTGGTTTTCATTCGATTTTTAAAAATTTCATACTCAAAGTGCACATAAAGGTGTAAGATTATTTGCAAAATTTTAAGTCATTTATTAACTTTTGTGGAATTCGAAGAGATTTTAACGGTTTTCGTAAAGTTACTTTTTATGTATAGGAGGTCAGCGGCGGATCTGGAAAAAATCTTGGGGGGGGGATAACAACCAAAGTCACACATTTTCGATTTGAGAAAATGTTGTCTTTTTACAAATAAAAAAATTGTACTTTTTTGAATTGAAATTATCGAATTGTGTAAGAAGCAATTTTTCCAGACACATACACGCACATTTCCGTATTTATTTATATTTCCCTTTTTCTGGAATATCTTAGCGAAAAGTAAATAAAAACTCTAAATTTGACTAATTTTGGAATTAAGGTTGATTTATTAAAATTTTTCACATTTATTCCATTATAAAATATTGCACAATTATATTTTCAAATATGTGCAATGAAAAAACATAGTACTTTTCAATAAAAAAAATAAAGGAATTTGAAACTTATTGTTCTGACGTTACGACTATGATATGGTACACTTTGAAAAATAAATGAACAATACAAAATGTATACTGATTATTAGATAGTCATTAAATAGAGACAAAATTATATGACAAAATCATCGCAGCGCTTCTTTTTTGCGGCAAAGTTATCAATAACTTCGTTAATATTTATTTTAATGTCTCTATGAATATGCAATAATGCGAGTCCATTCAATCGTTCTTGTTGCATAGTTGAACGTAACCATGTTTTTTATCGGTCGCAGTGTAGAAAAACTTCGCTCAGCTGTTGCTACACTGATAGGAAGCGTGGCAAAGATAGCAAAAGTTTTAGAAATTAGTGGAAAAATGTCATTGTCACAAAGAGTAAAAACGGTGTTGATATCATTAACCTTAGTTTCGCTCTCCCATTTACACTGCCAAATTTGAAGTTCATGAAATAATTGAATTGGAATTAGTTCCTTATTACCGTCACAAAATGGAATTATTATCTTAGAAATGTTAACACTCAAATTGTTTAGCTTTTCATTGTTGTGTTTATCAATTATGTTTGGCAGGATTTCGTTTACATATAGTTTTTGGAAAAACTTTTCGCTGAAACGAGCCGCCATATCAGCAATGATATCATCTAGTAATGGTATAAATATGGAAATTCGAAAGTAGTCTTCTGGTGTTGAAACGCTGACATTACAACGATGACCCTGTCTTCCAGCAATACGAGGTATATTAATTGATATACCTAAACTCAAGTATACATATTTTTTTCAGGTGATTACAGATCATGTTATTTTGCAAGCAAAATGGTCCTACTCTTCTCGCATCGCTTCATAAAAACGCCACGTACACACAAATGACGTCACAAAACAAAAAAAAACAAATTTTTTTTAAAGTACTATAATAATTGAAGCGCTCTCGCGAATAACGTTGTAAACGACAAAATTGTAATTGTTCACTTGTATTTATTTTACAAGCACTTTTATTCATTTTTATTAACTTTTTTTAGTATGCGATAAAAATACCACAAACTGCTCAACTGCTTACTCAGTTCTGTTTATTTATAATATAAGAGAGTGATTCTCACAGTTATTCGCAAAAAAAAAAAATGTCGTCTACAACGTTATTCGCGATTATGCTTCAATTGTTGAAATCAATAAAAAAACTTTATATCAATACCTCTGACCATTTTTTTTTTGTAGTATTCTTTCAAAAAACGCCTTTAGAATCGCTTATGTATACATAAAAGTACTCTTAAGTTGTGGGTACAATTATTTACTTCAAATAAAATATTAAAAAGTAAAGTATTTAAAAGTTCTTAGGGGGTAATTACCCCCTTTACCCCCCTTGTATCCGCGCCTGTAGGAGGTAGGCTAGTTTTCATCCGATTTGTAAAATTTTCCTTATGTCTCGTTGAAAATATATCATACTTTCTCATCAATTTGGATTCCGTAAATAACATAGCACCATGGAACATATGAATCGTATAACTAATGAGATAAGAAAGGCCTTCGAGCTCCGCGAATATTGCTCTGCCATATACCTTGATGTTACTCAGGACTTTTATAGAATATGACACAAGGGTCTCGTACATAGAATAAAGTGCTTACTACCTCCTAACTCTTAGAGGATCTTAAAATCATATCTGAAAAATCGGTTGTTCAGAGTAAGGTAGAAAGGATTCACCACCGATTATTTCTCAATCATGGCTGGTGTTCTCCAAGGTAGCGTTCTCGGCCTGATTCTTGAACTCATATTTACATCCGACATACCTACAAACAAATACTTGGTTACATCAACTTTTTCCGATGACACTGCTATTCTTATCTCCAAAAAATGTATTATCAGAGCTTTTAGAGAACTAGGATAGCACTTGCGACGTGCAGAAACATAGTTGTCGAACTGGTGCATTAAATTCCATGAGCAAAAGTCTAAGGGCCAGTTTCACGACCATTAACTAAACACTGACCAGAGGTTAACTAACAGAATTGAGTTTCACAATCAAAGTTAACAAATAGGTTAAGGCACCATTGGTGGTGGTTTAAACCATTTAATTAAGCTGTTAACTAACAGCTGATTTCTGTAATTAACCAATTGGTTAAACTGGCCCTAAGCATGTTACATTTACACTAAGAGCGGGTATATTTCTCAGAGTTACTCTAGATCAGCGTTTCTCAACCTATACTTTTGCGTACGCGAATTCTGGTTGTGGGTACGCGAAAAAAATCAGTAATGGCGGCTAAGCAAACTTTAAACATCCCATGTAAAAATAAATTGTTCAAGTATTTTCTACAAATAGTTATTTAGTTTGCTTCTTCATACTGAAGTCAGATGGCTTTCTCAAGGTAAAGTCTTGACATGATTCTTTATACTTAGAAACGAAATAAAAGTTTTTCTGGAGGAGAAATGTTTTCAGCTAGCTCTGGCTTCAGAGGATGGCCTACTTAGCCGATTTATTCTTTGAAATAAATAAACTTAACATATTACTTCAGAATACTTCAATAACTATCTTCAACGTATCAGACAAATTTGAATCTATGATTAAAAAAATTGATTTTTGGAGCGTGTGCATGTCTAAGGGTCAGTCAAAGATATTCGAACTATTGCACAAGTTTTTATCTGAGAAAAAGACAAAGCTTTCAGAAAATGTTAAAGTGGAAATTATTGAACATTTAAAGTGTATTCATACTTCTTTTAGGAAATACTTTCTAAAGTGCGAAACCGGAAATAACTGGATTGCAAATCCATTTAATGAAAAATGTTTTGATATGGCAAACTTATCTACTGCAGAAAAAGTTATTTTATTGGAGTTGTCATGCGGTAGTATGCTAAAAGAAAAATGCTACGAAACCCATCTTGTAAGTTTTTGGACTCATGCAAGTATTAAATACACAGGACTGAATGAAAAGGCCGTTAAATTTATTTTACCTTTCACCAACACTGAGTTGTCAGAGAGAGCGTTTTCATCGTACACTTCCATCAAAACCAAGAATAGTAATAGATTAAATGCACGTTTCGATATGATCCTGAATCTTTCATCAGTCGAACCAGATTTTAAAAAACTATCATTTTCCTTGCATGCTCAGGGATCTCATTAATATTTTAATAAAATTTTTACAAAAATTTAAATTTATTTTTTATTAATCACTTCATATTTTTAATACTTGTGTTCCTTATCTTATTTTGAAAAGCATGATCTCATAAACATGCTTTAATTGGTCTTTATTAAAAGTAAATATTGCATTCAAATTTTACTTTTTTTTAAGGGGGAACCATTATCTTAATTAGGTTGCCAAGGGGGTAAGCGGCCGAAAAAAGGTTGAGAAACGCTGCTCTAGATAATAAAGCAATCCCTTAAACAAATGATGTCACTTGTCTCGGAATCCACCGAGAAAGACGACTAAAGTGTAGAAAACACATCGAAACGAAGAGAACACATCTTAAACTGAAAGCCTTTAGCTTACACTGACTCAGCAATCATCGTTCTGCACTGAGCCTGGAATGTAAAGTCTTCCTGTATAATAGCATTTCAAAACCCATACAGACGAATGGTATCCAATTGTGGGGAATTGCAAGTAAAAGCAATATTGAACTTATACAGAGGGCTAAGTCGAAAATACTTAGAACAATCACTGGAGCACCTTGGTATCTAAAAAAATGAATTAATTCCTATCTAAGATTGAAGAAAAAGCCATTCGCATAAGACAAACCTATCAGGAAAAATTTATAAGTTATTTCAACCCATTGAAGTGCAGTCTAACAAACACTATTCGCATGTCACATCTTCGAAAAAACGACCTACCAGCCCTGTGAAGACCAAGAGGAAAAGTAAATTAAGTCATGCCGACTAACGGATGATTTCAATTACATTCACATAAATTTTGTTTTGTTTAATTTTAACATTTAAATACTTATTGTTAGCCTCTTAAGAGAAGACTCATAAATAATAGTAATAATAAAAAAATATTCTTACCATATTCATGTTCTTTATCATTTTCATTTTGGGTACATATTGATATGTGGACAATATGAATATATTAATATTAATATTCTATTCATATTAATTTTTATATTCATTATCACTTATACTGAGAAAAATTATATTCGACATGTATGCGAATAGTATTCGAAATGGTATTCGAATAGTATTCGAAAACATGTATTCGAATAGTATTCGAAAAAATGTATTCGAGTAAAATATCTCTTCAGATACGTCTTTCGATAGCTTTTGTAATTGTGCGTGGAGGCAGGAATCTATTGCATTCCTTCCTATCTAGCAACTTTAGCCTCATGCCACATGTTATCAGTTGCTTCTCCTGAAGGATTATCGAGTATAGTCAAGTTGAATGTCCAAGGTTGCCGCTTGTAGAATGCATCTGACGATTGAATAGAAGGTGTTGGCACACATTGTTTCAAGCCAAAGCTGACTCCTTTCTTTTGGGAGCTAGCTTTAGCTGCTAGCTTGTCTGATTTTTAGGTTTCATACGCTGCATTTGCCTGGTCCTGGTGCATTTGGAAATTGGTTTCTGCCTCTTGTTTTTTATCCTGATCATCAGCAACTTGAATGAGCATTTGAAGAGTACCACACTTAAAACAGGTATCAATTTTTGGTTTCTTGAAGGCAAGTTTAAATTATGAAACTGTCGCTCATATAATGAACGATCGACAAAGTTCGTTCGTCCTTTTTTGGTACAATTCGTCCATTATACTAGACATGGGTAACGCTTCAAAAAATGCTCCGCTGATACACTAACCCAAGCGCATTTTACTGTATCAGCGTAGTGCGTTAACGCAACTGCGTCATGACGTAGTTTAAAATGCTATGGTATCTATAGCAAAAATTGAAAACTGAATTTGATAAAAAAGATTATTTTAACGGACATAAATATATTCATGTAATTAAAAAACGATCACTTAATTCCAAAATAATGTTTGTATATTTTTTTTATAATTCGTCAAAGTCGGAACTTTAAGCAAACAATAAAAAATTTAATTTAATGCACTTTTTTTTAAGCCTACTTCTAACAAAGATAACACAGGACCTAACAAAGATTTTGCAATAATTTTTTTTTATACAAATATTTAATTTTATTTTTATTAAATTCTAAGTCACAAAATAAAAAAAAATGAAAAAAATAAAAAAAAATAAAAAAATAAAAAAAATAATAAAAAAAAATTATAATAATTGAAGGGAAAAAAAATTTTTTTTTTCAAAATATTTTTAAAATTCGATTTTCAGTAAGAAAAAAATAATGTATTCAACGATATCGAACGTGATGATTATAACTACAGGAAATTTATGTGTTTTTACTTAACGCTTATGATAAAATATCTTGCGAATACTTGCGAATACGAAAAAAGTCGTAATATTTCATTTGCTCCAAAAATGCCCAAATTCATATAAAATGTTAAGGACTTTTAACACATATTAAGAGAAAATTTGTAAATTAAATAGTATTGAGTTTATTTTTTGTAGAAATATTAGATATCGTAAATTTAACAAGTTAGATAAAATTTTTAAGTATGCATTAGCATGAACCATATCTATACCAATTTTATGGTGTGAATCTACTTTTCTCTATGACGAGCAAATTACTAAGCAATTATAATTGATTGTTCTAAAATCATTAACAACAACAAAACGTACATATTGTTAAAAACAAAGTAATGTAAACAAACAAGCAAACATAAATAAGTACAGTAGGCTCTATATGACCCTTAAAAGCTGAAGTATGACTTATTCAAAAATTTTAAATTTTAAGATAAAGTTTATTATTTACTACATGAATTAAATTGCGAACGTTAGATCAAGTAAGCTTTTAAGAAAGCTACAACAACAACAACTACTCTGCATAGAGCCAATCACTTAGCTGACTTGGTTATTGCTTATTATATATATTTTTTATTCATTTTTAGGTATGGTAAAAGTTTACCCTAACCTTTAGAAACATTTTTGATGAGAATTTTAGAATATGTATATTAGCCTTTTAACACTAAAAATGCACTTCAATTATTTGAAATATTAATAAAAACATAATTAAAAAGTTTTATAATAAAATTTTTACATAATGAATATGAATATATATAATGAACAAGAAAATAAGTTCATGCATATCTACTGCAAAAAAGCCAGAAGCTCAGGAAGCGAAAAACAAAAATAGCAGGCACTTCAGAGAGTTCCTTACGATTTTCTGATTCAGAATAAAAATACAATAGCGACTATAACAGTTTTTGATTTATTTTCCTTTTCAGATAATCATCAATAATGTCCATATTGTGTCAAATTATTTTTCGTTGTAACAAAAATTAAAAAACCGAATTTTATTCTTATAGTATCTATACAACCGAAGTTAGGTCTTTATGTATACTCCAGTTGTATGGTAGGTAGGCGTGGCAGTAGACCGATTACGCCCATTTTTTGTAAGAATTCTTTTTTTTTTTTTGCTTTATTAAGCTATGAGCAAAATTTTATGTCTCTTGCTATAATACATTTTGAGATATGCCTTTTGGCATGCTGGAATTTAAAATACCGCACTGTGCGATAATCGTAATGAGTTCGGGGAAGACATTTTGTTCAATTGCACTTGCATATTCTGCTTTTGACAATATATTTTTGTTTCAGTACCCGTTGCATATACATTAGGGATGGCAATTTTTGGATTTTTTTCGATCCCGGGATATTCGGGATCTGAAAATACAATCCCGGGATCGTCCCGAAATTCAAGAAGTTTTTATTTCGTTATTTTTTTTTTTGCCAAAAAGTGCAGCACATTCACTTCCATTCTTTTATAGTACATACTCTGTATTAAATTGATATAACAAAGAAGCACAATTTGTACCAATCATATACAGGGTGACGCAAAAGTAATCCTCCTATCAGAAAATGTATAAATTTTGCGATTGGCCCCTTATGTCAGTTCTGTTTTGACATTTGTGTTCTGGAGCAGTGTAGCGTAACATTGTTTATTAACGTGTATTTCGCATGTGTTTACTACACAAATGTCAAAACAGAACTGACATTAGGGGCCAATCGCAAAATTTATACATTTTCTGATAGGAGGATTACTTTTGCGCCACCCTGTATCTTCAGTAATTTATAACATAGTTTTTGTAATACATGCACAAATACATATTTTCGGTTTAAGCTTAGTATGCTGTAAAAGCGAAAAAAAATCTTCCATAAGAAATGCATCGCGTTTTTGACAGCGAAAAGGTAGCGAAATTTTTTTTTCGTTGGTTAGTACGCTGTTGTACCGAAAAAATTGTTTAATGCAGCCAAGTTCACAACCATGATTTGAGAGTTACAATGTCAAAATTTCGCTGCCTTTTATATGGGCGTACATTGAATTGGCGTGGAAATTTGACATTCAACAAAAACGTTCAACTAACACATTCAACAAACACTTTATGGTAAGTAAGTGTTAGTGTTGAGTCTGCACCAAAATTTTTCGTGTAGAATTAAATGAGTAATAATTAATTAATTAATTCAGTATTTAAACAGCAATTATTTTAAAATTAAATTTTTTTTACATTGATTATTGTTAAATTATCCTTCAATAAATCAGTTCCGCTCATAAAACAGATTCTACAGCGCTTAAAACCTGGTGCGCCAGAGTAAATTTAACTAAGAAGAGTAACTTTAAGCACGATTTTTCTTGAAACATACTTTTTCAACACTGGCTACACTACTGAAAACAAACTAATCGACTAATGAAAATTTATTTTAATCTGTTCCTATTATAATTCTACACATCTTTTACCAAAATGAGTGTCATTGGAAAATTTTTCTTGGTTTTACACGCAACAATATGGTCAAATGTCAATTTTTTCAACTTTTTTCCACGCTTCGTAATTTTCTTAATTTTCCATTTTGGTAAAAGATGTGCTTTTGCTACATTTATGCTATATTTAAGTAAAAAATAAATACAGTACTCTTTCTATTTAGAGCTAAGTAAAAATATTCCTTCTTTTATCCCCTAACTTAGACCTTAATTTATTGCATATAAGACCTGCAGAGAAGAAGCACCGCTTCGCCTCAACGCTTGTTAGTTCGATCACTGATCGTTGAAAGAAGGATATATGCGACGGTAGTTTGAAAAATTGTAGATTTAATTAGATTTTAGAAAAATTAGATATTGCAAAAATTTTTTTCAACAATCCCGGGATTCGAATCGAATAATCCCGGGATATTCGGGTCTTAAAAAAGATCGGCATCCCGAGATCCCAGGATTTCGGGAGATCCGGGGTTGCCATCCCTAATATACGTATATGGGCATTTCCATCGTTACTCACGCGACATGCGTACGACGTAAAGCTTCGTTTTCTCGGAAGTTTATGTTATTAATGTAAAAAATTTCTTATGTACATATATCTTTCAAGATGGGCGTAACTCACGCGACAAAAAAGGAAATGTGTTTTACAAGCAAGTTTAGATTGTAAAAACTCAGCGCATTTTCCCGTATAATTTGTTTTTAATTTTCAAATAATGGAAAAACTGTGGAGTTTCATAATAAACCCACTTTACCTATGGACTTTGCTTATTTAAAAATATATTGAGTTTCCAAAAAATATTAGCCGCAACTCACACGACATAACCCACGCGACAAAATGTCCTTAAATTTAATTTGGGTGATTAAGTAATTAGGAAGTAAAGTAATTATGTAATTTAGTAATTAACAAACAAATTTAATATATTGTCCTTTTCTTGCCTCAACCATTTTTCTATTATCTTTAGCCAACGTCTTCCATTTTTACTAAAACAAAAAGTTTACGAAACATTGACTAAACATTTACGAAAAAGGAAACTACATTTGTGAAACAGTGCAAACGATTTCATCATCATGGTTAATGAATTTATATAGAAATTTATGATATATCTTAATAATATCATAAAATAAAAAGTTTCAAGTTTTTGGTCACTTTTTTGTCACTTTTTTCTGGAAATGCCCATATATTAAACACTAACTGTAGTTTACAGTTTAGTAAAAACAAAATTTAAAGTTATGGTCACTTCTATTTAAACATAAAAACAGAATCGCTGATGATATCTAAAATATTGACGACTGGACAGTTTTTTGTCACTCAATACAAAATCTACTTTGAAATCCTCTTTAACGCAGTTTTGATGTAGAAAATGCATTGCATTTAAAAAAAAATTGTATTAAAATGCATCGAGCAAAAGGACTTTACTTGACTTAAGTCTTTTTGCATAACGCATTTTGAAACAATTTTGTTAGTCAAAAAGACGTAAGTCAACTTTTGAAACAATTTTGAAACGCATTTGAAACAATTTTGTTAATCAAAAAGACTTAAGTCAATTTTTGAAACAATTTTGAAATGCATTTTGAAACAATTTTATTAGTCAAAAAGACTTAAGTCAACTTAAGTCCAAACACAAAATCATTTTCTTTTTTGCATAATGCCTTTGGACCAACCAATTGCAATTAGATGTCGTTTTACTGCACCAAAGTTATTGACAGCAATCGAAAGAGGAACAATAACTGATAAGAACCCAATCAAAAGACCGAATTCCCAATTTTTGACTTAATTCCTTTTTACCTAACTCCAAAGCATTTTCATACAAAAATGTGATGTTTTTTGGAGCTAGAATTTATTAAATCTTAAATAATTTTTTAAATTTCTTCATGATTTATTAGGAAGGCAATATTACTTTGACATGCATTCATACGTTCTAGCTTATTTAAGCCTTAAACTAAGAAATAGCCAAACCTTTGGCACGACTCTTCTAGAAGTTCATGATCCACCCACGAGTTGTGATCTTGACATATTAATAAAAATAAATTTATTAAAAAAATTTGCTAAGAAAAAATTTTTTATATTAGTTGTTTTATGATATGTCAATTAAACATGGAAATAACTTTTAAAATATGACTGCTCATAATAACATATAAATTTACGGGGTATTTCTCAACCTGCAGCCCCGCACACATTGTCCATATGTTTTAAGCAAAAAACTGAAATTCCAAAAACAATTTCATACAAATTAATTTATTCTACCTCATCGATAATTTTTCAATGTAGTAAAAACTTAATTGTTGTATTATTTTTACACCTTTTAAATTCCATTCTGTAGAGTAATTCAATTGAACAGCTTTTATTTCTGCAATAAAATGTCTTATTTATGGCCTCATTAGTTTAATTGATTAATTCACTGGTTGACGGTGTTCAACCCATTTTACTGTCAAACGCTTTTTCAAATGGTTGTCTACAAAGCAAATAAATTTAAAACAATTAAATAAAAAAAAAAAATTAAAAAAAAACTTAATAAATTCGCTTTAAATGCGGATTAAAGCAGAATTATCTCACTTAAAGTTTGCAACACGCAAACAAGTCAGTAAATCATCTTTTTTTTTATTATGTAGTTAATTTTTTTAAACTATTAATATTCATTACTTAAGTATTGATTAACCTAATTTTGCAATAAATATTATGTGTGTTTTAATAAATTTTCGTTTTTCTTATTTATTTGCAGTGTATTTATTCAGTGCTTCGAAGTGCAGCGAGCTAAATCAATAAAATGTGGCAATCAAATTTACACATTGCATTTTTTTCCACGAAGTGAAAATCGATTTCGATATACATAATAATAATAATATTGCAGAGCCGTTAAAAAAAAGAGCATAAAATAAATAAATAAGCTCAATTAATGGGAAATCCATTAAAAAGTTTCAATCTGATAAAAATTCAAAATTCATGCCTGAATTCAAGCTGAATTGGTGTTAAATACAAATAAAGTGTGAAAATGTCCGTGATTTGTAAAGTAAATAAAATTCACAACAGGATAAAGTGAGCATTTTTTTGCATGGAAAGTGTTTATTTCGAAATATTTGTTGAAAGCAAAAGTTGGGAGAAATTTTATTAAACAAGTCAACAAATTTGGATTAAATTGGATTATTTTTTGAAGCTGCACACGAGGAGAAAGGTAGGAACCACTTTTTATAGACACTTAAACATAAACTTGCTCTAACTCATGCATATACAATAAAATGTATTTAGCTTAAAGTTCAGCATTCTTAAGTTATCTTGACTTAGGTCAATAGCTTGCAATAATTTGCCTTTATTCTAAAGTAAAGTTTCAGGTGTCTCTGATATATTTCTTAAAACTAAAAATTTACATTTTTGGAGGAATTGATATACTGCCATTGGATCACATTTTAAATATATGGTTGGAATATTATGATAGACACATTTGAACTAAGCAGCTATGCTATTAAATTCACGTTAAATCTCTCCTCCAGATAAGATCAAGGAACCAAAAGATCAGCAATAGAAACATCATTAAGGAGCAATAATGTCAAACAGTCGAAAAAAGCCTTTGCTTGTGAAATCGGTTTTTTTGAAGATAAGAAATTAATTTATTTAATTAAGTTTTGAAAAAATGCATTCGGGGCATTTCACAGAAAAGTGGAAGTAACCAAAAAACTTAAACTTATTGAAAACTTATTATTTTATGATATTATCTAAGAGAAAAATTTTAATTTCATTAATTTAAGCAAGTTATATATATATGAATTCATTTACCGCGATGATCAAAACGTCTGCAATGTTTTAAAAATGTAGTTTTTCTTTTTCGTAAATGTTTTGTAAATGTTTCGTAAACTTTTTTGTTTTAGTACAAAAGGAAGGCATTGGCTAAAGATAATGAAAAAATAGTTGAGACAAGGAAAGGACAATATATTAAATTTGGTTTTTAATTACTAAATTACATTATTACTTAACTACCTAAGTACTTAATTAGCCAATGAAACTAAAACATTGTCAGACTGTCAGGCACGTGACGTGATTTGTCTCCACGCGACGATGTGTAAATATTATATTAAAAAAAACTGTGGATTTTATTTAAGATCTATTTACGCCGAAATCATGTTTATGAGTAATAAAAATTTTGCTTTCAAATACCTCTGCCCTATGTTAGTAACTTTCGCTAAAATTTTTAATCGAACACAAACATTTGCAATGTTGGTTGACTGTCTAACACGTGACAGTAGATGTCTTATTCTTTTTTTCTTACATTTAATAAAATTTAAAGAAAGTTTGAATGTAC
Organism: Dichetophora obliterata; assembly: GCA_963920525.1. Lineage (NCBI taxonomy): Eukaryota > Metazoa > Arthropoda > Insecta > Diptera > Sciomyzidae > Dichetophora > Dichetophora obliterata. The sequence goes on along the minus strand of OY986436.1, from coordinate 231,587,293 downwards.
AGTAAAGAAACAGAATGCAATCTATTTAATTAGACAAAAAGAATTCACTCCCAGTGTGCAAATTTAGAATTGGCTGTACAATAAACTCAAGAAAATAGATGAATTGGTCTGTACATGACTGTGAAATGCTCCATTCAAGTTTTTATACTTGAGTCCTTGGATAGCTTCAATAGATTTTCTCCAAATGACTTGAAATTCAGAGAAATATTCTCTACGAATTATTGAATCATATTGTATATTTAAAAAAAAAATTCGAGTTCTGATCCCCACTCCCTCTTAAACTCAGACGAAACATAAAACAGGAAACAGAACTTTCAACTTGTGTAAGAACCTGGAGCTACGACAAAAACCCTTCGTATGTGCTAACAAACTAATTAGGTATACGATTTCGTGGTATTTAGACTTATGTTTGTTAAGTTCCTTATGTAAAATTAGTATGACGAAATTTGACCAACTTTCTGAAATTTCAATCGTTTTTCTCATTCTGAGGCATTGACCTTGCCTTAAGAAAATGTGTTGTACTAAGAAAATCTTAAGTTTCGAGAGAAAGCAACAGTTTTCGAGATATCGTCATAACTTTTATATCAACATTTTTCAGAATTTGCTATTTGCAAAATAAAAAAATTTACTATAAAAAATGCTTATTGTATCCGTAAGAGATAGTGAAAAATGTTTTTCCTACATTGTATTAATATCTAAAATTTCCACCTACGCCATGTTCTTCCATTTCTTATAGTTTCGGTTTTTCTTCAGAAATGTGCTCATATTTCAGGTCAAAGGTCACATAACTATTCTATTCGATTAAAAAATTATCAAAATCGGTTCAGAAAAACGGAAGAACTGTTTCTCCTACGCCTATTTTTATATATCTGTGGTCACAATGCATAACGACTAAACTCAAAGTATCGTAAAAAACGATATTTTAATTGCACGAACTACGACCCATTTTTTTGAAATATATGAACCGTTACAAACAAAATACATGCATACATAAGTGATGATCAATTCTGGGCAAAAAAAATGGATATCTGCATACATCCAAAAATTGGCAATAAAGTAAATTTCATATCGCTTTTTTACGATATTTTGAGTTAAGTCATTATTCCTTGTGACCACAGATATAACGAAATGGCTTAAAACATAGATTTGTGTATGTAACTTTGGAGTGGTTTGAAATATTTGAAAACTTTTTTCACAGAAATTATTTTTGAAGCTGTAGAGCTTTGTAGAAAATATAAAACAACATTTTGAAAAATTAAATTTTCATCAAAAAAAAAATCGAAATTTTCATCAATTTCAATAATGGAAACTGTTTTTTGCATTATGTGTCAAAATGCAGCAGTTTTTGCTAATAAATGATATGTCATATGAAAGAGTGTGAAAAAAGAAAATTTTATAAGAAAAAAAAATTACAACAAAAACGTTTGACCTATTTTTGAGGAAAAACAGAATATTTTAGAGGTATTTTTAAAACCTCTAAACAACGGCAAATCTTTTCTTATTTCTCCAAAGTCAATTAATTGATCTTTCAGCCAAAGAAAATTTGATGATATAATGGAAAATGAAAACTTGAAATTTCAATCGTTTTTTCTCATTCTGAGGCGATGACCCTTCCTCAAGGGTCATTTTTTAAGATATCTCAATAGTTTTGATGTCATTATAAAGGGTATTTTTTCAACATATTATCCGAGAAAAATATTACCAAAAAAGCTTTCGTATACCGTTATATTTCTGAACCAATGACGTTTCGTACAAAAATACGTTGCACTGAAAACATCTATAGTTTTCGAGCTATCACAATAATTTTCATGTCAAAATAATGGAAAATTTTTGCTAATTGGTAATTTGCTATTTGTAAGAAATTTCACCATCACAATATATATTCACACTTTTAACATAAAAAAATGCTTATTGTAGGGTATCCGTAAGAGATGGCGCAAAATGTCGCAAGTATTTTTTGCACACCTTGTCAATGTCTAAAATTTCCTCTAACATTATATTCTTCCATCTATTACAGTTTAGCTTTTATTTAAAGCTATCAGCTGGATACCCCTCATCTATGTTTAAAGGCAATACAATTTCTTTCAACCTCCAAGAGATCTGTAATCTTTTTGCAAATCACTTTAGAGAAGTTTTCTGTGCTCCCACGACCCAGACTCTCTATTCCTCCCCCTCTCCTAATGCGGCAGACATTATAAACAATATCAGTCTGACGCTGGATGAAATTGTTAATGCTATCATGGAACTTGATTCAAACAAAGGACCTGGACCAGACCTCATACCACCAAGTTTGTTAGTTCAATGTATAAACAATCTTGCCATTCCCTTATTTATACTTTTCAACAAATCCTTATCCTGAGGTGTTTTTCCATCCTACTGGAAAATCTCCCATTAGACACCTATATATAAAAGTGGCGATAAAAGGTCTGTTGAAAATTACAGAGGCATTGCCATCTTGTCCGCTATACCAAAATTATTTGAAAAGATAATATGTGATAAGCTGACGAGTCTCATTAATCCCCGCTTAAACGAGCAGCAACATGGGTTTCGGAAAGGCCGATCGACCACCACTAACCTAATGATCATGGTCTCCGATGTGTTAAATCAAATGGAAAAAGGATGCCAAGTAGATGCAGTTTACACAGACTTCAGTAAAGCATTTGACCGTGTCGACCATAATATCTTAATTTTGAAGTTAGAAAAATTTGGCATTTCCGGTTTATTACTCAATTGGATCAAATCCTATCTCTGCGAACGATCCCAGTTTGTTAAATTTCAAGGCATTTTTTCAAATGATATACCGGTCACCTCTGGTGTACCACAAGGTAGTCATCTTGGCCCAATACTTTTCAACATTTTCATTTCAGATTTATCTATTACTCTTTGTGACATTCCCCATCTTATGTACGCAGATGACCTTAAAATATATAAGATCATTAAATCAGAAGTTGATGTAACTTTCCTACAATCGAAACTGCTGTCCCTTGAGCAATGGTGTAATCAAAACAAACTTCACTTAAATGTTAAGAAATGTTGCGTGATAAGTTTTTCCCGTAAGAACTTGATACCAGAATGCAGTTACCTCCTTAATAATATTGTTCTGAGCAGAACCAACCATATTGTAGACCTTGGAGTTGTCCTAGATAATAAGCTGAGATTTAATCTACATTTTGATAAAGTATTATCGAGGGCAAATAAACAGCTGGGATTTATAAAAAGACGTGCTGAAGAATTCCAAAATGTGTGGGTAACCAAAACGTTATACTGTACCTTAGTGCGACCACTTCTTGAATATGCTTGCATCATTTGGAATCCAGCCTTTGAATCTCATAGCGACAAAATTGAATCCATTCAAAAACAATTCCTGCTTTTTGCGTTAAGAGATACCTTCGACCCCCGTGACTATAACAACTTGCCACCGTATGAACAAAGACTCAGGCTCCTCTCTCTGATGCCTCTATCATCAAGAAGAACTTTACTGAGTTCATGTTTCACATTTGATGTTATTAACGGAGCTATTGATAGCGAATATATCTCCAGCAAAATTACACTAAATGACCCAATTAGACGTACTAGGCATACGCGGCTCCTAAATGAATATATTCACCACACTATTTACGCAAATAATGAACCCATTAGTAGGTGCTGTAGAATTTTTAATAATATTAGCGAGCACTATTCACCATCCATACCAAAATCCACATTTAAGCGAACCCTCTCAAAGTCTCTCTTTGACTCGGAATAATTTGTCCTCTTCAAGCACTGCTCCCTACAGAGTTATGCTTCTTGGTCTAGTCCCCCTCCGTCATCCCCTAAAAGTAGTACTTAAGATATATTAGCGTAGTTTAACTATTCTTTTGAAATTAATTTAAATAATATGTAAGTAAAAAAAAAAAAAAAGGAAGTAAAAAATGTAAATAGAATTAGTAAATTGCTTTGGTTGGTGAAATAAATAAATGAATAAAATAAATAAATAATAAATGCTCTTTTTACGCTCATATTGCAGGTCGAAGGTCACCAATCTAAAATGTAATCATACTGTGCAGGCACATCTTTCATTTGATGCCTCATTCACTATTCTACTTCTTCTTAGCCTTGAGATTCCTTATTAAAAATAATACAAACTTTCAACGTCAATATTTCGGGTCAGAAGTCATAAATTTAAAATCTGATCTGATCTGAAAATGATTCAGCACATAAAGGGCGCAGCACCTTTCGAATGATATAAGTTTCATTGCCCTTATTCTAAAATTAATATCAAAAAGGGGACGACAACATTTGATGTTTGCCTATTAATATATAAGATTAGTCAACTATGGTTTTCACCGCTTAGTTAAGTTGTTTCTCGTCCATCTTAAATGATTATAACTTGTGGTATTTAAGCGTTTGGTTTTTGAAAATTGAAAAAAAAATAACCAAAAATTTTCAAAAGTTAATGAAATATTTATTTGGAGCGATACATCAATGCCTATCATTTACTTTTTCAAGATTATTTTAGATAAATGTTGCCTGCGGCTACGCCTGAGGTGTTCCATCCGTAAGCTCCAATTTTGGCATACTTTTCCAGCATTACTAGGGCTGTAATTCTGGCTGGCTTGTCCCTGTACACGAGAGACTCCACGTAGCCCCACAAAAAATAGTCTAGTTGGGTCAAATCGCATGATCTTGGCGACCATTGGACTGCTCCAAAACTTGAGATTAATTGCGCACCAAACTCTCTTCTCAATAGGTCCATGGTATCACGTGCCATGTAGTATGTGGCACCATCTTGTTGAAACTACATGTCAACCCAGTACAATTCTTACATTTTGGGCAAAAAAAAACAACCGGTAATCATCGCACGGTACCTTGCTTCATTGGCTGTAACGTTGTAATTTTCAATATTTTTGAAAAAGTACGGTTCAATGATGCCGCCAGCCCACAAACCGCACCAAAAATTGCATTTTTCAGGGTGTATTGGCAGCTTTTGAACTATCTCTGAGTGCTCTTCTGACCAAATTCGGCAATTCTGTTTGTTGACGTACCCATTGCGCCAAAAATGATCTTCGTCTCTGAAGACAATTTTTCGATAAAAACACATTTTTCACAAAGCACGAATTTTGATAATAAAATTCAATTATTATAATATTATATAAGTCGTAACCCACAATAAGCCCTAAAAGAAGGAGCCAAACGGTCATACTATCCATTATTTGAATACACCGTGCAACAATTATAGGAAAAATTTTGCACACACGAAATAAACCATATACACGTAAAACTAGAGGCAAAGGATAGTAAAACTGCGTTCTCACTTTTTCTTGAGAAGGTCAGGATTTTTTTTAAGGACCTTTAAGTTGCAAAAAGTATTTGTTTGAGCAAATTTATTTAAATACTTAAAACCTTTAAAATATTGAAATATAAGTATCAAATGAAGGAGAACATTCTTTTTTATCAGAAATACGAAGTGCCCATACATCCGCACCAAATATGTAGATAAGTTTAACTGAATGATATTTTATCTGAAATTTATAAAAATAATGTTCATTTTTTTTAAGTAATAAATTCCATACTATTACAGCCCCATTCTGGCAAATTTACAAATTGTTAACCAGTATTTTGAATATTTCTATGTGTTTGTTTGCAATACAAAATTTAAAGCTCAAAAAACAAAATTTTTAATGATATTGTCAATAACTGAAAAGCAGTTGACAATTTTTATCAAAATTTTTTTGTTTTGAGCTTCAAATTATGTTTTGAAATAAAAAAAAATAACAACAAACACAAAGAAATATTCAAAATACTGGTTAACAATTTGTTAATTTGCCAGAATAAGGCTGTTAATACCAAACCAAAAAAGCTTTTAAAATATATTTTTTTTTCGTTTTGATAAAAGAGATTGTCTTCTTTCATTTGTTACCCATATTCTCGTGTTTGAAGATTTTAAGTATTTGAATAAATTATTGTAAGCAACTACTTTTTGTAACTTGGAGGTCCTTTTAAAAAAAATCCTGACCTTCTAGAGAAAAAGTGAGAACGCAGTTTATCTATTCTTTGTCTCTAGTTTCAAATGTATATGGTTTACTTCGTATATGCAAAGTGCTGTCGTACAGTGTTATTGAAGTATTTATAAAACTATTTGATATTATGATTTTTCTAAAAGCGAACATAGTCCCAAGCGGTCAGAACTCCAATTTGATGTTACGACTCCTTAATAAGTGGTCATAATACGTGTTCAATACACTCTAGTTTACATTTGGCGTAAGAATCTAGCAAGTGGATCAAAATAAATATGTATATATTTCATGCAATAACAATAGAGTTCAGCTACTACAGCTTTTTCACACTTTCTCCGCAATAGATCATTTTAAGAACCAATCCAAATATCATTGAAATATCTCAAAGATATCGATAGAAGTGGTCAAAAAAAAACCTAAAGGGAGAAAAATTTACCCACCATAATATGGTTTGGGCTCAGGGACAACACAAGACTTAACTACTAACCATGCGTTTACATAGATCTTATCCTTCAATAGTTTTCAGTCTACTTTTGAGTTGACCTTTCGACAAGTTAACATCAAACACGTTACAGTTGTTAACAAAGGTACTCATGCGATTTAATGGAGCAGTTAACATATAATTTGTTCTACTAAATGGTAAATAAATCAAGTTGTTAGAGTTTCTACTGCTTCTACGGTTAGTGTTAAAATTTATAAGAGAAAGAAGCTCTGGAGAGTCGAAAACACCAGTAATGAGTTGGTGTAAGTAGACGATATCAGCAGATTTTCTTCTCTCACTTAAAGATTGCATTTTTAATAATTTCAAACGATCCTCATATGGAGGAAGGTTAAATGTGACAGTTCTACTCAAGCCTCTTAAAGCAAACCGAACAAAACGTTTTTGAATTCTTTCTATACGATCAACATGCACATTGTAATGTGGGGACCATACTTGACTTGCGTACTTCAAGTGAGGACGCACGATTGAATAATACAGAGTTGTAGTTGTTATTAAGCTATCAAACTCTTTGGCCCACCGTTTTATAAAACCAAGCATAGAAGACGCTTTTTTACAAATTGTGTCAATATGCATGTTAAACGACAATTTAGAATCCATGCAAGGTCTTTGACGGTAGTTACACGACTTAAAGCAGTATCTTTAATTTTGTAATCAAAAATAAAATTGGTCCTTTTACGCGAAAAGGTCATAGTTTGGCATTTATCTGGATTTAAAAACATGTTATTTTTAGAACACCAAACCTCAAAGGAGTTCAAGTCTGACTGGAGCAGGTCTGAATTGTCCTTAGAATCAATTGTTCTGTATATTTTCATATCATCTGCATAAATAAGCAAATGAGAGTGTTTGATGACGTGGGTAACATTATTAATTGCCAAAATAAACAGAAGTGGACCCAGGTGGCTTCCTTGAGGAACACCCGATTCTGCAACAAATTCAGAAGACAACACGCCTCGGAACCGTATTTGATAAGATCGCTCCATCAAATACGATTTGATCCAGTTTACAAAATATTGTGGAAATCCCATTAATTTAAGTTTAAATAAAATTAGATTATGTGGTAATTTATCAAATGCTTTGCTAAAGTCAGTGTAAATACAATCGACTTGGCTACCAGAATTAATAGATTTTAAGCAGAATGTAGTGAAATCAAGGAGATTAGACACAGTGGATCTGCCAGTAACAAAACCATGCTGACGAGTTGTCATGACTTGCCCACAGTGAATTTTCACTCGATCGTACACTATTCGCTCAAAAAGTTTAGGAATCGAAGACAATTTAGCGATAGGCCTATAATGAGTGACGTCATTCCTGCAACCTTTTTTGTAAATAGGACTGATATAAGATTTTTTCCAAAAAAGAGGAAAATTACTTTCATTAATTGATTTATTAAAAAGTAACGAAAGTGGCTGACATAAAATGGAGCCGCATTGTTTTAACACTGCGGCAGGAATTCCATCTGGTCCAGCGCTAAAATCCTCATCGATTGATTCAATATACTTAAAAATATCCTCTGAGGTAAAAGATATATGCCCCAAAGAAACTCTGGATGCGTTGTTCATATAATCAAAATATGCTAAATCAGGATTAAAAGAATCTGAACAAAATGATTCTTTAAAAAGATTGGCAAACAAGCCACAAATAATGGTGGAATCGTCAGTAAATCCATCCTGAAGTTTGAAAGAAGAAGGAAATCCATCAGTCTTCTTCTTAACATTAATAAATCCCCAAAATTTTCTTGGATCAGACAAAATACTCAGCTTCATATTATCCAAATACTCATTATATAATGCAGCTGAGCAATTCTCAAATTCCAGAAACAAACGTTTGTATGCTTCTAGGTCATTTGAGTCAAAACTACAAACATATTTCTTCCATGCCCTATTCCTATTTTTGCGAAGAGTCTTTAAATCCTTTGTGTACCAAGGGTACGCAGAATTTTTCGCAAATTTGAGACTATATGGTACAGACTGAGAAAACATAGCAAAGAGCTCCGTATAGAAATAATTTATTGAACTATTAAGACTATTATTATTTATGTACTCTGTAATTATATTTAATTTACTATAAAGTAAATTATTCAACCCCAAAAAGTCAGCATTTTTGAAATTGAATTCATAAACTGTGTCAACAGAGCTTGAATTTACCATATTCTCCCTATCGGATTTATACCAAACACTCAAAGGTGGATGGTAATTATCAATAGTAGTCAAAGCATGAAGTGCCTTCTGAACAATGACATTGTTACTGTCTGTAGTTAAGACCAGGTCAAGCAGCCTTTCCAGACTATTATAAATACAACTAACTTGTTGTAAGTCAGAACATATATTGTCAACAAATATATGTTCTTGGCGTGTCTTCGAATATATATTAGGATGTATCGAAATGTATGGACCAAAACTTACACACAATTCCCCTGACATTATTCCCTAAATAATGAAAAAGGAAGGAAAGACAATGCAGAAAATATTTTTTTTTAAAATGAATTCCTGGTTCCCCAAATAGCGGTTTTCTATGGAAACCGTGTGTTTTTGTGCTGGAGCCCATCTTACGGTACACTTTTTTAAGAAACCCACCATAGATTTTGATTAAGCATTAAAAACAACTTGATCATGGAAATTTTCGAAAAGATATAGAACGTACAGGAGTGTCAGCATAGAAATAAAAAAACCATTATTTACAATATTTACACCTATTTTTATACTGGAGTCCATCTTAAGGTACATTTTTTTACAAAATCCACCATAGATCTCGATTCACCATTAAAAACAACTTTTGCATGCAAATTTTCGAAAAGATAAAATTTGTACGGGAGTAACTTATCTGTCAGCATAGAGAAAAAAAAATCATTATTTTCGTTATTTTCATCTATTTTTGTAATGGAGCCCATCTTACGGTAAATTTGTTTACAAAACTCACCATATATCTCGATTCACTATTTAAAACAACTTATGCATGCAAATTTTCGAAAAGATCAAACACCTACAGGAGTACCAGCATAGAAATAAAAAACCATTATTTACCATACTTTCACCTAATTTTGTACTGGAGCCTATCTTACGATACACTTTTTTACAAAAACCACTATAAATCTCAATTCACCATTAAAAACAACTTATGCATGTAGATTTTCAAAAAGATCAGACACGTGCAGGAGTGTGTCACCACAGAAATAAACCAGACTTTTTTGTACTGGAGCCCGTCTTACGGTACAATTTATAACTTAGAACACCAAAGATATCCGTTTTTCATTGAAACCAACTTATGTGTGCAAATTTTCAAAGAGATCTTACCACGTGCAGATGTGTCAGTATAGAAATAAAAAACCATTATTTTCAATATTTTCGACTTTTTTTGTACTGGAGCCCATCTTACGGTACAATTTTTTGCATAAAACATCAAAGATGTCAATTTTTCCTTTAAAACAAGTCATGCATGCAAAATTTTAGAGCGATTTTACTACGTACAGGAAGGAGTGTCAGCATAAAAATAAAAAAACTATTATTTACAATATTTTTTACTACTTTTGTGCTGTAGTCAATTTTTTACAAAAAGCATCATAGGCAACAGTGCTGCACTAAAAGATGTGCTCACAGTTGATGGCAAATATTTGGTAGGGCACACATTTACAAACCCTAAATGGGATTTTCCCATAACTGGGAATAACCCTAATCAGTGGCGTTGCTTCGGGGGAATAAATTGGATATATTCCCTCCCTTTTCCTATCGCTTAATTCACTAGTAAAGTGGAATGAATCGTTCTTAAGTTATGTTAAAATCCGTGGAACAAGCTTTTCAAAAATGGACAATTTCACTTAAAAAATTATTAAAAAAAAACTTATCCATAGAATTTAAAATTTAGTCCACTTTTGTAACATGGATCTCGTAATACATCAGAAAAAAATAGTGGTTTTAAATGGTATTTTTTCCTATTGACCTGTGTTATTGATGCACCTTATCAAAATACATGTTCCTGCTAAACTTTACCCTCCTTCAACTAAAACGACTTTTTTATGAAAAAAGTTTTAAAATCCCTAAGTTTGAGCTCAACTTACAATTACAATTTAGAAAGTTTTTTAACTCTCCCTTAAAATTCTTTAATTGTAGCTTACGGCTTTTTGATTTAATATGATATTTAAAAAATTTTCACTGCCTAGCTCCCCCTCCCCGTGGACGCCCATGTAACTGTACATCTAGTATCTTGTCTCTGTGCTTATAAACCATCTACGGTGTTGACAACTTCGAAGCTAACATTCGGAGTTTTTTTGCCGTTATAAGACCAGCTATGATGAAAAAATTCGGAAAATGTTAGAACTAGAACAAAAATCTCTATTTTTTTCATTACCTTAAAGGACGTACAACAGTTATAGTCACTTAATAAACACTAATAAATTGGAATTTAATTGTGTTAAACAGATAACAAGCAATAGCTGATATAAAATGTAGAATTTATCTAAATTGATATTGGATACATTTCTTTTAATTCAAACTACTTTTTCCTACGCAGTGCAGAATAATGTTTAAAAATGTACTAAATACGAAGCAAAAAACAAAAAAAAAAACATATTTATATAAAGCGGTGTGGAATCCAGAAAGTAGTTTCAGAAAAGCACCCGGTGAGCACATTCTTTAGGAAAGAATGCAGAAAACCTGCTGCAGGAATCACTTGGCTTTCCAGGATCGTGCAATGGGTGCATTTAAATTACAATAACAACAACAGCAGCAACAACTACAACAACAAAAGTATAGAGAACAACTTATCAGCAACATTCCGATTAACTAACGATCGCATAGCAACGCATAGCAACGCTCCAGTGCCAGCACCAGCAACGACAACCACAAAAGCAACAACAACAACAAGCAACTACCTGCTAGTAGTTGTTGTTGTTTTTGCTGCTGCTGCTGCTGCCGTCACACAGAATCTCAATGCGCAATCGAGGCCTAATTTGCATCGAAATGTGATAGCTAACAACTAACTAGTTGTTGCCAGTTGTCGTCGTTGTTGTTGTTGTTGTTGCTGTTTGTGCTGTTGTTTTTGTAGTTTTGCTTGCATGTTTCACTAGTTTTATGTTTTGTTTTTGAAATAATGAAATGCAACATTTGATTTTTCATTGCAAGTGTGCCTGGGCGCAGGCGCAGGCGCACGACAAAAATTATTTTATTTTGCTGGTGTTGATTTAAGCGTGTTGTTTTTGTTGTTGTTATTTTTGTTGTCAGAGTGTTGGTACGTCAGGTGCTCAGCTCATTTTGCTAAAGACCAGTAGCTGCCACATAATACCGCGCATCTTGTTATCGCATCTGCAGATCGTTGCTTCAGTAGTTTTGTCCACTCTATCTTGGCCAATTTTATTGTCTGGTATTTGCTGCTGTTGGCCAATTAAATGTCGCCGCGCAGTGAAACTTTATTTACGCGTGTCGCATTTTAACCATTTGTTACTTCGTTTTTATTAAGTCTTTATTTTTTTCATACATTTGCATAGATTTTTGGCCTTTTTTTACTGTAGTTATGTTTTTTTCTCTCTTCACATTATTAATAAAAATTTTTTTTTTTATATTGTGCTCTGAAAGTGGTAGACCTTCATTTGTTTGTCGATAGATATTTTGTTGTTATTGTGTTTTTATTTTTTGTGGTTTTTGTTGTATTTTTGTGTGAATTCAATTTTTGTATATATTTAAATTTTGTGGCATGGGTAGCGAATCTGGTGATTAGTTTTACGTTTTATTGGCTTTGATGGATTAAATCTGTTCCAATTTGGCTGGAGTTCATTTTTGGTCGTGTCGCGTGTCAAAGTCGATTAGTTCCAGCCTTAATCAGTCTTAGCCGCGTAGCGGTGTTCATGGTGCTGTATTTTTTTTTTACTTTTTGTTTATAAACGTCTTTTTAGTGTTATATTGTAATTTATATATTTAACACATTTTTTTAGAGTTTTGTGTTTTCTGTGAATATAAATAAAGGCTTTTATGAGGAAGCAAAAAAAGTTTAAAATCGTTACGAGAATTTGGAATAGTTTAAAGTAGCTGTAGAGTTAACCTTCAGTTGAATAGTTGAATTTCGATGGCCTTTCGTGAAATTTCCGAATGATAAAAGCCGGCACTCAGTTAAATTTTAAACTTGAGCTTGCGGAAAATTTTATAAAGATAGGGTAACTTTTTTATGTTTGAAATAATCTAGTCTTTAATTTTATTTGAAGTGAGAAAGAAGTTCCTTTGTGGAGCTCTTTTTCTATTGACTACTACTTGTCTGGTGCTCTTGTGCTTGGGATAAAATGTTGAAAAAGTATTACCTTCGCCAGATTACAGGTTGCCTACCCTATGATAGACAAATTTCCAATTTTAAATAAAATAAAATAAAAATAATACTGTTTTTATTTTATCCAGTTTTTCAAAACAATGTTTTAAACATAAAATACACAAAATAAATTGTATGTGGCTAAAAACTAACAAAAATAACATTTGCAACTGCTACTTATTTTTTATTTCCTTGTGAAAATTTGATTCTGTTATTCTATCTGTAAGCTTACGTAAAACGTATTTCATCTCAAATTAATTTTAATCTAGCAAAATTAGAAGCATATTGACATTTTAACAGTAATCAGAAAATTTTTGAAAAAGTTTGATAAAAATATGCATTTTACTAAAATTTGCTATAATCTAGAAAATTAATATGTTGTTTTAATTATTATTTTTTATTATGTTTATAGTTGTAAATTTTAATGTTTTGTTAGTTTAAATAAAATTTTAATGATGTGGTATTTTTATTTTTTGGTTCAATTATAAATTTCTTTTGAATATTTTATTTTAAATTCAAAATTCTCAAACACACAAGGTTTTAAATTCATATTTTAGTATGTTTTTGGATTCCAGTGTTTTTCTTCAAAAACAGGTTTCTTTTTAAGTAACGATTTTTAAAAAAATTTTAAAAATTTGCCTTAAGGTAAAAAAGAAACGAGCCGCAAAAATCGCTGGATACAAGAAGTCACAAAGTAAATTATGTCGCATTGTCTAAAGATTTGTAAGTTATAAAAAGTAGCAAGGAACAAAATGTAGCAAGGCGCATGAAGTAGGGTGGTGTAAAAATGTAAAAAGTGACAAAGTCGTAAGATACAAGGTAAAATATGTTGCAAGGTATAAAAAGTTTTAATTTACAAAAACTCTCAAGATACAATGAGGCGTGAGGTACGAGAAGTACCGAGGCGCAAAAAGAAGCTTAGTGCAAAAAATAAGTAGGTGCATGAATCATAGAATACAAAAAATCACAAGGCAAAATATGTCACAAGTCAAAATATGCCATACGGTACAATAAGTCGCAAAGTGCAAAAAGGAGCGAGGCACAAAAAGATGCTAGGGACAAAAAGTTACAAGATACAAAAAGTGCTTCATGCCAAAAAAGTTTCAGGTTAAAAAGCCGCGTTATAAAAATAAAAATACAAAAACGCACGGTGCAATAAGTTGCAAGCTACGAAACGTATCATGGTACATGCGATGTACAAAAAGTAGCAAAAGTCGCAATAAGTCGCTAGGTACAAAAAGCCTGCAGGTACAAAAATTACCACGGTGCAAAAGTTGCGAGATACAATAAGTCACAAGGTTTACATGCCATGTTGCAAGGTACAAAGAGTTCCAAAAAGTCGCGAGGAAAAAAAGTTCCAAGATACAAAACATAGCATTTTAAAAAAGTAGCAGTGTAAAAAATACCGCAAGGTATTAAAGTTTCAAGATTTCAACAGTTGCAACACACAAAAAGTCGCACGGTAAAAAAGGGTAAAAAGTTTCACGTTAAAAAACCGCATTATATAAAGAAAAATACAAAAATGCAAGGTGCAATAAGTCGCAAAATACAAATCGTATCGTGGCATATATGATCACAAAAAGTAGCAAAGTGCATAAGTCGCTAGGTTAAATAAATCTCAAGGTACAAAAACCAATAAAGTGCAAAAGTCGCAGGATACAATAAGTCACAAGGTATAAAGGGTTGCAAGCTAAAAAAATCGCACGGAACAAAAAATTTAAACATACAAAGCGTAGTATTTTACAAAAGGAGCAGTTAAAAATATCGGAAGGTACAAAAGTCTCACAACTTAAATAAGCTGTATCTTGCGACGCAAAGTCAAAAGTACAAAATTCGGAAAAAAATCCTTGGCTTGTTTGAGTCTTAATAACTGCAGCAATACTGCGCAACATATCAAAGCATCACGTTCCATACAAAAATCTTGCAACTATTGCAAAAGTCAAACGTTCAAGCGAGAAGAAATTGGGCATTGGCGCGCGCAACATGTACAATGCCGGCAAAATTAGTAATTGTTAATTGATTTATCTGTGTCATGTCATGTCATATGTTATGTCATATGTCATGTCATATGTCATGTCATATGTCATGTCATATCTCATGTCATATGTCATGTCATATGTCATGTCATATGTCATGTCATATGTCATGTCATATGTTCTGTCATATGTCATGTCATATGTCATGTCATATGTCATGCCATATGTCATGTCATATGTCATGTCATATGTCATGTCATATGTCATGTCATATCATGTCATATGTCATGTCATATGTCATGTCATATGTCATGTCATATGTCATGTCATGTCATATGTCATGTCATATGTCATGTCATATCATGTTATATTTCATGTCATATTGTGGCGACCGTAGCCTAGTGTGTAGAGGACGTGGCCCCTAAGCTAAAGAACCGCTGTAGCCTGGGTTCAATTCCAGCTCAGACAGAAAGTTTTTTCAATTGAATTAATATTTCTGTTCGATCGTCACCTCTCGGCAGACAATGGCAAACCTCACAGAGTACAAATTGCCATGCAAAGCTTCTTGAGAACATAAGCCGTTCGGAGTCGGCATAAAACACGTAAGTCCAATTTTTGGTTAGTTGTGATCATTTAATAACACGCACAATACAATTCATCAACAGAAGCTAGGTCAAAGTCCTTCCAAGCGCTGAAATGGCCAGTTTATTTTTTTATTTTTTTGTTGTCATGTCATATATCATGTCATATGTCATGTCATATGTCATGTTATATGTCATGTCATATTCCATGTCATATATCATGTTATATGTCATGTTATATGTCATGTCATATGTAATGTCATATGTCATGTCATATGTCATGTCATATGTCATGTCATATGTCATGTCATATGTCATGTCATATGTCAAGTCATATGTCATGTCATATGTCGTGTCATATGTCATGTCATATGGGCATTTCCGCCAAAGGGTCTAAATCAGCTAGTGATTTTTTTCCTTTTCATATTGAAAAAACGTTGTTGTTGTTGTTTCTTTGGAACAATTCGTTAGAACAATTGATTGTTCTAACTTTGACCTAAAGCTCAATAAACGATTTTAAACTATCAAACAACTGGAACTTGTATTTAAAACCAAGTATGTTTTAAACTATCAAACTATCAAACATTTAAATCACATAAAATCAACATAGTAAAATAAATACTCGTATAATAAATACAAAGTTTATTTCAATTTTTTTCAGTTTTCAATTGTAAAGATCCTGAATTACACTTTAAATGTTTTTCAATTAAATAAATAAAACTATAAAATATTTTCATTTCTTTTAATGGAAGAATCCGTCACGTAACGTGTATCACGTGACGTATCATATTATGGTTTCTATAAAAATAATAAAAGAAGATTTTTCAACGAAACAATTATGAATATGTACACTCAAAAAATTTATTAATAAAATTTCTACGAAGGATATTAGTAAACAAAATATTCGTACATTCTACAAATTTTCGTACAATATACAGAGTCTAAAAAATGTAAAACCGAAATCGTTTAGCCTTGTTTGTCGAACACCTATAGAACATTAGGAACTGTATGATTGTAAAGTGGCTGTAGCCTACTGGTACAATGCGTGTTCCGTAAACTAAAGAGCCGAGGTTCAAACCCCAGCTCAGACAAAATTTTTTTTTAGAATACGATTAAAATATTCGTAATATTTATTTATATACGTCGATTCTACGAATCCTCTTAGTTATTAGCAATATTTACACACAAATATTTTTGAGTGTAGCAACATTATTCCAGATTATATACTTATCATAAACTTTTATAAAAAAAGTTTTATAATAGTATAAGAAGATTTTTTTTTCGTTTATATTGATGCAGACAAAAACCACTTTAATTTTTTGTCACGTAACGTATCATTTTTGGTGGCTTCTATCTAAGTGCCGAACTTTTGACGACCCTGAGGTTTTACATCTTGTATAGTGCTCTTAATAAACTATTGAAAAATCCAAATAACAAAACTATAATTTTAATTTTTCTTTGTTTTTCCGCTTATTAAATTCGTACGGTTGTGTATGTGTCATGTCATATGTCATATGATAGCAAAATTTTGCTATTGCATTGGTTTTTTTATGAGCTTAGATTTACTTAGCAAGACTGTGATAAAAATTGAGTTGTCAGTTTTGCAATCAATATGTTGCGTAACTGAGCACTGGAATCAATATTTGCCTCTTTCAGTGTTGCAGAAACTGAATAAGTAACCTTAAATTTCTAAGTTTTCTGTAAATGTTTTTAATTTTTGCTGTATTTTTATTGTTTATCAGAGGGCGGATTCTGAAAAACGCTAAAGCTAAATCTCCACCGCTAAAGCTAAATTTATAGTTTATAGCGATATTGCTATTCTGAAAAACTCCATCGCTTATTTTCATGCTAAAAATTTAGAGACTGAACGAGCTTTTAACGAAGAATAAAATTAAAGCTGTCACAGCTAAATTTTTAGCGATTGCTGCGATTCTAAACTTTTTTTAGCGATTCACAGAAACTCTAATTTTATTTTTAGCTATAATTTTAGAGTCCAATATTTTGTTGCCGCTAAGTTAAAAATTAAAAGATTTTTCAATTAAAATCTTAATTTTTGATATATATATTAAGAAAAATTAATGCTTTGTCTCTTTTGAATGTTTTCAAAAAAATATACCAATTTAAAGCACTTTTCCGAAAACTTGCTGCTTGTATTTATCAGTTGCATTAATATTAGGGGTATTCACGTTTCAGTGCACTTGCCTGTGCAGTTGAGGACTTCTGCAGTTGTGCAGTTAGGTTTTCGTGAACAAACCACTAACACTTTTTCCAAGCTATCAAATTTTTCAATGCACACAAGTGCACAAATGCTCAAATCTTCAAGTTTTGACTGCAGTAGAAAAGCACTTGTGCAGATTTTTGTTTTTGATATTTTGATTTTGTAAAGTGCAGAAGTCCTCAACTGCACTGGCAAGTACACTAAATCGTGAATACCCCTATTGTTATCATATAACATGCTTTTAGAAAAAGGTTTCATCTCTTAAAACTTTATAAAAATTTATTAAATGAATTGGTAGTTTACAAATAAGCTAAAATTGTTGTGACACACTCTTATGTGATAATTCTGTATCACGAAGAAGCACACCAACGATAAGAAAAACACTTGAAGCAAAACAATTCTATATGGAAGAAAGTACTGCTTCTTGTGTCTTTCTTAACATTGGTGTGCTTCTACGTTATAAATAAAAATACTTTTTTCAGAAAATGCAGTTAGTTTGCAACTAAGTCATTAATTGACAAGAAATTTTGCACCTACTTTTTAATATGCAAAATGTACTCTGAGTGCAAAATTTTGAAGAATTGAATGAAACCTAAGCCTCCAATAAGCCACGACTGTTTTGGTATTTAAAGTTGAACGAGTCAAAATAAATCCTTACTAGTTTTTACATAGTTTTATTTTATGACAACACGAGAATATTCAATGAAAAATCATAAAGTACTCGTGTAAATATACTTAAAAAATTAACCACAAAAGTTTAAGTCTATTAACTTAAGTTTATTTAAAAATTTTTCAAATAACTGAATGTTTTTATTTTGCACTTTTTATTTAGATATTGGTGCAGTTAGTAAACCATTTTAAAAATTAGAAACAAGCTTATTTAATTATTATATTAATTTAATTAAGGTTCGAAAGAAACTTTTCACTCGGATGATGAATTTTTGACAGTCGGAAGTAGAATTTTTGATATCAGTGAGGTGAGTTATATTGCCAAAACTTCCGGTAGCTCCGGGGACTAGTAGAAATTTTGACAACCGGCACAAGAATTTTTGAGTGAAGCAAAAGGGTTGTGCTTTACCCTTACAAAATTGTTAGTATCAGTGTTTTGCTGTGTATTTTTTCTGAAAAAAGTAGTTTTATTTATGTTTCCGTATAAAAAAAAGGATTGTGCTTTGCTTTTAATATATAGAAAACATTTATTTTTAGGCTAAAAATGCAGGCATGAGGAGCAATTAAAAAACATGGAGTCACTTCAGTCGCCTTTAATTTATTTTAGTGTCAATAAAAATTTCTACAATTCTTTTTTAAAGAATTTTAAAACTAGGCCAGTCTTAGGAGCTAAAGAGTTTAAAAGAAATATTTATGTTACATTTGGAAGTTCATTACTTCTGATATACGCAATGTTATAAGTTTTTTCTTTACTGCATTCAACTTGCAAAACTAATACATTGAATATACTTTTAAAATATTTATAAATATGGCCGATAAAGAGTTAATACGTGTTCAAGGATGTTTTATGGTTAGCTGCTTGATCGACTGAGTATAAGTCAATATTTTCTTTCGTATTACAGTCGATTGAGCTCGACAGTCAGTATTTCGGGTATGGCAACCTTTAGGTATAGTGCGATTTTTATCCTCGTGTATAGTTTATATTAAGGATTTTTTAGTCCAGTTGAAAAGAAAACTTTAACACTGATACTTTTTTTACTACAGTATATTTTATAAGTGGAGTGAAATCTAAACATATAATTTTACAACATGTTTTCAATTTATTCCATCTCTAAGCTAATTAGATAAAATACATACAACAAAATAATCATGAATAAAAATTGTAAATTTTTTTACAAATTTTTAATGTTTACACAAGTTTTGGTTTTATAAGTTATTTTACTTAAAACAGTAACATTCCTTGTAGTTCATAATATCATTTTGAATACAAAAATAATTTTTTGTAGTAGTGGCAGTCAAATGCGTCTTAAAAAACTCGTTCATTCGCTGAGAAGACGTCAAAATTTCTGGATAACATTTTCATGTTTCATTTGCCACAGCAAAAAATGACAATTTAAATACAACAGATCGAAATTTTTTTCAACTCAATATTTTCTTTCCTATAGAACCAATAGTGAAAAGTTTCCAAATGGCACACAGCCATAACCAAATCAATTTTTTTGACATAAGAATCGCTAAAACAACGCTTCCTGTAGCGAGTAATAGAAACAACACTTTTAGCTAGGCGATTTGAAACTCAGAATCGCATTTTAGTGAAATCGCTAAGGAATTGAACGAAGCATTTTTTTAGCATTTAAGCGATAGAGATTTAGCTTTAGCTAGGCGATTTTCAGAATCCGGCCTCTGGATATTTTTTATTTTCAAAATACAATTTGCAGAAAATTTCAAATAATTTTTATTTTTTTAATAAAATTTTTTTGCGTTTATACAACAGCGTAGCAAATGTAAATGAGTACAATTTGTTGTTGTGATTGCCAAAGTTGCAAATATATTTAACATTTGCTACAATGCAAGACTTTTTGCACCTGACTAGAAATAGTAATGACTAGCCCCATGGTTTTCAATCAATTAAATTTGCAATTCTTGTTTTTGTTTTAATACTTTTGAATCGGATTTTGGCCTTTCTATTATTTTAATTTTCAAATTTTTGTATCCAAAAGAAATATAAATAGGTTGCTAAATATTTCTCAACTTGCCTTTGTAAATATAAGTTGTTGCTAGGGTTCTTTTTTGTTTTGCATGATTAACTTTTGCAAAGCCTTCAAGTAACTTTTACGGTATATTTTGTTTAAATAACTTGTCAATCAACAAGTAGAGCTTGTCAAAGTAATAATCAAACTCACATACACTCAAGTGCCACCGGCACGCATGCGCACATTGATTTAATTTTGTGCTGACAAACCCTGGTGTGTGTGAGTATTTATGCAAATCTATGCATATTCTTCACAGTATTTCTTAACTTGTCCTGCCTTCAGAAGTTCAAATCATGTCATATAAAGACACAACAAGTTTCATAAAAATAAAAATGAACATACATTAGAATAAATATGTTATTTCTGAATTCACAATTTATTCAAATTTAAAATATTTATGCCAATAGTGGTTAACTGGTTTGATTGAATAATCAATAAGTATAATAAATGAGAAAACAAAAACAATTATAGTTGCTTGCTAAAACTAAATCAGCTGTTTTTTAATAACGGTAGCTAGCATGCTTAGAGAAATCTGTGCTGTTGCCTTTGAAATAGTAAAATATTAAACTAGCCATTTCAAATTCCAGTTAGGACTTTGCTGAGTAGCTCATAATAAATTGTAACTGACAAGTAGAGTCACAGCTTTAACTCTAAGGGCCAGTTTTTCAGTATGAGTTTAAACTCTAGTCAAATTAAACCGAGCTTAACTCACCCAAATTGGACGTTTAAACTCGGTTTAGGCCAAAAATAAACACATGATATGTTAATTTAAGTCTATTTAACTTCAACGAATGCTAAAATATCTAGTTAAACCGAGTTTAAACGTCCAATTTTGATGAGTTAAACTAGGTTTAATTTGACTAAAGCTTAAACTCGTACTGAAAAACTGCCCTTATCCTGTGTGGCTATGTTGCGCACAACAAAAAATACCCTGTAAACTAGAATAAAGTCAAGAAAATTTCTCTACTGCTTGTACCCAAGATGAAGAAACTCTAATTATTTTAAACGAGAATATGCTTTACATAAAATTCAATAGAAATTTTAGAATAAGAATTTGATTTTTCTTAATAAAACTCACAAAAATCTTAGAAAATTAAAAGAAAGGTCTCTCCAATAAAATTCGCTAAAAACCTTAGAAAAAGAAGATAAAAACCTTTCTTATTAATTAACAAAAATTCTCTTAAAATTAAAGTGAAGACTTTTTAATAACATTCCTTAATCTTTATATTTTTGCTTTCAAAGAATAAGAATTCTCTTATATTCCTTTGAAATATATAATTCCTATAATTCTTATTCTTTAAATGTAAAAAGTTAATTTATTATTTATTTTATGAGATTTATACAATAATAAATTACTATATAAATACAGAAATTAGGCAGTACTAGCATCTGAGGCTATCGACTGGCAGATAATTAATATCTATAAAATTAAAATAGAGATAGATCTATGCTAAATATAAAATTATAATAGCTGCAAATTATGTATGTAAGTTAGTGATTATTTAAATTAGATAAAATTTAGAAGGTTACAATCTTTTAAAAAAGAATACATTTTAGTGATATTGTCATTTGAAGGAAATTTCAAGATGTCATAGGGTCGTAAGTCCGAGAAGTGGAGATTCCTTTTAAGAGAGAGGTTCGGGCAGAAGTTCAGCAAGTGGTCTATTGAAGCTAGGCAACCGCAAAAGGGGCAGTTATTGGGACTGGACCCCGTCAAAAGATGCTCGTGGGTAAGCTTTGTGTGTCCTAGACGTAGTCGCGCGAATGGTATGATGGTTAAAGTTGATGCTGTGCTTGGATAATGCGGTATTAAATGCTCAGAATTTATACCAGAATAGTGGTGAATGTAGGTATTCCAGCATTCTGCATTTTTTGCAGATCGTAGCCTTACGATAAAGTTATTGATGTCCTTAGGTGTATATGAAACAGACGTAGGTGCTGGTGTGAAGGCAACATTTTTAGCTGTAGTATCAGCTAGCTCATTTCAACGAATTCCTGAATGGCCAGGAATCCACATAATTTTAATTTTATTTTGAGCCTGAATAAGAATGTCTCTAGTGGTAGCAATTGCGTTTGTAGAGTTGCCGGTTGCTCTAATTGCGTTGAAACAAGACTTGCTGTCTGTGCAAATAACAAATTTACCCTTATTTTTTTTTTTTTTTTGCAAAACTAGCAGCCTAAAGTAAAGCGACAGCTTCTGCTGTAAACACGGAGCAAAAGTTGTGCAATAGCCCATAGCTTATAGGAACGCCGTCCTCGCTAACAACTGCATAGGAGGTATTGTTGTTAGTTTTGGATCCGTCAGTGAAGATAAGGCTCCATCCTGAGGATTTATATTGAGCAGCTTCCTGAAGAAACAGCTGTTGGTAAGTTGAGTTCGAAGTGCTGTCTTTAGGATGTTCAATAAGCTTTGTGTTAATTGAAGAGTATTTTAGCATCCAGGGTGGATAGGATTCAGAACTGTTCCGTATAGGCTTAAGAGGTAGAAAATGTTCCCGACCAAACTTTAGACATCTAGCGATTGTTGAGGTTCTGTTAGGAGTCCGTTTTCGATTCAGTGACTTTTTGACATCGCTTGCAAGAACAGGATTTTTTGGTTGCAGTAGCTTCGGATAAAGACGATAGGTGGCATCTTCAGCTCTATGAGGTAGTGAGGGTAAACCCGACTCGGCCAGAATATTTGTTATTGGTGTGGTTGGGAAGGCCCTTAAGCAGCTCCGCACAGCTTTATGGTATGGACCGAAGAGGAGACCAATATTGCTTTTGGCGCAATGGCCATAGATTGGAAGCCCATAATCAATTTTAGATAGAACGAGTGCCCTAGTGATGTTGATGAGTGTTGTGGGATGTACAAGGCTGCGCTTAGATGTTAGGTATTTAATGATATTTAGACTAAGAATTAAACTATCTCGAACATATTTACAGTGAGGCTTAAAAGTATATTTATTATCAAATATCAAACCTAAGACTTTATTAACGTTTACATTATTAAAAATTAAATTTAAGTTACTACAATTCAATTTACAGCAAATATAAAAAGTATTTGTTTTTTCTATTGATAAATTTGCACCAGAGGTATAAGACCAGTGGTTTATTTCTGTTAGTATGTCGGTGAATGTATTCGCTACAGCATTTGTGTCGGAATTTTTTGAGAAAACAACAACATCGTCGGCATATAGGATATAATCAACACCGGAATATTTAGATAAGATATGACTTATTTCATCAAATGCTATAACGAACAGTGTAACCGATAGCGGTGAACCTTGGGGTGTTCCATTGTCAAGTGGAACTACTGAGGAGTAGCAGCCATTAACCAGCACTCTGCATTTTCTGTTGGATAAAAAACCTTTAATAAAATTATAGATCTTTGATCCAACTTTCCATTTTTTAAGTTGTTTAAATACAATATGAACACCAATACGGTCAAAAGCCTTTTGAAAATCCATTGCCATCAAAGAAATGTGGTTTTTGCTTGCCAAAGCGTTAGTGATGAAATAATCTAGGTGCAGCAAGGCGTAGGTTGTTCCGTGTCCTTTTTTAAATCCATCCTGATTATGGCTAAAAAACTTATTTTTACTTGCAAACCACATTAGTCTGCTGGCAATTATCTTCTCAAGGACCTTACCCAAACATGGAAGTAGAGATATTGGTTGATAACTGTCAATATCGCCCAATGGTTTTTTGAATGGTTTTTTGATGAAAATCTCAACCTTACGAAAGGCACTGTATATGCTCCTTGTCTTAACAATATTTCTGAGGCTGAAATAGTTAAAGAATTAAGCCCTCAAGGTGTTGTCGCGGTATATAAATTTACCAAAACTGTTGAGGGCAAAACACTACCTAGCGGAGTGGTACTATTGTCATTTGACTCTTATTATCTCCCTAACAAAGTAGATATTTCGTGGTACACCGCACGAGTAAAAGAGTTCATCCCAAACCTTATGCGATGCAAGCTTTGCCAAATTCTTGGTCACACGGGTAAACGATGCAAAAATAACCCTGCCTGCGTAAATTGCAACTTACCGCCTCATACCCCAAATATTTGCACACGCACCTCTTGCGCAAACTGTTCAGAAAATCATGCTGTTTCTTCTAAAAAATGTAAAAAGTTTCAACAGCACAAAGAAATTATAAAAATAAAAATGCAGAACAAATGCACCCTACGCGAAGCGCAACAACTCCTTCGATCTCAAATCTCTTTTTCTACACAAGTTAGCAGCTTTGCTTCAGTTGTGTCCACAACTAATAATAACAATCAACCTCTTTTCAATCCCCAACAACAACAACATCAACCACTACTACAACAACAACCAATACAACAACAATCAATACAACAACAACCAATACAACTACAACCAATACAACAACAACCAATACAACAACACCAACAACAACAAACAATACAACAACAACAAAAACAACAACCACTACCATTACTACAACAACAGCCATTACAACAACAACAGCCACTGCAACAACAAGAGCCACTAGAACAACCACAACAACCACAACAACCACAACAACCACAACAACAACAACAACAAACACCTCAACAACAACAAAAATCACAACAACAAAATAACCAACAAAAAACAACCACATCTACATTAAAAAAACAAACAACAGCAAAACAACAACAAAATTTAAAAAAAGATCCTATTACTGCTTTCCCAGCAATTATAAAACCAAGTCAATCAAAACCAAATTCTAGTTCAAACTCCTATTCAAATACAAAAACTATAGAGTCGATAGATAAACTTTCCATTCCTGTAGTTAAATCTCAGTTTTCAGGCAACCATTCAGCTCTCATTAACACTCCAACTACCCCTACTACTCCAACTACTTCTTTTAACATTAACAATTTAAAAATTTCTAAAAACATTTCAACTCCTATGGATACAGAATTCACAAGTATAATTTCTAGTAGCTCTGAAGAAGATATATAACTATTTGATAGTAAAATATTTACTTGAAAATATTTAAGCATTCATAAACACATTATCTCATTACTTAATAATCACGTATTTCGTTATATCTTTTCTTTAGTTTTGTTTATTTTTTCTTTCTTTCACTTTCGTCATATGCTCCCCTCTGCCTACATAATTATAACTCCGATTTTTCTTCCCTTTTGTTTTGCAAATAATGGTTACAATTATGCAATGGAACATGAATGGATATTTTAATAATTACCATGAGCTAGAGAATTAACTCACACAACCCTTCAATTCTGTTACTACAAGAGACACATCTTGCAGTTAACTCCATTCCTTATATTAATAAAAATTACATTGGTCACTTCCATAATCTACCACAAAATTTAACAAACAAACAAGGGATCGGTATTCTTATAAAAAGAGGCTTACCATATAACTTTAAAACAATAAACTCGCCCCTATCTGCTATTGCAATTGAGATTAATCTGATAGTAAAATTCACTGTTATTTGTGCATATATTCCACCAAGCCAACAATTTTCCTCGTCTGAAATACTCCAAATCCTAAACATTATTTCTGACCCTGTAATTCTTGCTGGAGATTTCAATTCCTGGAGTTCACTTTGGGGGTCTTTAGCTACAAATATTCGCGGCAAGCACGTAGAGGATGTTATATTGTCCTCCAACTTGATGGTACTAAACGATGAGTCACCTACACATTATTCAACACATAACTCGTTTACACACGTCGATCTTACCCTCTGCTCTGCAAGTATAGCCCCAGTAGCGGATGGAATATATTCCGAATATATGAAGCATCAATTACCTTGTAATGACCACTACTTCCGACTATATTACCTTACTATGCATAAAACGCCTTACATTTAACATTGATTGAGATAGGAGGTAAGTGATCGCCTCCCTTCAGCATTACCTAGAAGTTATGGAGTAACATACTGCTTATATTAAGTATTGCAAAATCACTGCATTACTTTTCCTTGTATGCTACATTACAGGTAATGAGGTATGAGTTAATTACTTCAGCTATATGCAGATGCATACTTTTTGAAAAAAGTAATGCTTCCTTACCTGTTAATTTATTCTGTATTAGTTCTATGGAAGCCACTGGCAAATCCGCTGCTGGGGCTCCCAAATGCACTTGGGAAATCCTCGATGATCTTCATGGCAGCGATCACTACCCTATTACCACAAAGATTAACGTTAGCACAACCACCAGCACACCAAAAAAAAAGTTTCTTACTGACTCAGCCAATTGGAATTGCTTTCAATCATCGTGTGAACAAATTTCTAATAATATCTCGATCTCATCAAACATAAACCAAGAAACGGCCAGAATACAAAAAATTATACGCTGTGCAGCCCACTTGACCATAAAGCAAACCAATAGTAGATCAACAAAACCCATTGTTCCTTGGTGGAGCTTGGAGTTGGCTACCCTCAGATCCAATAAGCAAGCAGCTTGGCGAGATTTCAAACGTGATCGCTCCATGTATAAACTCGTCATATATAAAAAAGCAAATTATCTTTTTCGGTTCTGTGCTAAAAAAGCCAAAAGACTAAGTTTTCAAAAACTTACCAGTTCCATAGGCCCATCATCTAACCCAAAAAAAATCTGGTCCAATATAAGGATGCTCTCAGGTACTTTTAAGCAATCTTGCTTTACAATGTTAAACACATCAAATGGCCCTATTTTCTCTACCAATCAAATTTCGAAGCAATTCGCCTATCACTTCTCAGATATATCATCAGACACCAACTTTTCTACACAATTTTTAACTAATAAAGCACTACTAACTGATACCAATTACTACAGTCCCAATAACATCTCAACTTCTGCAAAATATATCGAAACAACCATACAAATGTCTGAATTTGAACAAGTTCTGAGCTTAGTTAAAGGGAAAACCCCCGGCACAGATAGAATTTCATATCCTATTATAAAAAATTTTTCTATTCCTTTAAAAGAAAGAATACTTAAATTGTATAACTCTATCTTCGATGATGGTGTTTACCCACAAGTTTGGAAAACATCCGCCATTATTCCTATACATAAACCTAAAAAGTTAATTTTAATCTTAATCTCAATCTTAATCTTAACTCTAGAAGAAATATTTCTAAAGACATAAATTTCTAATAAAACAGATAGAAATGTTTTTAATGTAAAAGATAATTTAAAAAAAGAGATTTTTTACAATAATATTAACTATTCTAATAAAATCATAAAGAAATTTTTCAGTTTTTATTAGAAAACCATTAAAAATGTTTTGTTTAAAATTTTTTTGAAATGTATTTTGTTAGTTCCTTCATTGAATAGAGATATTTAAAGAATCTGTTTGAAATGAAACTAAAATTTTTGTAGAGAATCGTTGGTCAAGTTTATAGAAGATCATAAAAAACTTCAAATAAAATCCATAAAAAATTATGGAATTTTATTTCTTAAAAACTTGACAACAGTAAAATATAAGTTATGACTTCATTAGCGAGAAAACTTTTGATCACAATCTCTATGACAAGCACAATCACACTTCAATTCTGTGTGTCTTTTGCGTTACTTTGTTGCACCCAGCTTAAAATAACACGTAAACTATAACAAATATGTATAAAGAGTATTTCTGCATAGTTTTTAACCTAAGCAGAAAAACCTAATAGCGGGATTATCTTATTAAAATTCACTAGAAATCTTGGAATATTAATAAGATTTTTTTATTAATAATACTTACTTAAATTTTAAAAAATGAAGAGAAAGCCTTTCTAATAAAACTCACTAGAAATCTTAGAAAATTAATAGGAAAAACCTTCATAATCACATAATGCAGTAATATTTAAAAAAGAGAAACCTTCTTCATGAAGTCAAGAAGAATTCATTCTTAAATAAGAGAGAAATCTCTATCTTTGACATAACATTTGAAAAATTATTTTTAAAATAAGATGAAAGCTTCTTCATCAAATCAAGCAGCAATATTTTAAAAGTAAGATGAAATCTTCAAATAAAACAAGTATAAATGTTTAATAGTAAACTACATTTTAAAAAAAAGGAAAAACCTTAAAAAAATATTTTAAACTTGTTTAATAAAATCAAGAAAAAATTTATTAAAAATAAGAGGAAAACCTTCTTAACCCTTTCAATGGCTAAGCAAAACTAATATCAAAAGAATTTTTTGAGGTAATTTTCCTATCATTTAGGTTCTAAAAAGAAAAAAAAAACATACCTTTGATTTTTACCTGCGGCACTTACGTTTTGCAAGCTTGTGCAAAGAAAAAAATTGTTTTGCTTCTGTTCGGCACAATTTTTTTTTTTTTTGTAATCCCTTGAAAGCTTTTCAACTCTTATGATCTTTGTTTTTGAAACCCTCTTTACATTCTTATCATAACAGCCATAAAAAGATGTAAAAAAATTAATTTGATTTCTGTCCGGTTGATGTTTTCTTATAAAATAAGTCAAAAAACATTTTGTTGCTTTTCTTCGGCACAGAATTGAAAATTGAACTATTGTAACTTTAATGTCAAATATCTCTTTAAATTTATTTTCATCATCTTGGTTCATCTTTTTTTCATAGTAACAAACGATTTGATTTAAAAAAAGCGTTGAAAAAAAAAATATAATAATTACTCTCCGATGTGTCCAAAATATTGGGCAAATCCACTGATAGGGTTAATAAAATGTTATAATAACTTAAAGTTTTCATTAGAAAATTTTTTTCTAAATGTTTTATTTGGAATTTCTTTTGACATATTGGCATCTTCATTTAATTAAGATATTTAAAAAATATTTGAAAATTAACTGAAACGTAAATGTTTGTAGAAAAACGTTGATCAGACAAGTTTTTAAAAAGATCATAAAAAGCTTCCAGCAAAGTCTCTATACAATTTTTGAATCTATATTCCAAAAATTTTTACAACAGTTAGAATATAAATTATGACTTCGTTAGCGAGATAACTTTCGATCACAAACACCATACCAGTTTCAACTCTTATTTTGTGTGACTTTATTAGTACTATCTCTCTCTTCCATTAATTATCCACAAATTCTGTTTCCAAAAAATTTATGACAGTAATAAATTCTTAGCTTATTGTTGTTGACAAATTTAACTTCAAAAAAACTAAAACATAAATCCCAATTCTTTTGCTGCTTAAGCTTTCAACAAGAATTTGAATATAATTATAATTCACGATAATCTTGATGAACAAACGTGTTAAAGTTACTGGAAAATTTAACATACCAAAATTTATCAAACTCATGAGGTGAAAAAAAATTCATCAAACTGTCAAAAGTATTTGCGATCATTTCAATTAAAGCGCTGCTTTGAATCTTTTTAAGCACATGTCAAAGGATTGCAACAAATCGATCCATCTAAGGATTAACATTTAAAAGCTACCATATAGAATTCTGGCAATCAATCAAAATTGTCAGCAACTTTTGTTAGTTTTGAGCATTTTTGAAGGTTTCACACGCAGCTATTTTTAGAACTGTGATCAGTGGTACGAGTGTTGCGCGTTGCGACGTCATTTATTAGTAAGTATATTGATATTATTGATTATAACTTTATTGTTGATTATAAGTGCCGTTAATTGAATTTGCTTTATTGCCAAAATGGCAGAAACAACAACAAGAACAACTGCAATAACAAAACGAATATCTTGTATAATTATTTGTTCCGTTTGTCTGAAAACGACAGACAACGTTTCCATGCTGCTGCCCACCGGTGGGCGATTCACTTGTTGTATATCTCAATCAATTTAAGATACATGCGCTAGCTTTAAGCTCGCTCTTTCTCTCTTTATCTCTCTCTCTCTCTCTCCGCCTGATCTCCTTCGATCACTTAGTTAGAGATGTTAAAATAAATTAACTCATTCGCTTTAAAAATAAATCGCGAATTTTTAATTGAATCTCTACCTATATTTTTTTCAACCTGTTTGGCGACATTCTTCAACGATCAAAGTCGATGACGTTGCTCAGATTTCTGGTGTTGGTTGGCGATCATGCTGATGTTGCTGTTGTTGTTGTTATTGTTGCTGTACTGATCATTCAATGCTTAAGTGTGCTCGAGTTGGTAGAAGTGTGTGTATCTTCTTTGTATGCATTGTTTTTGTAGTCAATCCAGAGCCTTTTTTTTAAGTATTGATCAATTGATAGTACCAAGTCCAACGAAAGAAAAAAAAAATAGCAACATCTAGTAATAGCGAATATAGTCACATTCTTCGCCTCTTATCAAACTCTAGCAACTCTTGAAGCTCGCTCAACCGATAGCTAGCTGGGCGAGACTCATTTTAATATTGATTTATTTATGGAAAATAGAAGAAAAGTTATTTCAGTGCAAATGTTCTGAAGGATGTTGACTCTTGAGCTACATAATAATTATTGCTATCAGTGCTGCCACCTTTTGCAAATAACGAGATGAAGATGATACTGTACAAAGGTCCCTAACCTAATTATATAATGATGAATAACTTATTATATCATGATGTTTGGTGAATGATTATGGAAACGTGGGGAGAGGGGCCAAGAGAAGTGATAGAGGATTGGTTATGTAAAGTGGACATAAGATAAATCTTTCAGGAAGTTAATTGTGCTAAATTTACCTGAGTAAAAATAAAAATATTTACCCCACAACAGTGGCCGAACAAGACCTAGGTTAGGTTAGGTTAAGTTAGGTTAAGGTAGCAGCAGGTCTTTACAACGGCTCACTTAACCGAATTGATCCGCTGTGATACCACAGAATGGAAGATGAGAGTAATCATGTGAAACTTTTGTGTAGGATGTTCTTAATGTGGCAGAAAGCTTTAGAAACATGTGATGAATCTAAAGCAAGTGTTATGCCTTGATCTCAGTCAAATCCAGTTACTAAGCGTTCCACTCCACAAACTTTCCTATCACCAGCAAGCTTTTCGTTGTAAATTGATGTGTATTAAAGTTCTTTTGATTAGAAAAAATTAAGGAAAGAAAGATTAAGGCGTAGGACCATGGCCTGGCCAAGATTTGAACCCGGGACCACTGGGCGCCAGTCAAGCGCGCTACAACTAGACTATCGAGGCCGCCAGAAGACCAAGACTTGAATTTAAATATTTTTCTCGGCCTTACAAGGGGCGTTTTGCAGGACTTTTTGGCCAAACAGCGGCCGTACTAGGGTCGTACAGCGGCGTCAAATTCCGTTTATAAATAATCTCGACTGTACAATGAGCTTACAGCGGCTGTACATCGGCCAAACCGTGATTATTCTACAATAAAAATGAACTGCTTTTCAATTGGAACTTCATGCGTACACAAGTGGCGATACTAACAACATGAGTATCGCCGAGTGAGGCTTGCTTTATCTAGCGCATACGTTTGCTGTTGAATAAGAACTTTAAAAATTTGGTGCCATACAACGAGTGTACAAGTTAATTTTAGCCTTGTACGGCCGTTGTCCGACCCAACTTTCGGCCGCTAAGCTTTTTTGATTATTTTTAGACCATGTATAACCCTTGTACGGCCGCACGGCCTATGTTCGACCGCTGTTCGTAAGCTTATATTTTTAAGTATAGAACAGTGGCAGAGATAGGGAAAGAAATAATTAATTAGGTATATCATTTATTTTTCAGAATATTTTAAAAAATTTAATGCCTCCTTCCTATAATATTTACCCGAGCAAAAATAAGAACTTTTTTAAATTTTGTGATTTATTGTGATCTATTCCTTGAATTTTTACATGAATTTTATTGTGAGCTTTAAGCTCAATAAACGATTTTAAACTATCAAACAACTAGAATTTGTATTTAAAATCAAGTATGATTTAAACTATCAAACATTTAGAATTTGTATTTAAATCATATAAAATCAACAACTGTGAGCTTTTTTAGATCAAGTTAGTTTGAAAAAGGCAACAAAAACAATAATAACTCTGTATAGAGTCAATCACACAGCAGACTAGACAACGTGTTTCGGAAATCGCTACATTCCCTCTTCAGTAGTCTTGAGTGATTCTGCTCTGACCAATCCACTGTTGAAAGTCTTATATAATTTGACACTTGCTCAAACAGGCTTGCTCAAATTCAAAAGGCTTGATCTAAAAATAGCTGCTGCTTTAATGTCATATGATTCAATGGCCGATGAGAACATTAAAGTTCATACGAATTTGTTCGAACAAGTGTTAAATTATACAAGACTTTAACTGTGGGTTAGTCACAGCTGAATCATTCAAGACTACTGAAGAGGAAATGTAGCAATTTTCGATACAGGCTATCTAGTCTCCTGTATGATTGACTCGTTACAGAGTTGTTGTTTATTTATTTATTTTTTTATTTATTATTATTATTCATCAAACAGAGATTTATTCTCTTAATGACTACCTAAAATTTGAAAATACAGTATATTATAACAATTTGATACAGGCAACGTTAAGTTATTGGAATTATTACATACACTATTAAAATATAAAAGCAGAGAATTCTTGAAGACACTCCTACTTAAACCTAGATTAAAGTCTATATCTTGACATACTGAATTTGCTAGTTTTAGCAACGAGTGATTGGTTCGTTCATATTGTAGTTTACTCTTTGAAATGGCTCATCAAATAATCTTTGAGATCTCAGATCACGTGAAGGTACGTGAAAGCATAATTGAAAAAGCATATAGTCTACAATATAGTCTATATGCTTTGAGAACCTTAGTTTATTATCAAGTATAACTCCAAGATCTTTCCCTTTAGTTATTCTAGACAATGTCATAATTCTGAGTTTTTATGTCTAAACTACGGGCGATAAAATTCGATTGAAAGTCAAACTTTGGCATTTAGATATATGCAGCGGCAGTAAATTGTCGCTACACCAAACAGATAATTGGAGTAAATCTCTTTCAAGATTCAAACAATCGTTTGTATTTTTTATAATAGAAAAAATCTATATGTCATCAGCATACATTAAACACTGAGAAAATGTTATTTTTTAGGAATGTCGAATGACGAATAAAAGAAACAGAAGTGGCCCTAAGTGACTGCCCTGCGGAACTCCTGAAGAAACCAATATAGCATCTGATAGTATATTGTTAATACGAACAAATTGTATGCGTCCTATAATGTATGACTCGAACCATTTTAAAAAGTTAGAGTGAAAGCCAATAAATTCGAGTTTTTCTATGAGTAACTCATGATGAACTCTATCAAAGGCTTTTGAAAAATCTGTAAATATAACATCACATTGATGTCCTTCTTCAAAACAATTCAAAATATATTTAGAAAATATGGCCAAATTTGTTGTTGTTGACCTTCCCGTGATGATACAGTGATATAACCTCTTTTATTAAAAAAGTGAGCCTGTTATATACTCATTTTTCAAAAAGTTTATTGATCGTGGTTATTTACTTATTGGACGATAGTTAGAGATTCGTTTTTAGCACCGGACTTATGAATGTAAGGAATTTTCCAATCCGTTAGAAATTCGCCTTTTCTTATTGATTGATTAAAAATTTTCGTTAATGGTAAACATAACGCGTCTGCGCAACTTTTTAATAGAATGGGTGAAAACCATCCCACCCGGGTAGTTTATCAAGGTTTAATTGCTTTAACCGTTCCCAAACTTCTATTGAGCTAAGTTCTAGGTCACCTATATTAAGTAAATAACAGGATGAGTCTGTTAAGGTATTTGTATTTGTGATGTTTAAAGAAACATATACTGATCGAAAGAATTCCGCGAAAATATTGCAAATTGATAGAGGGACAGATGTTGTATTGTCCATGTATTGAATAGTATAAGGAATGCCCGTAGACTTATTTTTGCTATTAATAAAATGCCAAAAACTTTTACTATTGGTTGTTGTTGTTGTTTTTGTTGTTGCCTTCTTACTTACATCTTCAACTTACAATTACATTCAAGTAGAAATTCAAAGAATCACAGTTATCAAATTTAAAAAGTTTTTATTTTTACTAGGGTAGGAACTATAAGAAGAAGGCATTAAATTTGTATCAATATCTTGAAAAATAAGTGGTATACTTAATTAACTATTACATTACTTATCATCTAAATTGTTTAGTGGTACTGCGTATAGCATTTTTCGCAAAGATAGTTGCTTGAATTCCTCAGGATTAACTCGTGGTGGAGGTGTACTAATTGCAGTTCGTAATGACTTAACTACTAATCAAATAATTCTGCCATCTATTAACCCTCAAAGGCCGGTTAATTTTGATATCGATCAATTAATTGTGAAAATTTCGTTTCAATCAGAATTTGATCTTTTCGTTATAGTAAGCTACATACCACCGAGGAGTACCTTGGAACTGTATAATATTCATGTGGAAAATTGCATAAATTTGCTTGATAACTTAAGTCCTTCCCAACATATCGCATTCACTGGTGATTTTAATCTTGGCAATTAGATGGAAATTTGATTATGATGAAATGAATCTTATGCCTACTAATACTTATAAGCAATGATATTGAATCTTCCCTCGTAGACTTTTTCTATCAATACGATCTAATACAGATAAATAATATTCCTAATGATTTGGGTAGAATACTAGACTTAATTTTTATCGATAAAGAACTTAGCGTTAACATTGAAGTACCTATGGTACCTATTTTTAAGAAAACACTACACCATGTTCCTTTATTGGTTGAATTTTCAATTTTTCATTATCAAAATCCCGTACAAGGAATTAGGTACTATAATGATTATAGTAAAACCAACTTTGATGCAATAAATAATTATCTTCAGCTTGTCGCATGGAACGACATCCTATCTGGAATGGACTTTAAATCAATGTATGATAAGTTTGTAAAAATTTTGAATGAAGCTATAAACTTATTTGTTCCAAAAAAATTTGTAAATTCAAATAGGAATCCACCTTGGTTCAATAGAAGACTTTCAAACCTAAAAAACATAAAAAATAAAGCATATAAACGTTTTAGAGAAGCCAAAACTGATCCTCAGTTAAAATTAAATTACCTTCAGCATCAAAGATAATTCGACACACTCAATAAATTTTTCTGAATCTAAAATTAAAAATGACACTAAACATTTTTGGGCTTACATAAATACTAAAAGAAAAACGAATGGCCTACCTAGTACTATGTTTCTTTTGGACTGCTCATCTGATAACACTCAAACCATCTGCAATCTCTTTGCTAACTATTTTAAATCTGTGTTAATAAACATAAACATAATCTAGATATTGGAGATTTGCATTTCAATGAACTCGACGTAGAAAGAGCCCTTAATCGTCTTAAAAGTAAAAAGACGGGAGGGCCCGATGGTATTGTACCCGTTAAACTTACAGACTGCGCGGCATACTTATCTGTTCCCTTTTTTAAATCTTAAGAGAATCATTAGACAGCGGCACCTTCCTCGAAAGTTGGAAATTGTCTCTTATCGATCCATTCCACAAAGCGGGTCCCAAACAAAATGTAAGCAACTATAGACCGATCTGCAAAATCTCTTCCATCCCTAAATTATTCGAAAAAATTATTTATGACAAGATTTCGACTCAACTTAACTCTGAGCTATCTGATCAACAACATGGTCTCAGAGCTGGTAGGTCTACTTCAACAAACTTGGTCCTTTTTTGTAACTATGTTATAAAAACTTTTGAAAATCATTTGCAAACCGATGTTATTTTTACTGACTTTGCAAAGGCATTTGATAAAGTAAACCATAACAAATTACTGAAAAAGCTGCGTAGCCTAGGTTTTCATTCCAACTTGCTAAATTGGATTGAATTTTACATAAAAAACCGATATCAAATCGTTAAAATTAATAACATCAAATCAGAACCCATAAAAGTAACCTCTGGTGTACCGCAGGGTAGTCGCTTAGGAACTCTAGTATTTTTGTTATTCATAAACGATTTACCTTCAGTCATCAAACATTCACAATGTCTCCTATTTGCGGATGATTTAAAAATATATCGGTCCATAAAATCTTATCATGATTGTATGCTCTTCCAATCTAATATAGATTCCGTCTCTAATTGGTGCGATGATAATAGCCTGCCCTTAAATATTTCTAAATGCAAGATTTTTTCTTTATTTAGAACCAATATACCTTTAATTAGCACTTATTCCATCAAACTGTCTGCCCTAGAACGTGTCACATCTAAAAAGGATCTCGGGATCGTCTTGGATCGGCGCCTAAATTTTACAGAGCATGTTAACTACATTGTTTCGAAAGCTTGGTCTATGCTCGGTTTCCTTAAAAGAAATTCTACTGCTTTTTCTGACCCTTATGCTCTCAAAACTCTATATAATGCTATATAGAGCATATATAATGCTATATAGAGTTTTATATATAGCATTATATAGCATTATATAGAGTTTTACCTATATATTTGGTAAGGTCTCAGTTGGAATACTGTTGCATAATCTGGAATCCTTCTTACGTGGTGCACTCTATCAGAATCAAAAGAGTCCAAAAAACTTCACAAGGTACGTAGTTCGTCAATTCAATTGGCGGATTGAAATGCCTTTTAACAAGATGTGCGTTAATAAATACTCACAGCCCTATTCTGGTTGTTAGCTTAACAAGAAATAGTTAAGGAGCTCTTGTTAAGCTGATTGTTATGTTATGTAAATGTTGGTATTCTTAAAAATCATTAACAACATAAAAGCTTAAAAAGCTTTTAACAGTCACCATGCATGGTGAAAATCAATATGCCTATTGAAAGAAGAGATGCGCTATATAAACAAATGCTTCGAGTGCAGCTTGTGACTTTGCAAGCGCTTGAAAAATTTGCCACGGCTACTGAAGGATTTCATTATTAACACTTAAAATAAGTAAAAAATTCTTCCATTTTTCAGTTTAATGTATTTAAACTCAATATTATATTATAATTTGAATTTTTTTTTAATATTTTCACAACAATTTTCTATCTAAGCACATACATTTCAGTCGTTGTTAAGACTTTTTCTGTTATTAACAAAATTGTAAGGAAAAGAGCTTTTAAATTTGCAGCAGAATACGAAACCTTAACAAATTGTTAATATTAACTATTTTGTAAATGTGGTGAGCTTAGTTAAGCTGCCAGAATAGGGCTGTCAATCCCTTGAACGTCGTCGAAAGCTCTTTTTTGTTATGTTTGTAAGGGACTTAATACAAAATCACATAAACTGCCCTAGACTACTCGTTATGCTTAATTTCTATGCTCCTACTCGACATCTTCGAGAACAATTTCATTTTCGTGATAGTCACCACCGATCAAATTATGCCCAGAATGAACCAATTGCTCGTTGCATCAAAGAAACAAATTCAATTTTGCCATCTATTGATATCATCAATTTTATTTCTCGTTATTCCTTTAAGAATAATGTCATTATAGTTCTAAGTCAACTTAATAATACCTGAAATACCCTTATCTCAGTTATAGATATAAATCCCTCTATATTTTTCCTCTTTTCCTTTTTTGACATGATTTTTGAAATTTTGTCAATCCTGTGGGCGGAATATCGACCCACGTCGACGTAAATACAAAAAAAGTAAAAAAACAAAACAAGGAAAGGGGAGAAAGGAAAATAAAACATAAATCCTGTTAAGTTAAGCAAAACCTGTTTAGAATAAGTTAGTTAAGCAAACCTGTTACAATAAGTTATATAATAGTAAATTAAAGTAGTCTGCCAGAGTATTTACTCTATTGATGAATGAATAAATAAATAAATATATAAATAAACTACCTTTCTTTCCCCATCTCTGCCATTGTTCTTTATTTACCCGAGTAAAAATATCAGTTGACGAACAGCGGCCGAACATCTTCCGTATGGCCGTACAATAGTTGACCATAGTCTAAAAACAATCCAATACAAGCATACAAGGCCTAAATTAAGTTGTACGCTCGTAAAAACTTAGACCAAACAGCGTCCGAACAAAGCCTGGTTCCATAAAATGTAGGGCCTTACAAAATAAAAAAATAAATTTGAAAGATTCTATAAAAAGATACAGCAGAATTGGTTTTTTGCTTTAAACGCACTCAGTTTAAGAGATATAGAACTATAAATTACATATTTCTGATCAGAATATATAAATTATTTTTTTTGCATAAATCAGAAATAAAATTGCAAAAAACTCATCTAGTGTACATATCAGGGCTGTAGCCAAGGGGGGAGTTTTCGGGGTTCAAACCCCCAGAGGGTCAAAATTTTAATAATAATTACGTATAAAAGTCTTTGTTATGGGTTAAATCGTGTAAACAACAATAGTGGAAACCAATAATGAACCCAATAGTTATCGCTTCAAACGTGAACATTCAAAATTACCATCACTATTGATTTCACTACCCATGACAGCGGCAGTTTGTAGATTATGGTAGTGATGATAGCAGTAAGGCCAACAAGAATGACATACATACACATGTATACTGAAAAAACCATTCTAATTCGAACCGCCTAGAAAGATTTTAAAGCATACTTCAGCCAACAACTGATTTTAATTTTCCCTAGAGCGTTTCTATAAAAATTAAAATTTCAGCATCCATGGTATTGTCGCTGGAGGTGGTTGTCTTACTCCAAATATGCCAATGGAGCTTATTGTAAGTTTTGCGTTTTCTTTAACTCTGCTTATAGCGGCTTTGCATCACAGCTTCTTAATAATTTATGGCACAAAAAGTTTTTATTGAATAAATTCTTCGGCCCTTTTCATTGCGACTCTTTTATAGTCAATAGTTTTTTACTGTCGAATTAAAGATATAAGCCTAAACCTAGTTTAATTTTTGAGGAATGCTTAAAGTCATTCATGAGTTATAAAAAGTTGTCTTACATTTTCCAGAACTCTGACCCGAGGTTAAAGTTTTAAGTCAATTGTTTAAGTAATTTTGTGAATTTTTAGGTTTCAAGATTTATTAAGTTTTTGTAAAAGTTTTTTTGTCTCTAAAATTTTATTACTTTGAGATAAATGAGATATCGATCTCATACCTAAAATTTCTTAAAACATACCTCCGTAATGCAATGGACGAGATCCTTTTGAATGGATGTGCATCCCTTAGCACACATAGTGATCGCACAAAAACAGAGCAGGACGTGTTGGTAGAATTTGTAAAAAAGAAGACTTATTCTGCGCATTATTCTGTCTCACGAACAAGCACACCAACGATGAGAAAGACACGAGAAGCGATACTTTTTTCCCATTCAAAATTGTATTGCTTCTCGTTTCTTTCTCCTCGTTAGTGTGCTTCGTCGTAAATAAAAATAGTTCAGTTAATTTTTAATTAAAGTTTTTCTTTATGACCTTGTTATTTACTATGTTGATTTTATATGATTTAAA
Organism: Dichetophora obliterata; assembly: GCA_963920525.1. NCBI lineage: Eukaryota > Metazoa > Arthropoda > Insecta > Diptera > Sciomyzidae > Dichetophora > Dichetophora obliterata. The sequence continues at coordinate 231,547,861 of OY986436.1, read as the reverse complement.
TACAAATTCTAAATGTTTGATAGTTTAAATCATACTTAATTTTAAACACAAATTCTAGTTGTTTGCTAGTTTAAAATCGTTTATTGAGCTTTAGGTCAAGGTTAGAAAAATTAATTGTGCTAACGAATTTTTTCCAAAGAAACAACAACAACAACGCTACCAATATGAAAAGGAAATTTAATATTTTTAATATTTTTTTATATTATTTCCATACAAAAATTTTCAAAATTCAAATAACTTAATTTTTATTGTTTCTTTTTTAATTACTTACAAAATTTTTGCAGAAGTATTTTATTTCACAATAAATATTTTAGCTTGAATGTAAATAAGCTTTAGTATGCAAGCACTCAAAATCTTTCTAACAATATCTTGAAAGTGAGGATCGCATAAAAAATAATAGAGTTATTTCAATTTTAGTGAAAATAAATTAAAAAATTTTTTAAAAAAACCCGAAAACATCATTATCTTTAATGCTATTGCAAAACTATAAATTTTTTGATGCAGATTTAAAGAGCCTTTCCCCGCCTTTAATATCTGACAGTTTATATTTTTTTTAACAACTATTCTACCAGGCAATATATTTATGAAAAACATGATTTTTGGAGGTTTTTGCAAAATGTTGTAGCTCACTACCGGCTATCGTAACAGCCAAAAAATGTTGAAAAACGCTATCAAATTGATTTTAAAGCCGAATGTCCGTATCATAGTGTCAATATTATTCGAGTAACAGTGTTTTTCTAAGATTTTCACGCCCTTTGTCGAATAACGCCCACTTTTTGACCATAATTTGTAATAATTGTGCCTACCCCTGTACTAAATTTTAGTATCCTAGTGTCAAAATTAACTGAGATACAGTGTTTTTTAAAAGTAACGCGCCCTTTGTCTATTACCGCCCACTTTCCTTATAGTGTTTTGTAATAATTCTACACATTCTTGTATTGAATTGTATTGAACTAGTGTGCATATTATTGCAAAGAGTGTCTTTATAATATTGCCACGCCCTTTTGTCCAATAACGCCCACTTTCTTAATCGTAACTTGTAAAAATGTTCCTACTTCTGTACCAAATTCCAGTACCCTAGTGTCAATATTAAGTTTATTTTTAAAGGATTACAAATGGAACTGTTTCTAATGGAAGTCGAGGCACTTTAATATATTTACTTACATATATAAAAAACTTAACTTGAAAATGAAATGAAACAATTACTTGTTTATTTTAATGTTTCCATTTGAATAAAAAAAGTTCATCAAACCCCCCCCCCCATGGGTAAATACTGGCTACGGCCCTGATACATATTATCAATAAATGTAACAATGTAGAACTTTCTTAAATTTTTTTATTATTTCGAAAGGTGCACTTATTAGCAACCAATGTAACCAACAAAAACAATATTTTGCTAGTATAGCCACGAACAAAAATCAACAATCATCTCAACTGTAATGCTTTTCCCACACTTCATCCACTCTATTGGCTACATATTTTTTCTTTTTTTTTTTAATTAAAATATTTTTATCTGTATGATTCACCAAACAGAGTTCAAGCAAACACTACAGATTAAATTTCTACGAAAATCCTCTAAATTATGCAATAAAATTAACGTTGAAGTGCATTTCAACAACATTTTCAAAAATGCATTTTCAATAAATTCAAAATGTTTACGACTTTCTCACAGCTCTTCTTTTGCTTCTTCGTCTTGTATGGAAATTAAAAAAAAAAAATGTACATAAAAAATTTTGAAGAGAACTGAACGTAAATTATGCAAGAATCTCAACAACCTAAACTCTCGTTGGCATATCTTACAACTGATATAAACAGCGCAGAATTACCTGTAAATACAAAGAAAGAAATCGAATTGAAATGAAAATTAATTGATTTTTGAATTTGAAATTGTGTATAACAAAGAAATAACATACTGAATGCAGCTTAAATCAAGCAAAGTTCAAAATTTGACACAAGTGCTACTTCTATGCATAAATATATTTACATGATTATTCTATTATTAAATAAAGCTTTATTTGCTTATAAGTTTTAAATGACAATTCAATATAAAAAGACTCATCAACAGGTTACAAAAACACTTATCAAAATACTTCAGACTAAAAAACGGGTGAACAAGAATATCAACAATAAAAAAAAAAGAATAAACTTAAAAAAAGTATCTGTGCACATGTTAAGTAAAGAATCATCAGCAGCAGCAGAAGCAGCAGCTGAAGATCAAGCAAAACCAACTGCAATCGGTTCTAACAACTCATAAAGTGTTTAAGACAAACATCGGCTATCGGATATAACGAGATACCGACAACAACAACAACAACAACAACACCAGCAACAGCAGCAACAACACGGCTGGCTGGAACGCACTCATCACAACTTATAATCATCATAATCATCAATGCAAGCAAACCAGAAGCTCAGCAGTATCTGCCACTCACTCAGCTATGTGTATATATATATATCTATCTGGATATCTATCTAACTGCTTGTTCATCATCCACAGTCCACGAACTACTAGGATGCGTTGTAAGAATTTGTTACTCAAATATTGACAGAATCGTTTTGCTGCTGAATTGTTGACAAAGTTCTTGCTGTTGCTGTTGTTGTTCTTGTCGCTGGTGCTGATGATGACTTTTCTCTGCTTGTTTTGGTGTTTTCCGATATTTAGCATCTCTTGTTTAATACAGTTCAGTCCATTTCGTCTCCGATGTCGTTTGATAGTTTAAGACAAGCATCATCATCTTTGGTATCTGTAAGCGTCTTCTTTGTGTCAATAGAAGATTATAGGTTTAAAGAGCCATGAATATGAACAGTGGTAAAAGTGATAAGGGATTGTAAGTAAAATTGATTTTGTCAAGTTAAATCGATACGACAGCATTTTTTTTAAAAAAAAGAAACTTTAAAAATTATAGAATGTTCAATTTTATAAACTTTTTAACAAAAAAAAAAAAAAAAAACAACTTCAAAACCACTACAAAGTAAAAAAAAATATTTTTATTATAACTTTTCACATTTATTCTTGGTCAAATTTGATAATTTATTTATATATATTATATATATAAATTGGAAATCTTATTATTTAAATTTTTTTTTCTATTTTATATTATTATCATAAATATATTAATTTCTCCATGAATATAAAACTTTTAAAGCCGGAGCGTTAATTTTATAAAAGACTGATTGTATTAGCGCCGACTTAAAAGGTTTCATATTCATGGAGAAATTAATATATTTATGATAATAATACAAAATAGAAAATGAATTATAATAATAAGATTTCCAATTTAATAATATATATAAATAGATTATCAAATTTGACCAAGAATTAATGTCAAAAGTAATTTAAAATTATTTATTACTTTGTAGTGGTTTTGAAGTTGGTTTTTTTTGTTAAAAAGTTTTTATTTCTTCCTTTTTAGAGATTATGACAGCAATTTTGCCCATTCTGGTAACGAATTTTGGAACCCTAGTGTCAATATTGGAGATACAGTGTTTTTCTTATAGTGACACGCCCTTTTAAAAACTCCGCCTACTTTCTTGATTATGTTTTGTTATAATTCTAGCTATTCTTGTACCAAATTTCCGTATCATAGTGTCAATATTGTTCGAGTTACAGTGTTTTTCTAAGATTTTCACGCCCTTTGTCGAATAACGCCCACTTTTTGACCATAATTTGTAATAATTGTGCCTACCTCTGTACTAAATTTCAGTACCCTAGTGTCAAAATTAACTGAAATACAGTGTTTTTTAAAAGTAACACGCCCTTTGTCTGTTACCGCCCACTTTCTTCATAGTGTTTTGTAATAATTTTACACATTCTTGTAGCGAATTGTATTAACCTAGTGTCCATATTATTCGAGAAAGAGTGTCTTTCCAATATTGCCACGCCCTTTGGTCCAATAACGCCCACTTTCTTGATCGTAACTTGTAATAATGTTCCTACCCCTGTACAAAATTCCAGTACCCTAGTGTCAATATTAACTGAGATACAGTATTTTTCTTATGTTGCCACTCCTTTTTCTCCAATTCCTCCCACTTTCTTGACCGTAAATTTTCATAATTATTCCTACCCCTGTACCTAATTTCAGTGTCCTAGTGTCAATATTATTCGAGTTACAGCGTTTTTCTAATGTTGGCACGCCTTTGTTGAATAACGCCCACTTTCTTGACCGTAATTTGTAATAATTGTTCCTATGCCTGTACCGATTTTCAGTACCCTAGTGTCAATATTAACTGAGATACAGTATTTTTCTTATATTGCCACGCCCTTCTATCCAATAACGCCCACTTTCTTGACCGTAAATTTTCATAATTATGCCTACCCCTGTACCTAATATCAGTGTCCTAGTATTAATATTATTTGAAATACAGCATTTTTCTAATATTACCACGCCTTTTATCACATAAGGCCCTCTTTTTTGGCAATAATTTTTAATAATTGTTCCTACCCCTGTAACTAATTTTAGTATCATAGTGTCAATATTATTCGAGTTACAGTTTTTTTTTATTATTTCCACGCCCCTTTGTTGAATACCGCCCTTTTTTAGACGGGCACCTCTAAATTAATGAAATATTGTTTACATGTAAGACATAGTCTTTTAAATGCAATACGAATTAACATATTTTCAAGTTATAGGAAAATGCAACCGAAAAAGTAAATAATATTTAAAGCTAATTGTTCAATACGGAGCATTTTCCGTACTGGCATTAACCATAAATGACATTATCGCTAAAGCTGTTCATTTATGGAATGCTTCACTTACTTTTTTTTTATAAGCGCGGGGTTAAAACCGAGTATAATTAAACTATAAACCTTTGTAAAAATTAAAAACTCCAAAAAAACAAAAGACTACCGACCACGGAACGAGAATAAAAAGATGATGACACTTCGATTTCTAATGTAGCAAGAGAGCAAGAAAGTGTATTTAAAATGCTTTTATACATATTTGTGAGAGCTTTTACTACAGTTTTTAAAGTAAAAACTTTAGTACATACTAACTTGTACAGTGGTAGTTTTAAGGTTTTTAGACAATTAAAAATACACAAATTCATATAAATTCAAAATAATAATAATTCTTTCGACGTTGACTTAACACTAATAATTAAATTATTTAAAAAGAAATAAGGTGAAAAAGCACTTAATTATAACAACAAAATACAAGTAACAAGCAAATCTGGACTTAAAATTAATTATATAGATGTTGATAGAAAGACGAAGAGACAGTATTAAGAAAAGTATAGAAAAATTGCATGCTTAAAGGTGTGCTTTTTAGGGAGACTTTTAATTCTAACAGGCAACTAATTCCACAATCTGATAGCGTTCACGAAAAATAGTCTGTTGGAGTTCAAATAATTATAAGAATAGTGAGGTTTAGATTTCTATTAGATCTACAAAATTGAAGCTTCTCAAACAGATAGTTGGGTGTTTTGGTATGTATCAAGTTATATAAGAATATGCAGTTTTTAGCATCCTGGTAATTAAAAATATTGCAACCAAGTATTTGATTGCTCACGTGACTGATGCGGTCAAACTTCCGAAGGCCATAAACATATCTTACTGCATTGTTGAAAGCATGTTGTAGCTTAAGTTTAGACCTGGAATGAATTCTACTATATGCAACATCCGAATAAGATATAATATGCATTATGAGCTGCTGTACTAACTTTTTCTAGTTGCGATAGGAACAAATGACGCAGCCCACCGTAAGTTCCGCAGGACGAAGTACACTTTTCTTGCTACTAAATTGATATGGTTTATGCAAGAAAGTGAGGAGTTAATGTAATAACCACGATTTTCACTCTATCAACAAAGTTCAGTTCGACCCCATTAAGATAAATAACTGGTCTCTATCTGTTGACAAAAAATTGCGGCAATCGGGCTAGTACTTTAGGAGTTATCGATGAACATACATTTAAAAAAAAACAAAAAAACAACCAACTTGAGAACCTCCTCTTTTTTGAAGTCAGTTAAAAATATGGAATTGAACTGACACGGCTGAAACCAAATTTGTTTTTTAAATATATCTTTTTTGTTATAAATATTAAACAGACAACATAAAATTTCCTTAGTTATGTTGTTAGTTAAGTTACTCCGAAAACTAGGCTTCCCTAGCTCAAGAAGAATCCTCAATGAAGAGGAAATTATTTGGCCAAATCGTAAGATTTATAACACCATCACAAATTACGAATCTTTTTGATTCTTTTTAAAAACTGTACTTTATTTGTGTCGGTGGCTCGTATTCAAATTGTAAGAACTAAAGTTTCTTAATTTTTTGAAGGCCATCTGTAACGAAATTATGGAAATGTTCATTTTATTCAAAAGCAAAAATCGTGAAAATGAGCTCATTTTCAATAAAACGCACCTTCATTGTTTATTTTCCGATTTTAATTAATAAGGTACTGTTGAAAAGTTATTTTAATAAAATACTATAATTTTTTTATATTTTTGGTATTTTTACCAGGGCTGCCAACTTTTACTACAAAAATTTCATCTGCTCATATTTTCAAAGATCAGTTCTATTTTAATTTTTTTTTTTATTTTTTCTATAACGCAACAAAATTTTACCTTAAAAATAAATAAAAATTTCGTTGAAGAAAAGATAAGTTTTTTCGCAATTTTAATTTTTTTTAACATACCTTATCATTCCTAACTTTCATACCGTTGAAAATATTAAGTCAATATGCTTAAAAAAGTCGTTTTTTAAAGATATCGACCCGTAAAATACTTTTTTAACGTTATCTTACTAACTAATTAAAATCGGATTATGAATAAACTTCCCAGTGAACCAAAACTACCGTTTTCGATTTCATTTATGACCCCTTTTCGGGTAGAAATGTTCATTTTCAGCACTCATAAATGAACGCTTTTTGTACCATTCGTCGGACTAAAATGTCTCCCAAAAATTAACCTTATTTTGTTCGGAAATGATTTAAAAAGAACCATAAATTGTCCTTTTTTTGTTCGGATGAGTTTAAAATAAACCCATAGAAAATTTCTTTTTCGGCACTCGCAAATGAAAGTGCGTGAAGATAAATTCGTAAATCCGACGCTAACTTAGCGAAGACTCAAACCAATACTTTTGATACGCAAAAAGTTAAATTCGTACTTTTTGCTAAGTACGAATTTAGTTTGGGACGAAATTTCCTCCCAAAATTAAATTCGTTCTTTTTGCAAAGTACGAATTTAACTTTTGGGAGGAAATTAAATTCGTACTTTTTGCAAACTACGAATTTAAATTTTGGGAATACGAGTTTAACTTTTGAATCGAATTTAGCTTTTGGCACAATTTTGAGTGCACAATTAAGACGTTTGCCACAAATATTTTTGAAAAAGTAGTGAAACTGGCGTGCATGGTACTAAGTTTCAATGCAAAAATTCTCAAAATCTGATCGAAAAATGTTTTTGAAATGCATATCATTAGACAGGTGATTACCCCACCTTTATAACGATATATAGCTTATAAGCGCACGATTTAGACTTTTGCCATAAATATTTTTTAAAAATTAGTGAAACTGGCGTTCATAGTACAAAGTTTCAATACAAAAATTCAAAAATTCTCAAAATCAGATCAAAGAATGTTTTTGAAATGCATATGATTGGACAGGTGATTACCCCACCTTTATAACGATACATAGCTTATAAGCGCACGATATAGACTTTTGCCATAAATATTTTTTAAAAAGTAGTGAAACTGGCGTTCATAGTACAAAGTTTCAATACAAAAATTCAAAAATTCTCAAAATCTGATCGAAGAATGTTTTTGAAATGCATATCATTGGACAGGTGACTACCCCACCTTTATAACGATTTATAGCCTATAAGCGCACGATTTAGACTTTTGCCATAAATATTTTTTAAAAAGTAGTGAATGTAAGGTTCAAAGTACTAAGTTTCAATGCAAAAATTCTTAAAATCTGATCAAAGAATGTTTTTGAAATGCATATTATTGGACAGGTGATTACCCCACCTTTATAACGATATATAGCTTATAAGCGCACGATTTAGACTTTTCCATAAATATTTTTTAAAAAGTAGTGAAACTGGCGTTCATGGTACTAAGTTTCAATGCAAAAATTCTCAAAATCTGATCGAAGAATGTTTTTGAAATGCATATCATTGGACAGGTGATTACCCCACCTTTATAACGATATATAGGTTATAAGCGCGCGATTTAGACTTTTGCCATAAATATTTTTTAATGTTTCAATGCAGGTTTTTAGAATTTTTGCATTAAAACTTAGTACTTTGAACCTAATATTCACTACTTTTTAAAAAATATTTATGGCAAAAGTCTTAATCGTGCGCTTATAAGCTATATCGTTATAAAAGTGGGGTAATCACCTGCCCAATAATATGCATTTCAAAAACATTCTTTGATGAGATTTTAAGAATTTTTGCATTTTTGTATTGAACCTTAGTACCAAGAACGCCAATTTCACTACTTCTTAAAAAATATTTATGGCAAACGTCTTAATTGTGCACTCAAAATAGTGCCAAAAGCTAATTTCGATTCAAAAGTTAAAATCGTACTTTGCAAGTTGAACGAATTTAATTTCCTCCCAAAAGCTAAATTCGTACATTGCAAAAAGAACGAATTTAACTTTTTGCGTATCAAAAGTATTGGTTTGAGTCTTCGCTAAGTTAGCGTCGGATTGACGAATTTATCTTCACGCACTTCGCAAATGAACCCTTTTTGAATCAATCGCCAGACGAAAATGCTTCTCAGAAACGAACCTTTTTTTCTTCTGAAATAAGTTAAAAAATTAACCATAGAAAAGTTGTTTTTCGGCTAAATTTTGTTTGAAAAAATTATTAGTTAGTTTATTATATACATAGATAATATGCATGTTATAGTAAACAAATTAACTATATTAAAAAATAATTGTGAAAAAGAAAGGCCCCAGCAGATAACTTAATGAATGTAATGAATTCATTGATGTTTTAATTGAAGTTTCAAGAAAAATCTTTACTTAAAGCATCTGCTGTCACGCACATTTTACTACTTAATGTGTTACAGTATTTTTAAAATTTGCCACCTTATGTTTGGATCACATTTAAACATTTATTTCATAAGTAAATAGCGATAATTTGTATAAAAAAATTATAGTTTAGTGTATCATTTAAAAGGTATTTTTTATAGAGTGATACAACTTTGAGTTTGCATCACTGCTTTATTTGACCACCCATATAACAACTGATAGTTGCTTTTTGTTTTGAATCGACTTACACCAGAGCAACGCGTGCAAATTGTGGAAATTTTTAATCAAAATAATGGTTCTCGTGCACTTCGTTCATTTTATGGCGTACATAATCGTCCTTCAGAGCTGCTTATTTGAAGAACAGTAGATCGTTTTCGGACCACATTTACTGTTACTGATAATGTGCATCCCGTGAGACGCCAAACAGTGCGCACTGAAGAATATGTAGCCGCTGACGAAAGCATTGAAGATGATCCTAATCAATCAATTCGTCGCCGTTCTCAGCAACTGGGGTTGTGTCCTTCCACTTTATGGAAGATTTTACGAAAAGATCTTGGCTTAAAACCTTTCAAGATTCAACTTGTGCAGGAATTAAAGTCAAACGACCATCGTATGCGCCGCCAATTCGGCGAATGGGCTGAAGCACAAATTGATATTGATTTTGAATTTCCATGGAAAATTTTATATTCCGATGAAACCCATTTTTGGTTGAATGGGTACGTAAATAAACAGAATTGTGGTATTTGGAGTGAGGAGAATCCACAAGCTTTTGTCGAAACACCATTACATCCACAGAAAATTACTGTTTGGTGCGCTTTATGGGCTGGCGGAGTCATCGGCCCATATGTCTTCGAAAACGATGATGGTCAGAATGTTACTGTCAATGGTGAACGGTATAGGAACATGATTCGAAGTTTTTTCGTACCTCAACTAGCTGGCATTAATCTTGCTGATATGTGATTCCTACAGAACGGAGCCACATGCCACACTGCGGGCGCTACAATTGATTTACTCAAGGAAACTTTTGACGAAAAAATAATTTCACGAAATGGCCCAATTAATTGGCCCCAAAGATCGTGTGATTTAACCCCATTGGACTATTTTCTTTGAGATTATGTAAAATCACTTGTCTACGTCAATAAACCACAAACAATTGAACACCTGAAAATCAACATTCGAAGAGTTATCGGCGAGATACGGCCGCAAATGCTGCTAAAAGTTTGTGAAAATTGGTGTTCGAGATTGCGCCTTGTACGCGCCAGCCGTGGCGGCCACATGGCCAAAATTATATTTTAAAATAAATGTCATAAAATTTTCTTTCTAATAAAGCCCGTTTTATTAATATTTAAAATATTTAACTATATTTTATTATGATTTAAACTTGTAACACTCTATAAAAACACCCTTCAGCATGTATAGTATTAATATATTGTGATAATAATAATATATCGAGCTCATTTAAGAATGCAAAAAAGAAACATTTGTGATTCATTTCTGAACTCATTTATGAACTCGTTTATGAACTCATTTATGAACAAAAATGGTTAATTTACGAGTGATTTTTACCTTCTAAAATAATTCTTTTTGGACTCAAAATAAGTTTTTTATGAATTTTGCAAAAGTGAAAAGTGAAGTTTTTATTAATGGGAAAAGTTTTAACGAATTTAATCTGCTATGGCAAGCACTTTTAAGCGACAAAATAATAAATCAAAAATTAAAAAAAAAACTATCCAAAAACGTTCGCAAAACTCTCATCTTACTCAAAACCTTCGTTTATGGTTCAGTGGGTTAATGTCAAAATTACAGGCAAATCAAAGGGCATGTCTTAAATTTTTCAAAAATAAAAAGCTGGCATACAACAAAATTATTTCTTTTATTATTTAAGCAACTTCATGGTTCATTCCATAAGATTAAAAAAAAAAATTCGCCCCACCATCATGAAAAAAAAATTAACAAAAATATATGAATTTAAAAATTAATGATGGCATATTTTAATTACTACGGGCCTTACCAATAGCCATTTTAATGGCGACTCTAATTCTATAGAAATAATGTCAGAAAAGCTTACACTTAATTTATAGTAGACATTAAATCGACTATTGGTAAGGCCCTAAATGTTTTCTATAATTCGAAAAGTTTAAATTTTTTAGAATTATATTTAAAGTTAATGCCAAAAATGTTCATAAAGCAACAGGTTGAACGCAAGATCTTTGTAGAATAATCCACCAAGCTGACTAGATAGACTACACAGACAAATATTTCATTTACTCGGGAAGAGGTCCCGATGTTATACGTCGAGACGGTGTTGGCTTTCTTATGAGTAAGAAAGCGAAAAACTATTGTAATGGAATCCAATCAACGGCAGATTTATGTGGTGCCGTTTCTACTCTCGAGCAAGAAATATAACCATTATTTTAACGTATGCCCCCACTGAGCAGGCCAAAATATCTATTAAAGTCAGTTATCAAGAGTAACCAGCGAAGCACACAAAAAAGGCGTTCTCATAGTTATGGGTGACTTCAATGTGAAAATCGGTTCCGAGAATCGCAACATAGAGCATTTAATGGGAAATCATGGGCCTTGCTTTAAGCCCGTATGATACTTCATTGTTTTGTCCAATTTCAAAATCTGAAAAAAGTGACGCGTGAGCTAGACAGATATATATTGTTGGAAAAGGATGAAAACATGCATCGTGCCACTTTTTTACTTCTCCCTGTTCTCTCTCTGTTTTTCTTGGCTGCGGAAGAAAGAGCTCAAGCTTGTTTTTGACACTTAATATTTGATCAAAACTAAACGACGAACGAATTGAGAGAAACGTCAAAAACAATGCATTGAAAATGCTTTCCGTCGCACATTTTTTTGTCCAATTCGTACTATATGCGTATTCACACTTCTTGAATTTTAGCTTTAGCACTATTTCAACTGCTCTAGTTTCATTGTCAATGAATAAAAATTGGACAATACAATGAAGTATCATACGGGCTTTAAGATCGAAAATGGTGAACTGCTCATTGAAACATGCAAAGAGTCTAATCTCGTCATTAGTGGATCGCTCTTCTCCCACAAAGCATGCCAAAAAGCAACTTGGGTCTCTCCAGACAACGTAAACGAGAACCAGATAGATCATTTCTGCATAAACAGACTGTGGAGAAAGTGCCTCCTAAACGTACGAGTAAAACTCAGTGCCGAATTAGGGTCGGACCACCCTTCTCTTGATTGCAAAAATTTGACTAAGGTTAGCTGCTGTACAGAATCCGAACGAAAAGAGAACCCAAAAATTCGACATCGGAAAACTAAAGTCGAAAGAGGTCTGAGAAGCTTTTGACAGCGTGCTCGTGGCCACCTCTGAAGAACTGCAGCACTCGCACTTTGAAGGAGTGGAGACGATCTGGCGGAAAATCAAAGCTGCTTTCATAAACGCTGGTGACAAAGTGCTGGACAGGGACCATAACGGTTATGATTTTTTTTCAAAAAAGTCAACAAATAATCGTTTTTTTTTGACTGATTTTATTTCGATCAAAAATAAAATGTTAAAATTTGACTTTTATTTTGTATCAATAATATAAGCTAAAATATGACTTTTATTTTTTCGATCAAAAATAAATGTTAAAATTTGACTTTTATTTCTTTGATCAGAAATAAAAGTTAAAATTTGACTTTTATTTTTTTGATCAAAAATAAAAGTTAAAATTTTACTTTTATTTTTCCGATAATAAAAGAGATGAAAAAATTTGAAAGATCTATTTCTTATTAACTGTTATAATAGTTAACATTTTCGAAACAATTAATAGAGTACATTTTTTATTCTTTTACACCTATATTCGTAACATTTTTGCACAGAGATATAAACATTGCTACATTGCTATCGATCTTCATATCGTTGCATTGCAACGCTTAGTTGCTTATTATTGCACACTGTGTTTTCATTTATTTCGCAAACGATTGGAACAGCGACTGCCAGCAGATGACATAGGAATTAAAATATGACTCTTACTTTTGATCGAAAAAATAAAAGTCAAATATTAACTTCTATATTTGATTAAAAAAAAATAAAGTCACATTTTAACTTTTATTCTTGATCAAAAAAATAAAGGTAAAATTTTACTTTATATTTTTTATTGAAAAAATAAAAGTAAAATTTTAACTTTTATTTTTGAAACAATTAACTTCATATACAAAAAAAATTATTTTGCTCCACATACAAGTGGCGTTACTATCAACAACAGTATCGAAAAGTAAGGCTTGCTTTTGTTGTTGCGCACACGTTTTCTGTTGAATAAGAGATAGGAAATATTTGGTGACATTCAACGGGCGTACACAAGTGCTTACATCTTAATTTAGACCTTGTACGGCCACTGTTCGACCCAACTTTTGGCCGCTAAGCTTTTTGGTGTATTTTTAGGCCACGTTTGACCCTTGTACGGTCATGTTCGGCCGCTGTTCGTCAGCTAATATTTTTACTCGGATAAATTCAAACTGTTACTTAGCCTGCAAGGAGTATGCATAAGCATTCATAGAAATTTTTAAAGAAATTTCATACAAATTTCATATAAATTTCATATAAATTTTAAACCTACAAGGCCATGTTCGACCCTTGTACGGCAATGTGCCCCATGTTCGACCGCTGTTTGCCCGCTTATATTTTTACTCGGGCAAATATAAACTGTCACTTAGCCTGCAAAGAGTATGCATAAAAATTCATAGAAATTTTTACAGAAATTTCAAAAATAAAAATTTCAAAATGGGAAATCCTGTTTAAAGTCATAACTCAATTATTAAGAAAATGTAAGTGCCCAGTGGTAAATGTACACATGACGTAACCAGTTTTTTCCTTAGTACAATGTAACTGCGAGGCCTCCAAAGTTTGTTTACAATTCTCAATTTCATTTGTTTAGACATGGCCGCTAAAACACTAATGGCTTCTACCTTACACAGTAAGCGACAATGGGAGTAGGCTTGCACAAGGTAAGAGAGAACAAAAACTGACGCACAAAATTTTGAGAGAACAAAAACAATAGAACGAAAATTGAAAAACACACCGAATGAAGCAAACAAAGGCAAATGACGCCATAAATTTTTCAATAATTTCTTCACAACAATTATTACAATTTGATAAACGAATTTATTGCCTTTTATCAAGCATATCAGAATTTAAGTTGAATAACACTCAGTTATTTTATTTTTTCTTGTTTAAACATAAAAATTAATAATTTTGAAAAACACACTTTACTGCTAGAAAACACGATGATACTCCACAGATGAGTAATGACAAACTGTTGTTTGAACAATGAAGAGAAAATAATTTGAGCACAAACAAGATTTTTTCACACCCCGCTTACAGTTCTGCATTACAATGTCATCACCGACAAATTTTTACAAGCGAGTAGGCACTTAATTAGAGTTTTTGCTAATGGATAGTTTCATTGCATTTCACATCTTTTCTGGCTAAATTGGTCTTATTTAAAAAATAAAAAAAAAATGAACATTTTTTAAAATATGTTGTGTAGTTTCCGATCTTCTGACTAAACTAAAACATTGAATGGATTAGATGCCAAAACTTTGAGAGTAGATAACTAGTGCGGCAAGCAGTAATAAATTCGACGGTGCCCAAAGGTATATTTCTAATGTACCTAACATAAAACAATGCCGATAGCATATTGGCCTCTTTTTGTCGACCTCAAATCATTTTGGTAAATGTACTCAAGATTAATCGTTTTGGAAGTTCCTCTTCTACTCTAAGCTTCTCTGAGTTGCATGCATTGAAAACATGAAATTTTTGTTTATTTTAACGTTAATAATTTTACAACAACAATAACGACAACAAGAAAAGGCAAATATTTGTAAGTTTTCTTTTGACTTGAGAGATTTAATAATGAAAATATTTAATAATCCATTGTTGTTGTTGTTGTTGTTGTTGTTGCAGTTGATGTTTGTATAAACTTACAGTAGTTCCATTTTTTATGATCTTAGCCCAGAAATAAAAGTTTGGAATTTTGAATGATCGATCGTAGCTATGCATTAATTACCATATTAATGAGGATTGAAACGTATTTAAGAGGCTTTTAATCTTATTTATTTTCAGCATGTTGTTATTGTTTGTTTTGTGTTTAATGTGGTTGTTGTTGCGGTTTCTCGCTTTTTATGCTAAGTATTTCTGAAGTGGTCTCTGCGCTGGTTGAGTTCCCATCATTTGCTGTTTTTTCTTTTAAATATCTACCAATGCTGTGATGAGTTCGTTCTGAAGTTATGAGTAAATTACAATTAAAAAAAAAATATGAAACAAAAAAATACACACATACCATGAAATATGAAAAGATTCCAAAGTGTCTGCTTATGAACTTTGGTAACAAATGGATAACTTGAATGTTAAGAAAGTCATGTTGACCAAGAAAAAACATGAACGTTGAATCTAAAACTAACTGAACAAAAATAATTACAAATCATTTCTTTAATGTTTCTCTTACTTTATTGGTTTCTATAACTCAAACTTCTGCTTAAAGATCATATTATTCTAGTAACACTCCCATGTTTATAGTTTATTGACTCTGCTGTTAAAGATCTTTTTGATAGTTTAGATCGCAACGTACCTTGAACTATCTCAAAGTGCTGGCCATGAAAGTTCAATAACTTAAAAGTTAAGCATAAATCAATCACTATACTAAAGGCATTCAGTATTAATTTTTTTAGTTTTTGTTTTAGTTTTCGTTTTCCTTACCCTCGAACACAATATCTCTAAAACTACCTACATGCTTATATACAAAAGAATAAATATAATTTTAAAATTACTTTGTCTGAGAAATTGTAGCTATTTATTTATCGAGTATTTCTCAAACTCTTCTGCGGAACATAAACCAGAATAGATTATCTCAGGCAATAATTGAATTTGGCCGCACAATCTATCTACTACATATTTATCTTGAACTGTGTGTAATCATAAATTAACCAACAAAACGAGTGTGCGAAATCTTACAGTTTTATTTTGAATATTCTTGTATAAATAAACACACAAGGAAGTCTTCAGTCCACACTTGATACAGCAACAGCAATGGCAACACCATCAACAGCTGCTACATCTGCTACAAAAGTGGCTAATTAAGTGGCTACCTCGAACTATGATCGTTGGCGTTCTTTCATCTTCACCTATTTGAACTGTGGGTGGGTTGGAGCTCATCATTGGCCTAATGGGCCATCAAGCAACTTGGTAGTGTTTTGGAATAGTTTAAAATGCATTCAAATTGCTATCGCTTAATTAATGCATACAAAATTAAAAATTGTTTACATTGTTTCATATGCCAAAGTTTTGGTTGCTGACCTCGGTATATTATTTGCAAGAAAAGCAACATGTTGCAGTTCTGTAAATAGTGGGAATAGCAACATCGCACATCCATTATTGCAAAGACCCAGCAAACAAAGATATTTCGTTTCGATATCGAGATGATCCATTAAGAAGATAATTTTAAACCGTGTACAATAAGCGATATTGTATGTATATTTTCACCTTCTTTTCAAGTTACTGATTTCGATCAACGGAATCTGAGAAAAAGTAAAAAAAAAGTATTAGAAAGGAAATTAACTATTTGTTTACTAACTGCATTCATACATAATTATTCGCATAGTTGAAAATATAAGTACACTAAGGGCCAATTTAACAGTCCAAGCTTTTAATCTGGTGCTCTTAAGTTAAGGAAACTTGCACACTTAAGCACTCCTTAAGTGTCGTGCGTTTTAACAGTCAAATTTTAGGATACACTTAAGAAATTTGTTTTTCATAGGCAACACTTAAAACACATATGTTTTTTGTTTATGTTCTTCTAATTGTTTTAAAAATGGAAAATCAAAAAAGAGCCGGCAGTTTTAGCGAGCTAGAAGTAGATTTACTGCTTAATTTGATTTCGGAAAGAAAGAAAATAATTGAAAGCAAACAAACAGATGCCGTATCTGTAAGTAAAAAAAAACATGCTGGCAGGAGTTGACTTTTGAGTTTAACAGTCGTAGCGGCAGTGTCCACCGAGACGAAAACGTACTACGGAAAAAGTATGACAACTCAAAAAAAGATTTAAAAAAACGAAATGCTGATGAAAAGCGAAGCCTATATGGCACTGGTGGAGGACCTCCGATTTCTGTAGAGAAGCATTCATCCCATGAAATGCTCAAAAGCGTCTTGCACGAAAAGCAACTTCACGGAATGGAAAGTATTTATGACTGCGACAATCTTCCTGGTGGTAAGCTAAAAATTCAGATAAATTTTATTTATATGATTAGGAATACAAATTTTTCTTAGTTTCTCAGCAACCGAGTAATGACACTTTTGTCGAGTACCTTGAAGTGGAAGAAGCCAACAATGCAACCGACGTTGTAGATGAAATTGGTAAGTAAGAACCTCAAATAAAAGAGTTATATTCCTAAAAACAAAATTATTTAAAGAAATCATGGACGAAGCAAAATGGGACCATTATGATCCTCAAAAATTGAAGAAACCAACCCACAAAAGCTTACAACCTGGCTGTCGCTATGACAAGCGCACATCTTGGCAAAAATTAGCTGACGTAAAGGTGAAGTGGTTTGAAGAAAATTCTTCAATTGACAGGAAAAATGCAAATGAGGAGCATTAGAAACGCATGCGAATACTTGATCTTCAAGAGGAAGAAGCTAAATTGCGTATAGAAGATGCTAAAAAACGCATTAGACTGGTTGACTTGGAAATTGAAAAAAATCCAAAGAGCGGAAGCTGATCGCATAATTTTTTTTAATACGGAAATATTTTTCTTGTTAACTTTTCTTTTTTTACTAGTCATAAAAATACCTTTGAATTGGAAAGCAATTGAAGTACCTTTTAATTTTAATTTTTGTGCTTAGTTTATATAAATTTAAAGATTGTTCTTTATATTAAAATAATATTTACGAAGAGTCCTTAGCAATGGAACATTGCTTCTTATTAAATATTTTTGACTTTTATTCATTAAAACTATCAAAATAAAAACGAATTAATGATGTGCGTGTTCTGTTATTTTCACTGGAAATACTGCGTACAGACTGGGTATTGGCAGTATTTAGGACGTTCTGAACTGCTTTTTCCATGTCAAAGTCAAGGAATGGGGCCTCATCATCATGGTTCATGCAGCAAATATTGTGTAAAACAGCTGTTGCAACAATAATACTGTGGATTTTTTTTTTCAAATTTAAACGTATGCCCAAAGAAAGTACGGGAAAACGTCTTTTCCAGACTCCATACTGTCACTCAACACAATTTCTAGTTCTTATTTGAGATTCATTGTAGCGATTTTTTGCAACTGTATTTACTGATGACAGCGGAGTTAACACAAAGTTTGTATTTTTATATCCACTATCAGCAACAATTATGCCGTTTCCAAATTCACCACATTCCAAGGGATATTTAATTTTTGAGCTTCGGAAAATTGTTGCATCGTGTGTAGATCTAGGCCAACGAGCTATAACGTCCAAAATTTTTAATGAGCTATCGCACATTGTTTGCACATTAATGGAAAAGAAACCTTTCCTATTTCGGAACAACTCTGCATCCATTCGACCTTAAAAATGTGTATTTGCATTTGACTGATCTTTTTCTATTATAAAAATAAAGAATACCTGGAGAAAGGATCCTTACATGTGTGCAATCAAGTGCACCAATGACACGTGGAAAGCGTGCAATCATATAAAATTTTGTTTTTATTTCCTCCATCTGCTGTGATGAGTTCGGAAAGTCTTTATATGTGCTTCTTAAAAGCGCCAAATGATGCGATACCAGAGTAACTACGTTACTTGCGGAACTTACACCGCTTAAATCTGCGACAGTTCATAGCATGCAACCACTTGCATAAAAACGTAACGTCAAAAGGAGTTTTTGGTCTGCAGACATAGCGTTATTTCTAAAAATTATACTTTATAACTTCCCTAGGAAGCAATTTGCAGATACCTGACCAGTTCTTTTTGCTAGATATTTTGGGTCTTATGTGCTCCAAAACTCTGTAGGCAGTTTCCTTCGATACACGAAAACGCACACGAAAATCGTTGTCATCATACTTGTTAAAAAAGTCCATTCTAGTTAAAAGTGTTCTTTTCCTCCGCATTATAATATCTTGGAACAGCTCCCCGATTTCTTCGTCACTTATATTAGAATCAATGCTTAAATTCATTTGTAAATTTCTTTGTTCCAACAAACGGTATTCCATATTTCTTATTCTAAAAATGTGAAACAGCTGATTCTTGAGGAGACCTTAAGCGTCCAACATCGGCAGCTTAAGGAACCCTTAAGTGGGCCTGTGTTTTCTGCACTGTTAAAATGATTATAAAGCTTAAGGTTTCCTTAAGCGCTAAGGAGAGCTTAAGCCCGCTCTGTTATATTGGCCCTAAGAGCTATGCTCTATTATAGTACAACATAAAACATTAAAATGATTAACTTACTTAAATCTTATAATAATAACAACTCATTTTAAGGACAAATAACTTAATTTTAATACAATAATGACTTAATGCTCTTAAAAACTATAGTAAGTTAAAAGTTAAGAATATAATGTATAGACTGAGTGAAAAACAGAAATCAATAGAGAAAATAATTAGAACAAGAGTATAAAGATTCTAAAGAGTAGAGAAAAAAGATAAAATAGATTGCCTAAAAGAACCTCTCCCAGTGATTTCCCTAAGCCTCAGTGGTAGAGAATTCCACAACCTAATGGCGTTGATGAAGAACAGTTGAGAAGATATTGAGAAGATATAGAAAGAGGAGAAAAAAAATTGTAAGAACGTGTGTCAAAGTTTCAAAAGTTGTTGTCTAAGCAGTTTTTAACATGGGTTTTAATTGTACAGGGTCCGCCATCTAACGTTTTTTTTTTCAACTGGTGCTTATTTCGTGAATGGTAACACTTAGCTCATGTCTGATTTGACAGATAATTAGTACTATCCTTCCGCTGAAAGAATATGGTTGTGTATACGCTTGAACAACGCTGGGAAATATTGCGACATTACTTTGATGCAGAAGATGCCGATTTTGCCAAAAAAATCATCTTTTCAGATGAAGCTCATTTTGATCACAGCGGGTATGTAAACAAGCAAAATTGTCGCATTTGGGGCACAAAAAACCCGCACGCATACATTGAGTAGCTGCTGCACCCAAAACGAGTCACTGTTTGGTGCGGATTTTCGTCCAGAGGCATAATTGGGCCATTTTACTTCGAAAATGAGCAAGGAGTGGCCGTTACAGTCAATGGCGATCGTTATCGGGCCATGTTGAACGAATTCTTGTTCACCAAAATTAAAGAGGAGGATATTGGCAACATTTGGTTTCAACAGGAGGGCGCTACGTGCCACACAGCCGAAGCTATACTCGATGTTTTGCGCCCTGTTTTTGAAGATCGCATTATCAGCCGCAGAGCTGATGTCGTTTGGCGGACCCTTTATTTTATCTTACAGTTTAGCACTTTGCATACAAAAAGAGTAAAAAGCAATAAAATACATTGATGGAAAAAATAATAGAAACATGCAAAATTTCTTGTATGTTAAAAAAATTTTATTATGTGAGAACAATTTGATAATTCCGTGAAAAATAAAACAAGGTTTTTTTTTATAATTCCGTGAAAAATAAAACAATCGTAATTTTTACTGCGAAAAAAGTTTTATTTTTCAATAAAGTCTTTTTTAGCTCGATACACTTTGTCCAACGTTCCTCCAATTGATCCCATCCGAAAAATACGTTTTCGGAAGGTCCTCAAAATAGGCATCTGTTTCGGTGATGAGCTACTCACTGGTGGTGAAGCTCTTTCCGCCGAGCCATTTCTTCAGGTTTGGAAGAATAAAATAGTCGGAGGAGGCCAAATCTGGAGAATATGAAGAAGCAATTCGTAATTGAATTCATGGAATTTTGCCATGGGAGCTGGGCATGTGTGAACGCGCGCATTGTCTTGATAGAAGAGCACTTTTTTCCTTGCCAAATGGGGACGTTTCTCTTTCAAAGCGTCGTTGAAACGGTCAAATTCGACTGCATAGTATTTGTCATTGATTGTTCTTTTCGGTGGAAGGTAATCGATGTAGATTATATCGCGTTTATCCCAAAATACTGTTAATCTTTCCGGCCGATAGCACTGTCTTCGCCTTCTTCGGAGCACGTTCGGTCGGTAAAGTCCACTGTTTCGACCATTCCTTTGTCTCTGGTGTGTAGTTATGGATCCAAGTTTCATCCACGGTTACTAATCGACAGAAAAAAAAATCCTTCTTATTTTTGTTCAACATCGCCAAACACGCCTTTGAATCAGGCACACGATCGCGTTTGTGGTCGTGAGTGAGCAAACGCGGCACCCATCTTACGGATAATTTTTTCACACCCAAATGATTTCGCAAAATGTTCAACACCCATTCGTTTGATATGCCTACGGCCTCAACAATCTCGGGCACTCTAACTATGCGATCGGCAAACACGATATCGATCATTTTAGTGACCATTCCTGGTGTGGTGACCTTATTTGGGCGTCCAGAACGTTTGGCGTCACTTGTGCTTGTACGACCGCATCGGAATTCAGTAAACCTTTGCTTCATTCCAATCGATGGTGCAGAGTCCCCATAGTATTTATCAAGCCTTTCTTTGGTTTGGCTGATGGTTTTTTTGCGCAAAAGAAAATGCTTGATGAGCACACGAATTTCACTTTTTTCCATTTTCACCACAATTCACCAGATCATCTGTTGTCAATGGCTGTCAAACACAAACAAAGCGTCGCAGCTAGCTCAAAATTTGACAGAAGTCTATTAACAGATGGTAATTAACAGGATCAGTGCTAGACTTAAAGTTACTACGCGGGAAATTAAAAAAATCACAAACTTCTCAAATTGCCCTCGTGACGACTCGCTACCCGTTTTAATAAAATTATCTGTACACGTTATTTGATTACGTAAGAGCTTCATAACTAAATCCAATGCTAAGAGATCTTTGAAATTAATTTTTTTATCTTGGGTCGAGTAAAATTGGAACTAATTTTACCAATTTTGCATTTTTTGTAATTTCTTGCAATTGATTGCAATTTTGGTTAAGTACAGAATTTATAATATTTGAAATAATGTTTTGCGGTTATTTTTACTATTTCTCGATTAATCATCCAGCTACAATTAAATTGAAAATTGAACGAAAATTGAACGATTAATGTAATCAAATTACACAGTGACTCAAAAGAACAGGATCCTGCTAAATTGGTTCAATACTTTGCTCAAAGGTGAGTAAAACCCTAGCTGGGTTTCGTGAGTTTGGCGAACGTTTTCTTTTTATGGCCCATTTTATATAGTGGGTCTTAGTGATTTTGACAAAAAAAGTATAATTAGTTTTTGTTCAATATCTCCGTCAGATTTAAAGATATCAGTTAACTATCTTTGGAAAAGTTATAGCTTACAGTTGAATAAATAAGTCTTAAGAACAAAATAATTTCATAAAATTACTTATTTCAATCTTCTTTTTTTTTTGAAAAAATTGTGAATTTTTTTTAATTTTTTCACTTTTTTGGTCATAACTTGAAGGGAGTCCAAATTTTTCCTATACTATTTTCAACAAAATTGTAGCTTCAAAAATACTAAAAAACTCTTGTAAATATAATGATGTGATCTGAACGTGTCTACACTACTTAATTAGCTTAAAAAGATAATTTTTTAATTAAAAAATACCGATTCTTAGGGTTATTTTCGCAGTTTTATGACTATAACTCCTAAACTTAGCATATTTTCAACTTTTTAAATTCAGTTATTTGTAGCCAGAAGGATTGTGAATAACTCTTGCGAACATACCTATGGGGTTTGAATGATCTACATTACTTAAAAAGCTCAAAAAGCTTATTTTTTTTCTAAAATATACATAAATGATAATAGATGTGTTTTGGAGCCGTTGCTTAGCTTACCTACATCGAAGAACCAATAAATATATTTTATATTTCAATAGAAATATTTCCGCATATATGCATTTTTCACGTTATCTCGTAAATATCAAACAACTATACATGTATCTCATATTTTAGTCATCACCAACCATTTATATCAGTATATCACATTGAAGCACCAACCAATGACAGTGCAAATATTAAATAAACATAATTATATATGCAAATTTTGTATTGTATTTCTTTTGAGATGCTCTCTCTCTGTCTCTTTCTCCATGTTTTTTTTTTACAAAAATCTCTCTTATTCTTAATTATAAGAAGCTTCTCTTCTGCATACTACAGGGTAGCCCTTATTCGAAGCGCCCATCTGGCAACACTGTAACTTTCCGCAGTGATGCCAAATCGACTAATGACATACCGCGTTTGAAGCGTCATTCCAAGCAAATATTTACAATGGAACAGTACACGATACGCGAACGCTCTAAAATTGTTGAAATTTACATTCAACAAAACAAGTCAATAGTGAAAACTCAACGTGCTGAAAACTCATGAGCGATGAAGCTCATTTTCAGTTGAACAGAACGGTAAACAAACAAAATTGCCGTATTTATGCCACTGAAAATCCACAAGAGATTCAAGAGGTACCTCTTCACGATGCAAAAGTCACTGTTTGGTGCGGCGTTTGTGCTAAAATGCTCATTGGGCCGTTCTTTTTCGAAGATGATAATGGCCACAGAGTTACTGTCAATCAGGAGCGTTATCGCGATATGATAAACAATTTTTTCATGCCAATCGTTCGTCGAAAGCGTATCAGGCACTACTGGTTTCAACAAGACGGCGCGCCACCACAAACAAGCCGCACTACAATCAATTTTTTTGAAGCAATTGTTCCCTGGCCGTTTGATGTCAAAAAATGGTGATTTCGATTGGCCGCCAAGATCACCAGATTTAACGCCTCCAGACTTCTTTTTGTGGGGTTATTTGAAATCAAAGGTTTACGTCAACAAGCCAAAGACCCTAGAAGAGCTGAAAACCAACATCCGTCAAGAAATAACCGCCATTCCCATCGAAATGTTGAAGAAAACCATGGAAAATGCTGCAAAACGGGCACAATATGTCGTAGAGGCCAATGGCGACCATTTACGAGATATCATATTCAAGTAATAATGTAAGCAATTCTACTTGAACCCAATTAAATGATATTCATGACGAACAGACAAAAAATTGTGGTTTCTTTGATTTATTTAAAAATAAAATGGGCGCTTCGAATATTGACAACCCTGTATACTGTAATTTTTTTTTTAACCAACGATGTACTTTTTATAGAAAATTTTGGGAAACTAAACAATTTCATTAATTTTGGTATACAACTGTTGTTTTAATAAAAGTCAAGATACATACATTTTTTTAAGGGGAATATATGAGTTCTTGGAATATATTAAAGTCCCATATGTACTATACTTTATTAACGGAACTACATTATACACTAATAAACAAATTTTTAATGTAAGTAACATATGTTTACATTTACAGGGTGTACATTAAGGCAACACTGCTTACTTAAAACAAATCACCTTGAGAATGTTCTGCCTACTTTTGTACCAAATTTAATTATTTTATACATCAATATATATATCAAAATTAAGCATATTAAATTAAATGCCACGTCCACTTTTGCAATAGTATAGGAACATAACTAACTCATCTCTTCAACAACTTTAATAAACCTAGCGTTCACCCTGTTGATTAATCCTGACTACATTTTGATATATCTTAAAAAATATCTTTCCCCTCATTCAACGAACAAGACAACAGCAATCAATTGTAAAATCACTGCATATATTTATCCCTTTTTTCAGATATGTTAAATACAAAAATCCCTTTTTTGAAAATTATCCCTTAAAATTAAAGAAATGAAACACCTTTGAAACACAATTTTGAGAGTTCAGTGAAATTTAAGCTCAAATATGAAAAATAAGTTTTGTTTTGTAAGAACCTAGCTGAACCCGGTGTGCTTCGCTACCCCCCTCGTAAAAAATAAAATTAAAAGTATTTATATATTTACAAAAATTTATTTATTTAATTTAATTATTGCAATGCTTCGCCTCTTTCTTTGTTGTAAACCAATTAGAATTCAGCACTGAATCGCATGTAATCTGCTTCATGCTCCCCCTTTTTATTTTTAGACCAATCAAAAAGCAGCAATTACACAATCAGCTGTTTCGCAGTCAGTTGTGGGAGAATGAGAATGGGGTTACCCCACTCTCTATTTTAATTAACACGTATTATAAAATCAGCTGTTTTGAAGACAGTGGTGGAAGAAAGAGAATGGGGCTACCCCACTATTTTAATTAATATGTATTTTAAATTTGTGGCAAAGCCGTTAATAAACGTAGTAAAAAAGTAGGTGCAGATGTGTGCATGGTCGAAAAATATTATCATGTAATAAGTATTCCTGAGTCAAAGCTGAACGCTGTGAAAATTTAAGATCGGTTATCAGGTCCAGCCTCCAATATATCGCAAACAAAGGGGCGTGCTCCGCCCACTTTTGTTTTGGTACGTATTTCTATTCATGCCAATACCATATATAGCAAATACTGCCGCCGTTGGTCAAAAAATGCCCAAGATATGACGATTTTAAATTTTGGGTTATATGGGCGAGGCCACGCCCCTTCGTCCACTCACAGCTTTATATAGTCAAGAATTTATTATTTCGTAAGAATATTCTATTGTGAAAATTTAATGACGATCGGTCCAGTAGTTAAGACTATATTGCGATTTTTAATTTTCCTAAAAAGGGGCGTGGTCCCACCTACTTTTCTCCTGGTACGTATTCCTAATTATGCCAATACCATATGTACCAAATAGCATCAACGTAGGTCAAAAAATGCCCAAAATATGGCAATTTAAATTTGTGGGTTATATGGGCAGTGCCACGCCCCTTTGTCCAATTAAAACTTCATATAGTCTATTATTTTTTCCAGAGTCAAAGTAAAATGCTGAGAAGGTTTCAGGAAGATCGGTGCAAGGGTTTGGCCTCCTATAAAGCACAAACAAACAAACAAACAAACAGACAGACAGACATTCATTTTTATATATATAGGGTGTATTTCTTTATTCATTCCGGATAAACGAGAGAACGAATAGAATAGATTGTTGTTTATCCAGAACAGAATGAATAAAGAAACAGTATTGGAAAAGAAAGAACATTTTGTTTTTATTAAAACCAGAAACATATTTTTCGTATTTAATTAAAGACAACAAATACACCAGATAAAATTTAAAAAATAAAAATGCAACAAAGCAATCTAAAACATTTAATGTAAAAAATTTTTCCATTTTCATTTAACGAAGTTTTACTTCAAACAATCGAATATAACCTCACATACAAGGAATATTCTTTTTATTCTACCTTAGCTGATAGTATAAAAAGAACGCGTTCGGAATATTCCGTAAGAATAAAGAAATACAAAAAGAATATTCCGGATAATCAAAACTGAATAAAGAAACAAAAACAGTCATTCCGAACATCTGGAATGAATAAAGAAATACAACCATAGATTGAAAGCAGATTAATTATAATTAAAGTAAAATGGGGCGAAAAAGGGGGATTTGGTAATAAAAAAATCTATGGCCACCTTACCTGTAGATAAAAATTATATAAAACTTTAGGTAAATACATGTTACAAAAAAGTATTTTGTATAGCAAACATTGTTAGTGGTATAAGTAAGTATCTGAATTAAAAAAAGGGGCGGTGAAGTGGGCGTAGTTCATAGTAATATGGCGACGTTAACAGTATTAAGAGCAATATACTACCAAATAAAAAATAATCCGTTGGAAGGAACAAATTTGTACAGAGAACAAAAAGTTTAAAACTTAAATTTGGCGTGAAAAAGGGCGTGAAAGGGGGCGTGGCGTAAGAAATGTTTATTTCTACCTCGCCTGGAGTATAATGTGTATACAATTTGAAGTAAATCTGTTAAAAACTATATGGGAGCAATTACATAATTTTAAAAAAGTGGGCGTAATAGTGGGCGTGGTCAAAAAAAGTACCCTATTAATCATGCCAGAGTCCAAGTTAAATGCTATGAAAATTTCAGGAAGATCGGTCCAGAGGTTTGGTCTCCTATAAGGTACAAACAAACAAACAAATAAGCAAACACACATTCCATTTTATATATATAGATTATATAGATTAAAAATTACCAAATTGGATAAGCTGCTCTGTGAGTATGGAGAAAAGATTCTGTTTTCGGCGTTTACCATGTCTTTAATCTCCTTTTTTTCAATTGAAATAAAAAATAAATAAAATAATTAAACACAAAAGAAATTACGGGTTCTTTATTTGACTCTTTTTTGAATGAGTTTGTTTATTTTTTAATAACAAACATTTTTACATTTAAATGAGTTTATTCTTGCTTTTTTTTTTTGAGTAAACTCCAAAATTCCAAAATTCTCAATGAAAGTCCGCTAAACTTAAACAACTCAAATCGGAGTCAGTACGACTTCTCAAACAAATCCACATTTCGAAGTAAATTGAACACACAAACAGAGTTAAATATAGTTTTTACAGCTTTGGCAAAATACCATGCACGAAAAGAGTAAAATTGACCCCGAATATGACTTTATTGACTCCGTTTTTTTTGGGTGTAAAGCAATAATTTGCATCAAAGTCATTAAATACTAATTAACCCTGTAACTCCTAAGGGTGTGAAAATAGACCCCTCCGTCCCATACGAATTTATGCTCAACTCTTTTTAACTCTTTTACTAGTTGCACTCTATCGCGGGACACCCTGTGCAATTAAGATGTGCAATGGATCAAGAGCGCCCTTTAGTTTGTTGGGCTTACAGTTTGAAGCTTACCTAAACTCTATTTGAATTTTCTTAGAAAACAGATTTATTAAAAGATTGTCTTTGCTTCGACAAATCACGTAAATGCTTCTGAGAAAAAAAAATCTGTAAATTATTATATGAAATTTTAATGCTAAGAATTTAATTTACAAAAGGTAACAAAAATTACTGTGAAGAATCTGAACAAATTCAATATTATATTTCAATATTTCTGGGCCAATCGAAAGTGTCGTTCATGAGGAGTACCTCAAAACCTTCTACAAAAACTGGTAATTTTCCACAAAAACGCCAACAATTTCACTTTCAAAAATGATATAGATACAACACACAGCCAGTGCAATAAATTGGTTTCAATTTTTGTTTTTTTTTTCTTCCCGAACTAAACTAAAAAAATTCCATGAACTGAACTAAGCATAAAGCAAGAGCAAAAACTTTTTTCACGCTAAAAAATAACTAACACCAACCAGCACTCTAAATATTTAGACATTTCGATAATTTTCACCTACCTTGCTTTTGCGCCAAAATATTCAAATATTTCGAAATTAACTCAAATTGTATACACTTGAAAAATTTAATGACTTTAATTCTTCCAACACTCTCGAGAATTATGCGAACATTATGAAAAATTAAAAACCATATCGTGCCAAAAAAAAAACTAAAAAAATTAACCAAATCCGTAACATCAACAACAACATCAACAATTATAGTAAACAAACTGTGAAATAATTACTGCAAGATTATTTTTCATTGCTATACACGAATCAAGAAAACGAAAATGAAAACGCAACGAACGTGCGTTCGTTTCCAAGCACGCTTTATACAACAAAACTACACGGTTTTCCATAAAAATAAAACAAACAAAAAACAAAACAAAAAACAAAACAAAAACACATCATAGAACAAAACACCGATAAGAAACATTTTAATAAAGTGAAATAAAAATTGAAGCAGAAAACGATTTTGCCAGCTTCCAGAAATAGTTCAAGGGGAAGAGTGTGAAAATTTGTTAAAATCAGAATCAACATGCTGCGAATTTTATGCACAGCAACAAAATATTTAAGTACTTTTACAACAAAAGCAAATAAACAAAACGAGAGAAAAAAAAAACTTGTTATAAATATGTACTAAAAATCTTAAAAGATTGCATTAAAAAAGTCATTAAAATTGCGCGAAACGCAATGTTTGAGACTGTATCTGTGTATCTGATGTTGGTGGATAACCAGCTGCGATATCCTGCAGCGCGTATTCGTTGCTCCAAACTGGCACTTTCATGACGCGGCCGGCCGGCTGGCTGGCACAAAACATCATCGAGTGAGCAAAGCTAATGAGCGAGCGAATTCGCACTGAGTGTGGATGAGTTGTGGCGCAAATTATTGTGGCTATCTATTTGCATGACCTTGACACTACTGAGAAATTATGTAAGAAACAAATGTTTCTCCTCACTCTTACAGTTTAGCTCAGTTTGTTTTTGGCGAAATGAAAACAAAAATACTTTTAGATTTTCGCAAAATTATGGGAACTACCACCATCATCTTTCAACCTACTTGCTCAAATCGGAATATTATTCAAAGAAGAGCGCAAATTCGTCTGAAATCGTCTATTTGTATATGATTCCAGCGAAGTATGTAGCTTTGTATCTCACTTTGTTGCTGCATATATACCTGTACGCTAAAACCACTTGCGTTTTTTTCCAAAATGATTTTTATGTTTTTTTTATACTTCTTTTTGTTTTTATTTTGCTTTACTTTATTATTATACTTTAAGTTGCTATGTATTGTTTATGCAAATTTTCACTTTCGTATCTTCTTATTTCGCATTCATTTTAATTCTCCATTATAAGCTTATTTAATACATTTTCTTCCAATATGTTTTTTTTTATTCTATGAAATAAAGTGAATAAATGCAAGTCACTTAAGCTTTTTCAATGCCGTTGCTGCGTGTTTTCTCAATAATTTTTCCAATTTCCTTTAAATCAATCGAAGGCAGCATGGCGGCATGTTCATGAAAATGAAAAAAAAAACCGGCCGGCTTTATTTTCATGTTTATATTCCTAATAAATACAATTTTTTAAATAAATAAGTAACATTTACGTGTTTCTAGGCGTATCGCAACATTTAAAGTCTTAAAGATTTTACACAAGTTTTTTATGGGAGGCATTATTTGTACTCAATAAATTTTTATTGGTTTCGTGTATATGTACAGTTGTACAGTGGCGTAACTGTGGGAAGAGGGGCTGTCCGACCCGTATGCCACTAATTGAGCTACAGTTACAGACTAAAAAGATATAGTTATCAAAAAAAGATATAAACCTTTTAATATCATGTAAAGTATCGGTTTTCCGAAAGTGTCTAATATACATATGTATATGAAAAATTTAAGATTTTTTTTTTTTGAGACAGCCCTATTCTGAATGAATTTTCCCGGGGAATTGGAAAAGGAAGTTTCCATTTTTAAGATAAAGTTCAAAACATTTTGGAAATTTTTAATGCCAACTTGTTCATCAACCGTCAATATTCATGAGCGTTAACAAAAAAAAAAAATATGATATATCCTTATCTGCTATCTTAAAAATTAAAACTCTCTTTTCCAATTCCCCGGGAATAATCATTCAGAATTGGGATGATTAAATTTTACTTAAAAATTTTTGTGTATTGAGGATGAAAACATTGATGTATTGGAAAAAAATAACAAAATAACACCTGCTCTTTGCGTTGGTTTGAGGAGCTGATCGTGCAAGATGGCTCCAATGCGTGTAAAATCCCACAAATAAGATTGGTTAAAAAAAAGCGTTTAAAATTGTGTGAAACGCAATTTCAAATAATGTCAAATAACACAGTCCAACAGCATTTTTGGAACAGAATAGCGACCCTTTAATTCTGAAAGGGTATGTTGAGTAGATCATTTTTGTAGAATAAACTTATGGTCCAGCACGTCTGAGTTTTTTTTTTTACAGTGGGTTAAAGTTTTCATTTTTTGGTCGAAGGGAGCATTATACTATATAAACAAAAATGCTGTAAGTTAATGTCTGAGAGAATTCTTATGATCAGAGTTGCATTGTGGAATTGTATGAGGATTATTTTTGTAGAAGATCTTAACCCTCTAACTGGTCTCTTTATGGGTCAATTTGACCCTTTTATCGAGAAAATGAAAAAATATCCTTTAAAAAAGGACATTTAAGGATTAAAATATTCTACGAAAATGTTTGCCGAAAAATTTCAGTCGGGGTCACCAAAGACACCAATATTGTAAATAAAGCTCTTTACGCTTAATTAGTAAAAATACTCACCAACTTCTATAAAAAAATTATATGTAATTTTGTTTTAATAGTGGTTTATTATAGAATGTACATATTTATTTTTTTGCTTCAAATTTTAAAAAGGAATTGGGAAATAGCAGTAGTATGACAATGGATTAAAGATTAATCTTAATATGCTTTCCTGTATTTAGCTTGACGTGAGTGTTCCGATGGGTCAAGGTTTCTGTACAAGCCCCATACGTATTTAGCAAGCATTACACTTTGGGATTTCCCTTTGAATCTTTCTTCCAATACCTTTATATCCTCATGAAACCTTTCACCGTGTTCATCTGAAACCGCTCCAAGGTTTTCTTTAAAAAAATTTAGATGAGAGTTCAGAAAATGCAGCTTTAGTGACATCTTAACGCCAATATTGTTAAAACCGATTAGCATGTTTTCAATATTTTCTGCATAGTTTTGTGCTTTTGAGTTTCCAAGGAATTCTGATATAACCAGCTGCATAAAGTCAAATGCTGTCTTTTGCATATCCGACAGATGACCATAAAATTCTTCATCTTGTAATAATTTTCTTATATCGGGTCCAACGAGCATTCCTAGAAAAGTTAATTTACATTAAATGTAATAAATTATTTCTTAAAACCGTATTTTACCTTCTTTTAATTTTGCTGCAGATAATCTGGGGAAAATTGTTTGAATGCGTTTGAAAGCATTTCCTTGTGTATTTAAGCTTTTAATAAAATTTTTCACCAAGCCCAACTTAATATGCAGCGGTGGAAGTATGACCTTATCTTTTGGAACAAGGGGTTCATGGATTACATTTAAGTCACCAATAATATTTTCTTTACGTTCTTCGAAATATTTAATATGATAATGGCTGCTGGTAGCACGTGAATCCCATTTACAAAGAAAGCACATATGTTTTGTGTATCCTGTTTGCATTCCAGTGAATATTGCAATCATTTTGAAGTCTGCGCATACTTCCCATTTATATTTATAGTATTCAATCTTATTTAAGAGATTTGAAATGTTTTCGTATGTTTCCTCCTTTTTTGTGGAATACGCAACCGGTATTGATGGATGCTGATTTTCATTGTGCAGTAAAACTGCTTTTAAACTGTGTTTTGAACTATCTATAAATAGTCGCCAAGCGGAAGAGTCCAGTGGAAGCTTTAGATATTTTAGAACCTCTTCAATACTGCAACAGTATACAAGTTCTTCTGATTTCTTAAAATAACTTTCCAGATCAGCGTGTCTTTTTCTTGGCGATGTAACTTTTACATCGGCTTTTATCAAATTCCTGTTTTTCAATCTGAAACATAATATTTCAGCTTTCTCTTTTGTTAGTCCTAAATCTCTTACAAGATCTTCAAAATAAGCTTGGTCTATCAAATTAGGACATATGTTTAAGCAATCAAGAGGCAAGTAACTTATATCTGATATGTTTTCAACCGCCGATGTTATTTCTGTATTGGCGTATGTCATATTGGCCGAAAATGTCTGTGTAGGCGGTTGAGGCACCGGAACACCTTCACAGCGCACTTCTGGTAAAATGACATTATTTGTTGCTTCGTATGTCATTTTCGCGTAGTGCCTTTGGCTTCTACCAAATTTGTAATTTACGCAGAAATAGCATGTATCTGACTTGTGATCTTCAGGTTCAATCCATGTAATAGGCGCAGAAAATGGCAGCGCCTTAGTACCGCCTTTGTACCAGGACAAAAGACCACTTTCGCAGGTAGTACATACAGTTTTTGGTATCCAAGCTTCAGATAAATATCGTATTCCAAAGAAAAGAAAATATGGTTCTTCAATTGTAGGGAATATCTTTCTTCTGCTTTGATGGTGCGTAAAATGTCCACAAATAAAACAAAACCAATCTCTTAATTTGCAAACTGAATCCGCCATGCTTATTTAAGCTTCAATTGTTCTTTTTTTATATTAATTTTAGTAAAAATCACACCCGATATGTACTGCTTAGTAGCTCAATTATGCTTGATTTTTTTTCTTTTATTTTTTATTATTAATTTTAATAAATATCACACCCGATTTGTAAGTAACAGCTTACTAGACGCGAGAACTCAGTGTTTGGCCCGGCCGAACTCGAATTTTACTAATTAAGCGTAAAGAGCTTTATTTACAATATTGGTGTCTTTGGTGACCCCCACTGAAATTTTTCGGCAAACATTTTCGTAGAATATTTTAATCCTTAAATGTCCATTTTTAAAGGATATTTTTTGATTTTCTCGATAAAAGGGTCAAATTGACCCATAAAGAGACCAGTTAGAGGGTTAAGATCTTCTACAAAAATAATCCTCATACAATTCCACAATGCAACTCTGATCATAAGAATTCTCTCAGACATTAACTTACAGCATTTTTGTTTATATAGTATAATGCTCCCTTCGACCAAAAAATGAAAACTTTAACCCACTGTAAAAAAAAAAACTCAGACGTGCTGGACCATAAGTTTGTTCTACAAAAATGATCTACTCAACATACCCTTTCAGAATTATGGGGTCGCTATTCTGTTCCATTCAAAAAGTCTTAATTTGTTGGACTGTGTAATTAATCGACATGGTGCAAACTTCAACTTTACTTACTTACTTACTTAGGTGGCCATAGCAACCCGTCGTCGGGTTTCGGCCGATCTCATCAGCTCTCGCCAGGCGCCTCTGCTTCGCGCGCGCCTTCTCCAATTGGTTTCGCCAAGCGCGGTTAGGGCTTCCTCGACCTGGTCAATCCATCGGAGGCATGGTCTCCCTCTTCGTCGTCGGCCTTCGGCCTTCGCCTCGAACACCTTTTTCGCTGGAGCATCGTCATTCATACGATGGACATGACCTAGCCAGCGTAATCGCTGGATTGCGATACGCTGAACTACTTCAATGTCGTCGTATAGCTCATACAGCTCGTGGTTCATTCGTATGCGATAGTCGTCGCCAACTCGAATAGGACCGAAGATTTTGCGAAGAACTTTTCTCTCAAACACCCCAAGAGCGGCTGCGTCTGCTTGCGAGACAACCCATGCCTCAGCGCCATAAAGAAGCACAGGTATAATGAGCGTCTTGTAGAGTGTCAGTTTTGTCGATCGAGAGAGGGCTCTGCAACGTAATTGCTTACTAAGCCCGTAGTAGCACCTATTAGCAATTGTTATTCTTCGCTTTATCTCCAGGCTGACATCATTATTGCTGTTAATGGCGGTGCCAAGGTAGGTAAATTCCTTGACCACTTCAAAGTTATAGTTGCCTGTTGAAACGTGAGAGCCTAGCCGCCCCGCTCCCCTGCCAGCAGGCAGCATATACTTCGTTTTACCCTCGTTTACCGTCAAACCCACCTTGGCTGATTCTTTTTCGATAGCGGTGAAAGCAGCAGTGACATCTCTCTTGGTTCTACCGATGATATCAATATCATCAGCATACGCAAGGAGCTGAACACCTTTGTAAAAAATGGTGCCATTGCGATGCACACCGGCCTTTCGTAGGATCCCCTCCATGATGATGTTGAAGAGATCGCAAGATAGCGGGTCGCCTTGTCTGAAACCTCGTTCAGTATGGAAGGTTTCGGAGAGGTCATTTCCTACCTTGACGGAGCTGCAAGTATTGCTCAACGTCATCCTGCAGAGTCTTATCAACTTTGCAGGTATACCGAACTCAGACATTGTTGCGTATAGGCAATCCCGCCTCGGGCTATCGAACGCAGCTTTATAATCGACAAAGAGATGATGCGTGTCGATTTGCTTTTCGTGGGTTTTCTCCAGGATTTGGCGCAGTGTAAAAATCTGGTCTATGGTGGATTTACCAGGTCGAAAGCCACACTGATAAGGTCCAATCAGTGTTTTTGTATACGGCTTAAGTCTTTCACATAGTACGCTCGAGAGGACCTTATATGCGATGGAAATAAGACTGATACCTCGGTAGTTGGCGCAAATTGTCGGGTCTCCTTTCTTAAGTAAGGGACAAAGCACGCTGAGATTCCAATCGTCGGGCATGCATTCCGCTAGCCATATTTTGCTGATGAGTTGATGCATGCACCCTATCAACTCATCGCCGCCGGCTTTAAACAGTTCAGCTGGCAGGCCGTCAGCACCCGCTGCTTTGTTGTTTTTGAGCCGCTGGATAGCAACTCGAACCTCGTCATGGCTAGGTGGTAGAACTTCTACTTCGTCATCGTCGATTGGTTGTGGCGAACTGCATTCTCCATGGGCGGAGTTGGTGGGATCATCGCCCGTAAGCAGATTGGAAAAATGCTGTCTCCACAATCTCAGTGCGCACTGCGTATCTGTAACCAGATTTCCATTCCCATCTCTACAAGTGGATGCTCCGGGCTTGAAACCTTGGGTTAGACGCTTAACCTGTTGGTAAAATTTTCGTGCATCCTTCTTGCCTTTGTACACCTCAATTTCTTCACGCTCACGCTTTTCTTGCTCCCTTTTTTTGCGTCTGAAAAGGCGTCTCTCTTCCTTCCTCTTTTCACGATATTTTTCTCGCACGGTTCGCGTTGTAGCTGACTGCAGCGTCTTTCTGTATGCGGCGTTTTTTGCTGCCGTCGCGTCGCGACACTCCTGGTCATACCATTGGTTCCGAGGTTGCGGGCGCCGGAAACCAATCACTTCTTCAGCGGCAGCGCGCATGGAGTGGGAGATGTGCGCCCAAAGTCCATCGGCATCATCGTGTTGCGAGGTTGGTTGGTTGAGCTTAACCGAGAGTTGAGCGGAGTAGGCCTCAGCTGTCCTTTGTGATTGCAGCTTAGCGACGTCTAGCTTTCGTTGCATTCCTGTGCGTATGTTCTTTGCATTGCATAACCGCATGCGGATCTTGGCTGCAACAAGAAAGTGGTCGGAGTCGATGTTCACTCCCCGAAATGTACGCACATCCAGAACGCTAGAAGCGTGCCTTCCGTCGATCACAAAATGATCAATTTGGTTTCGTGTTTTTTGATCAGGGGACAGTCAGGTGGCCTTATGGATGTCGAGGTGTTGGAATCTGGTGCTACTTACTACCATGTTTCGTGCCGCGGCGAAGTTGATCAGTCTTAGACCGTTGTTCGTAGTGGCCTCGTGGAGACTGAACTGACCGACAGTGGGGCCAAAGACGCCTTCTTTTCCGACCTTTGCGTTAAAATCGCCGAGGACTATTTTTACGTCGTGGGCCGGACAGCGATCGTACACGTCCTCTAGGCTCGCGTAGAAAGCATCCTTGGCGGCATCGTCCTTTTCCTCCGTCGGGGCGTGCGCGCAAATTAAGGTTACATTAAAAAATTTCGCCTTGATGCGTATCGTCGCCAACCTTTCGTTCACTGGTGTGAACCGAGAAACAAGGTGGCGTAGCTTTCGTCTTACGACGAAGCCGCATCCGAATTCGCGCTTCTCCGCATGGCAGCTGTAGTAAATATCGCAGTCTGCTCGCTTAGAGCAGCCTTGCCCTTTCCATCGCATCTCCTGGATGGCGGTGATGTCAGCCTTTATTTTTGCGAGGGCTTCCGCCAGTTGGATAGATGCACCTTCTCTGTAGAGAGTCCGGACATTCCAGGTGCATATCCGTAAATCATGGTCCGTTTTTCGTTTGCGGTGGTCGTCAACGTGTATGGGGTTATCATCCGAGGCTGGTTCGATTTTCATTGGGAAATTTGATAATGTGACGGGACCCAAACCCTGTGCACATTCCAGGATTAAGGTCTATGAGAGACCCCTCAAGTTTTAAGTCTAGAGAAAGACAAGGGGGGGGGGGGTTTGGGCAAGGTGCTTTTAAGGCGACACCGACTCGCCTTGTCAGTGCCAGTTGCGGGCTCTGTGGGGTTTTTGTTCAAGACGCAGCGCTGCCCAGCACTACGACCTTCCACAACCTAGCTGGTCACCCGCTGCATTGTCCGGGGCCGCTTATTTGTTAAGAAACTTATTCGCGACTAACCTCCATATCTGAAGGCCGTTCACTATCCGCAACCTGTGACCCGTCCGGTGGCTTGCAGCTAGGCCTCCGCCGAATACCCTTATATTCCACGGATTCCGGACTTCAACTTTAAGTAGTATTTTTTTCATTACATGGCTTCAAACAATTTGTATAATAATTTTTTTTTTTTTGGTCTATGCAAGAACATGGCGTTCCTCAAGGATCGGTACTAGGTCCTCTTTTATTCTCCATTTTTACAAATGATATTTTCAGCGTTTGCAAGCATTCATCCATGCAGGCTTATGCTGATGACATTCAGATATATCTCTCCCGTAGAACTGGTCTCATGGAAGACCTGGTATTCAGGCACTTAATGAGGATCTAGAGAGTATAAGTCAATGGGCTGTTAGCAATGGGCTTCAACTTAATGCTTCGAAATCGTTTGTACTACTCATCAGCAAAGATAATGCCTTCTTTGAAGATATACCGCACACTATGCGACAATTCAAGGGTCATGGAATCTAACGAAAAAGCGACCAACACAGATCGATGGTACTGAGCTAGACCAACAAAACCCTAAAAGGGTTTTGCAAAGTTAGCTCGCTTTTAAAAGATATATGCATTGAAAGTTTGCCTCTTCCATAGTATTTTTTAAAAATGAAGTGCTCCTCATAAGTGCGTATCGAATTAAAAATTCTGTTTTTAATTTCTCATTCTAAGAGGTCTCCAAAGTTCCATAGGGTGTTCTCCCAAAAAAAGGATGTCTCCCTCTCCCCCAAGGACAAAGTTGTTTTTTGAGAAAAACAGTAAAAATTAACGATCTATAAATGCTTTGATTTTTGTAAGAAAAACTACATATGTCTTAAGGCAAAAGTAAATATAGACTTTAACAATATCTCGCCAAACAAGATGCCACTCTTGATTTTTATTCACAGTGTCCTGTGTGAAGGATATTCGAATCTTAAGGCACACTCGAAATAGCACAGAACTTTTGACTGTTATCTGATTGTGTTAATTTTAGTGGTATTTATTAAAGTGTTTACGTTTTCCTTATATTTGGTGTATTTAAAATTTGCACATGTTTTGCCAATGCATTTACTGTTTTTTGAGAAAAGCATACTTGAACGCAATTTATCAACTTTGTGAAAAAAATTAATGTAAGGCTTTATATCTCAGGCATCAGAAGTGGTAAAATAGTTTTCGCTTTTTGAATTCTTCAGATATCTCTTTTAAGGTTATTATTTTCTTAAAAAACACATCTTAAAAGCAATTGTTAAATCAATTGAGACTCATCGAATGGCAGGCTCAGAAACTCAAAATTTTAGTTTAACATTTTGGTAAATGATGAGGTGAGGTGTTTTGACGAAATAATAAATTTCATGCTTAGCAGAAAAATTTTTTAAAAAATCGAAACACAAAAAAAAATCGTGATCCTAACCTGGTGTTTTAAAATATACTTTCAAAAAGTGTTTCATTCAGAAATATTTTAAGAATCCAAATTCACAAAATTATCTTCGGCACCACTTCTGATGCCAAAAATATATAAAACCTAATCTTAATTTTTTTCGAAAACTTATACATACATTAATAAATTAATACATTTTTCGAAAACAAGAAAATGCATTTGCCAAAAATATGCAAATATTTAACTCGCCAAATTTAAAGAAAACGTAAACACTCCAATCAATAACACCAACATTTAGACAATCAGATAACAATCAAAAGTTCTGTGCTATTTCGAGTGTACCTTTGGATTCGAGTATCTCTCATACAGGACTATGAGGGTAGAAATCAAGAGTTGCATTTTGTTTGGCGAGATATTTTTAGTTAAAGTCTGTGTTTACTTCTGCTTTAAAACATACGTAGTTTTTCTTACAAAAATCGAAGCATTGATAGATCGTTATTTTTTACTATTTTTCTCAAAAAAAAAAAACAACTTTGTCCTTGTGTAAGAGGAAGACATCCTTTTTCTCTTAATTTTTTTTTTTAGATCTTGACCACTATGCAACTTTTGAGACCTCTTAGAATGTGAAATTCGAAAAAATTGTAATTCGATGCGCCTTAATGAGCACTTTATTTTAAAAAAATACTCTGCAAGAGGCAAGCTTTTAATGCCTATATCTTTTAAAAGCGAGCTAACTTTGCAAATTCCTTTTATGGTTTTCTTACTATACACTAGTACTTTCATCCTGTGTTATCCGCTGTTCCGTTGGAAAAATGTGTTGCACACAGTTGAATTGAAACATAAGCTTGTTCTTGAACTTATACAACCTATAATTACGTATGCAAAATGTGTTTATACATTTAAAATTACATTTATACATTTTAAACATTTCGCTTCTAATTAACGATTAATAAATTCGCCAGTTTTCCTTTAATCTATAACTGATCTTATTCTATGACTTTCTTCTTGTCACTTTTTTTTCTCTCCTAATTACTTCAATTTTATACTCTATTTGGATTCTATATTTCTACTTAATATTAAGATTAACTTTATAATTAGTATAATTGCTTAAATTAGGTTTAAGAAAATCTTTAATTTCTATAATCCTAAAAATACTTTTCCAACTTGTACATTAAAAAACTAAGTTCTTATCGAACTATAAATAAGTAAAAGTAAAAAGTAAACAGTTTTTACATGTAAGACTCTCCCTCTCTCTCTCCCCCTCTCTCTCTCTCTCTGTCTCTGTCTCCCTCTTTCTCTCTCTCTCTCTCTATATTTATTTCTCGAAAATAAGAAGTTTACAAAAATCTTTACAAAAAAGTTTACAAAGTACAAAATCTATACATAAGTAGGCCTACGCCTACGACATCAGTTCGGTACCGTTTTCTTCCATGTTTCGCAGCCGATTTGGATAATGCATTTTTAATGAAGTAGAGTAGGAAAAAAATTAGTTCAAAAAACTAAAACCCGACTGCTAAGAAGCACGCTCTAAAAAGTCTGAAAAAAGAAAGCATTCTCTTCTGAAACTGTTATGAGGCATTCCACGTAAAAGAAAAAAATGAGATAAATTTTAGTTTTTCATTAATTATTTTTAATTTGGTCTAACTAATAACTAAATGCCTATACTTTATTAATCTGTAAAAAAAGATTTGAAAAATTTTCCAAATTATCCTTTTTTTTTATATGACCGATTTGTTTCATACAGAGTTACTAGGGAGTAAAATGTTCATTATGCTTGCTACACTGTTGTCAACTGTAGAAACCAGGCTCGTTCTGTTATGTTATAGACAACTTAGAAAAACAAATTTCCTATAGAGAAATAAACCGAAAAAGTTTGTTGGTATCTTCTATAAACAGATGTATATCTTCTATAAACAGATGCAAGTCGCGTATCCCAGTAGTCACGCAAAAATATATAAAAGTTTTTTTCCTAACCTGAAACACGACTTTATAAATTCAATACTTCCTAGAATGTAAAGTAAACAGGTAGTATACCATATAAACTTATTTTAATAGTAAAGTCGATCATATTATGCTTTTGACACTGTTTTAAAATGTGTCCCAGTAGTCACGGTAAACAGCCTGATTTTATTTTAATTCCTTTGTGCAAAGCAGAATTTACTTTTCTGCCCCAAAATGAAATAATTAAGGTATCTTTATGTCTTATGTTTTCTTTTCTCAAAAAGAAATCAGCCCTTTTTGAAAATTTGGTCCATTTCAGAGAAAATAAGTGACCTCTAAAATTGAATCGTGTTCTTTTCTCGAAAATATTTCCTTCAAAAGTATAAAAATTGCAGAATTCTCATAGAGAGTAGAAAGAGAGCAAGAGGGTAGAAAAGAGGCAGCACTTTTTCGAGAAAAGAAAACGCCAACCGTGCCAAGTATAAAAACCAGTTCAGGTACTGCAAGTTACTCTCAAAGCGTCTTATATAAAGTAGATCTTAAAATAAAAAGGAGGAAAAGGAAGTAATAAATTATTTTCAAGATCGAATTCGGGCAATCAATGAGTTTTTCGCCTAATAGGAAATGGATGTGTCTTATGTACTATTATAAAACTTTTGAGAGGAAAAATTTTACCAATTTGTAGAAGAATTCAACAGTTTCTTTAAATAATCGAGTAAAAGGTTTTTTCGTAGCTTCTGATTTATTTTTTATGTTTTACAGAAAAATATTTAAATAACTACATAAATTGGGCTTAAAACAATAATAAAAGTAATTAAAATAACTTATTATTTACATATATTGACTTGTCCCGCAAGTCACAAAGACCTGTCCCAACAGTCAAAATATGTAATATTTTTTACTTTTTCTTCAAAGGTAGGCATATTGATGCCGCTAGTCACAAAGACCTGTCCCAGAAGTCACAATATGTAATATTTTTTTACTTTTTCTTCAAAAGTGAGCTTATTAATTTTGTATTAAAATGGAAGCGTTTAGTACAGGGCCGTAGCTAAAGGGGTTTTCAAGGTTCAAACCCCCCAGAGGGTGAAAATTTTAATAAAAATTAATGCATTTAATTAATTATTTCATTGAATCACTTTAATATGTTCTAAAAAAATCTTAAGAAATCATATACTGAAGTTGCGTTTACATTCAATACGTGATACATTCAAAATTACCGTCCTCTGGTGGGCTTGAACCTTAAAAACCTCTTTAGCTACGGCCCTGCACTAAACGGTTCCATTTTAATACAAAATTAATATGCTTACCTTTGAAGAAAAAGTAAAAAAATATTACATTTTGTGACTGATGGGACAGTTTTTGTGACTTGCGGGACAAGTCAAAAATATATGGAAATAATAAAATATTTTAATTAGTTTTATTATTGTTTTAAGCCCAATTTATGTAGTTATCTATATATTTTTCTGTAAAACATAAAAAATAAATCAGAAGCTACAAAAAAAAACCTTTTACTCGATTATTTAAAGAAACTGTTGAATTTTTCTCCAAATTGGTAAAATTTTATAATAGTACATAAGACAAATCCATTTCCTATGTGGCGAAAAACTCTGCTTCCTTGCCCGAAGTCGATCTTTATAGGAATTTATTACTTCGTCTTCCTCCTTTTCATTTTGAGATCTTCTTTATATAAGCCGCCTTGAGAGTAACTTGCAGTACCTAAATTGGCTTTTATACTTGGTCCAACCATATCTTTAGGTTAAACATTCAAGTCCAGTTCGCTGTCTCTTTAGTAGGTACGCATCAGGGAAGTTAAATTTCCCTCTTGTATCAATAAAACATATATGAATTTATAAGATGCTGTAGGATCATTCGAGCCAGGATTCGAACACGAAACCCCTGATAACAATTAAGATCGCTACCACTAGACTATCGGGGCTGTCAAAAGGCATGATTAATACATTGATCTCCTTGGGATTTGAAATATGTAGTGGTAAGTAAGTGCTGATTTTTATAGTCACTTAACACTCAAATTATGGCGGTTTTTTTCTCAAAAAAATGCTGCATTTTTTTCGTCCTCTTTCGGCCCTCTATGAGAACTCTGCACTTTTTTATACTTTTGTAGGAAACATTTTCGAAAAAAGAACTCGATTTAATTTTAAAGGTCATTTATTTTTTTCTAAGTGAACATAAGAAAGGCAGAAAAAGTGTAGCATTTTTTTGAGAAAAGAAAACAAGACATAAAGATGCTTTAACTATTTAATTTTGGGGCAGAAAAGTAAATTTAGATATACACAACGGCATTGAAATAAAATCAGGCTGTTTACTGTGACTACTGGGACACATTTTAGAACAGTGTCGAAAGCATAATATGGCCACCTTTACTATTAAAATAACTTTATATATTATACCACATGTTTATTATTACTTCTGAAAAATAGTCGTTTTTAAAAAACTGCTGTTTGCTGTTTTATAATTTTTAAAAAACAGCTGTTTTTTCATGTCTTATAAAAGTTCAAGTTAAATTTGTCCATATAATAAACATAATTTTATCGAATTTCTTTTAGTTTTAATAGAAATTAAAGTTTTTTCTAATCAAGTATGATTTAAACTATCAAACATTTAGATTTTGTACTTAAATCATATAAAATCAACATAATTTTAACGTAGATTTTATTTTTTATAATAATACTTCAAAAATACAAGTGCTGATAATGACTTGTCAGAAAGGCACATTGAAAGCCATATTTCCACTTCTGTAGATGTTGGCTTCATAGTCAGTATTGCATCAAAAATTTTCTGAAGATTTTTTGTACGGTGGCCTGTGTTTTTAAAGAGAATAAACTCAGACTTTAACAACTTAAAATTGACTTCTCCAGGAGCAACTGCTGGTGATTAATTTTTCTGACGTAATACATTAAGTTCTTATTTTAGAATTCCATAAGTTGTGGAATTATCAACATTAATGCTTTCAACTAATCTCATTTGCTTCTTATTTCGGTAAAATAAGTTTGAAATTCAAATTAGAATTTGTATGGGAAATGAGCCAATTTCGCATCTCATTTGGAATTTTTGGCCAAAATGAGCAAATTAGCTTATGTGTGAACGTACTATAATTAGTAAGAGATAAACTCAAACATCGGTACTTATTTATAATTATCTGCAACTTAATATGGATTTTTTTCTTCGAATTTAAATTTAAATAAATGAAAAATAGTAAAGACAGTTGTTGCTGTGGAATTAAAAAAAACATGGAACTTAAAAAACAGCTGTTTTGCTGTTACGGTTAAAAACAGTCCAGATACTCTACTTCTAGGAAGTATTGAATTTATAAAGTCGTGTTTCAGGTTAGGAGAAAAACTTTTATATATTTTTGCGTGACTACTGGGACACGCGACTTCCATTTTTTTAAAGAAGAAATACATAAAAAGCAACATATCTTTTTGCTTTATTTCTATAAAGGAAAAAAGTTTTTTTCAAGCTTTCTATAAAAGACCAGGACAACCCAGGTTTCTACAGTTGACATGTTGCACGAAAACAGTGTAGCCAAAAAAACATTTTACTTCCTAGCAACTCTGTATGAAACAAAAGCTGTCATACACAAAACAAGACAATTTGGAGAATTTTTTAAATCTTTTTTCACAGATTAATAAAGTATAGACTTTTAGTTATAGCTTTTTACCGAATTAAAAATAATAAATGGAAAAGCTAAAATTTATCTCATTTTTCTCTTTTACGTGGAATGCCCCATAACAATTTCAGAAGAGAATACTTTCTTGTTTCATACTTTTCAGAGCGTGCTTTTTAGCAGTCGGCTTTTAGTTTTTTGAACTAATTTTTTTCCTACTCTTCTTCATTTAAAAATATATTATCCAAAACGGTACCGAACTGATGTCGTAGGCGTAGGCCTATTTATCTATAGATTTTGTAACCGATATTAACTTTTTATTATCATTTAAAGGAAAGAAATAAATATAGAGCGAGAGAGAGAGAGAGAGAGAGAGAGAGAGAGAGAGAGAGAGAGTGTCTTACAAGTAAAAAAATGTTCGTACATAGGCAAAAAAAAATTATACAATAGCTGCGTTCCTTTCGCCTTAATATAATCGCATAACAAATTTTCTCAAAGGAACGGCAAGAAAAACGACTCTTAGAGGGCACTATCGTTGCAGTCAAAATTAAATTCAAACAAGCAATCATGATACAATAACTATTAGGTGTCATGAGAACGTGTGTCGTTCAAAACTGTTGTGAACTGTTATAGTAACGGTACCTTAGTGAACGATGTTTTTCTCTGAATGTGTTTTACTCTCAACGTCAGAAAAATTGTAAATTAGTTAATGTAATTATTAATATTATGCAAAAATATAAATAATTTAAGTGCAATTGTTGGCTCCGCCGAATGCGTTCAATGTGTGTGACACATGCGGTTTGTTTTGTTTTCTTTTGTTTGACATTCGATGGTCGCTCGTGAGAAAATAGGTAGCTGTCATGGCTACCTAATAGTCATTGTATCAAACAAACAAATAATTCAAAAAATGAAATGATAGCTCATAAAAATATACAGGTAGGGCACCTGTGTTTCAAATATTTTAAAGGCTATAT
This sequence comes from Dichetophora obliterata, assembly GCA_963920525.1. Lineage (NCBI taxonomy): Eukaryota > Metazoa > Arthropoda > Insecta > Diptera > Sciomyzidae > Dichetophora > Dichetophora obliterata. The sequence continues at coordinate 231,503,086 of OY986436.1, read as the reverse complement.
CACAATTTTATATGAATAGCAAAAATAATCCTATTTGTTATAGGATTATTATTTTTGTTTTTGCTTTGCATGTAAAAAAAATAATCTGGATTATTTTGAAGCGAATGGAACTCAGCTAATTTGTTTGAAGCCATGTAATGTAAAAAATACTACTTAAAGTTGGAGTTTGTTACAATCTCCCAAAAGTACGAAAATTAACAATCGCCCAAAAAAAAACCGCAAAAATGTTTGGGCGATTGTTCATTTTAAGTTTGGGCTAATGTGCGTTTTGATTTTTGGGAGATTGTTTATAATGAACAAACGCCCAAATTGCGAAGAATGAATAATCGGCCAAAAATATTTTTTAGGCAATTGTTCATTTCACGATAGAGTGTTTCAGTTAGGGTTAATACTTCAATATACAATCGTTATACAATCTTACATCGTTTATCACAAATTTTTTTCCAAATACACACTCTACAGATCTTTTCCAACTATCGCCTCACCTAAATGCTTACAATATTTTTGCTTACTACATTTCAAATTCGATTTTCACTTGTACAAATTTGTTGTTGTTTCTTTAGAACAGCAAACAAGATCTTGTGTAAGCACACCATGTCATGTATTCAATTTTCAGTCAATATCGCGATGAAAATGCGATGGATTGTCTGAGGCGCGAAAACATTAACGATGTGTGGCCTGAGGCTTGTTGCTTGTTGGTTGGACGCTTCCAGTACGCGTGCTCGTATCATCGATATTCAGGTGTAAACCGTTAAAAGTTACTAGCTAGATCGACCGCGTGCCTGCCTTGAAAATGTATTTCAAATTTTTATTTAAATAAATTATGTTATAATCAGCCAGCAATTAAGAGCATTTGCAAACATCAAAGTTGTTGTAGTTTGTTAGAGTTGTAAACTACGTTTCATTTGCTGCGAATTTATTATTTTAATTTTTTTTTTGTTACTTTTTTCTTTTTAAATTTCGCACAGTGTATTTATGGCGCACTTGATCAGGCGGTAGGTGGTATACTGAACAGGCAGATATTCTGTATTAATTAATTGAGGCGTGATAGACACGTTATCGCTTGTGCTAAAATTAAAGTGAATTAGTTCGAAACGTCGAAACAAACATCGAGAAAAAATCGACTTTGATGTTGTTGATGAATTGAGAATGGAATCGATTGATTTTTATTGAAAATATTGATAAAATTAATCAATTATCAAGCGTTTGAAGGAAACTGCACTGATTTTAAACAGAATTTTACCTTTAGACAAACTGGAGCTACAGCAGGGGAATTTCTTGAAGGAAAAAAAGCAGACAGTTTGTGCCAGAGACAGCTGTCATCACTTTCACCTAGTATCACATGTAAACTTCGAGTAATAACAAGGGAAAATTTATAGTGTGTTATGCATCTGTCAATGCTTCAATCCACCATTTACCAAATCAAGCAGTGCATCCAAGTGTTCCCCGCAATTTGATATTTCTCTATGACGAAATCAACACACTAATTTGGGTTCCACTTAAAGCGGTTCCTTTTAAATCCTTCATAAGCAAAGAAACAAATCAATCAAACGTCTCTTGATTGGGAGCGAACTCTGTCAAGAAGTCATCAATATTTCGTTGAAGTAGCTCCCGCTGGCAGCGTAAGCAAGTGGGACATCCTATTCCATGGCCCACCGGAGTTGGTGCTCAAAGAAGCCGGTGTAATTATTCAAATTTCGTTACTTATTTCGTCATTCATCAGTTTAGCTGCTGATGAAGCTATAAGATTGAAATTAAGACATAAATAAATATACAGGAGCTGATTGTGTCAGTTGAAGATTTAAGGATAAGATTGCAGAGATTTTATGGAATTACATTAACTCTAGTTGGGTTGTGATTAGTTTTAACTTTCAAACTTTTTAGAATTTATCTGGAAGATCGTTTATTGTTATAAACTCTACTCTCATCAAAATGGAAATATAACAAAATTAAGTAAGTGGAATATTACTCATTATGTGGTCAAGAAAATACAGTTCTTGGATGTTGCATTTGGAGAATCTGCCTATATACCTATTTACAAATACATTGAAACCAAATGTTTCTTCTTATACCTATGATAATATGTAATATGAAGAACATCATCAGGTGTACAGATAAGTTTGCGCCGTTCGGCAAAAGGCAGCGCTAGCATTAAGTTATGGTTTTAATTTTCAGATGTAAAACTTTATTATCGTCTGGTTGGTCATAAGTCAAGAATATAACCTTAAAATATAAGTGAATATGGCGGCCTTACTGCCATATAAGAATTTTCATGCCAATCGGAAAAACAATTTTTTTATCTAAACTGGTATAATTTTAGACCACGCCCATTTTTAGTTTAGATTCCGAAAATATAAAAATATGAACTAAATTTCCAAATTTTAGTCTAAAACGACAAAAACCGTCCGGAACAGAACATTTTTGTTGAGTTGAGGGCGGAAGAAGGGGGTGTGGCAAAAAAATGTTTACCTAATCCATCTCTTACTCGATAAAAATCGAATGCCAAAATTGCAGCTCAATATAGCTTATATACCTGGTGCACTTTGCTTCGCTCCACGCTTATTTCCTGAAAATGGGCGTAAACATTATTTGAGCACGCCCATTTTTAGTAAAGTGTCCGCCAGTAACCATACGAACTAAATTTCAAAATTTTAGTCTAATACGACCCAAACTACCTTTGTCGGCCTTTGTAGTCTAGTGAAGCGTGCGCTAGACTGTAAACTCAGAGGTCCCCGGTTCTAATCTGGGTTCGGGCATGGTTCTTTTCACTTCCTTTGTTCTTAACAACATTTAAAAATTAATGAAACAAAAAAACCATAACTAAATTGCGGAAAATGTTGAATGAAAGGACAGGAACAACTGAGGGCTGGAAATGCTTGCCTAACTCTAAAAAGGCATAACTCTAGCCTCGGAACCACTAGTATGGTTCCAATCAATTTTTCCTCTCATAACCCTGTGCATGTCCAAATATCAAACAAGGAGGGACATATCATTTCAGCATAATTCGAGAATGCTCAATTTAATGGCGTTTACCGTTTTTTAATCCTTCGGCCCGTTTTCGAGAAATTGCATTTTAAGGTTAAGTATATGTTGATGCAGTTTTTTGTAGAAAAACTTTTTCTCATTAACTTTATAGACTTTATGACAATGAGTGAAACATTAGGAACTAGCTGGAGAATAAATTCTTAGAACAATTTAACCCTCGAAACCCAACCCTTATGGTCAAATTGACCTCATAAATAAAAAAAAACCGTTTTTTCGTATAAAAGCTTTGTTCAAACAAAAACAATCTATTCAACCTATATTTACGTACATTTTGGGTATATAATCCTCCTAAAGTGAAAGAAATAAATGCAATTTTCTCCAACGAAGTTTTTGAAATAAATTTTCGTTATAGGCATTTGGGGTCAGATCGTAATGAAATTTTGCATGTCTTTAGTTTGCTGTATTTTCAGTGGATTTTGCTCTAATTTTTAACGATTTGTATGATTTTAAAAAAATATGCAATTTTTAAAAACCTTGTGGAATAAGAAGATAACCTTGTATAAGAAAAAATTTCATAAAATCAATATTTGGGTAAGTACATATAACTTAATCTAAAAATCTTTGCAATATATTTTTTTTTTTATTAATGTAATTTTAAGGATATCTTAGAGCAGGAAGGTATTATCAGAAAAGGACGAAATTTTGTGAACCTCCATTTAATGTTTGTACTAACCGAACCACTTCTTAAGATTTTTCATACCATTAGTTTTTAAAAAATGTCCTGATTTTAAGAACAAACCGGAGCAGGAATATGCAATTAGATCGAAATGAAATTTTGTAGTTAACATTTTCGTTACAATACCTGTCGAATGTGCCCTGAGCCAAATCGATGCTATGCACTTTTGAAACTCGCTTCGGCCTAATATATATATGTGATAAACTTAGTTTTAATACCTTTGAGGTCATTTTAGGGACACGGAAGGTTGGTTCATTTGCATTCATTTGTAATTTCTTTTAGCGCCAGCATATCAGGGGAATATTTTTCCATCAAAAAGCTTACTTGTTTTTGTTTGAACAAAGCTTATATACGAAAAAATGCGTTTTTTATGAGGTCATTTTGGACCATAAAGGTTGGGCTTCGAGGGTTAAACTTTTGTAAGAAATTATTCTCTAGATAATTCTTAATGTCTCACTCATTGACATGAAGTCGATAAAGTTTATGAGAAAAAAAATTTTCAACAAAAACTGCATCAACATGTACTAGACCTTAAACCTTCAATTTCTCGAAAACGGGACGAAGAATTAAAAAACGGTAAAAGCCATTGAATTCAGCGTCCTCGAATTATGCTAAAATGATAGCTTGTTTGAAAAAAAAGTGACCGATTCATGCATAATGTAATCTATTCCTTTTCTTTGAGGACAAGACCAAACGTTGCCTTAACGTTTGCCTTAATTCATTTAAAAAAATGTCTGAAATATATAACTTTTAATAATGTGTGGGCGGTAAAAAGGGATGTGTTTTTTTTTGTAACCGATATATTAACCTTAAAAACAGTTACTGCAAATTTGGTGACCTTCGGTGTTACCGTTCCAGAATGTTTCTCTTAGATAATATCATTAAATAATAAGTTTTCATTTTTTGGTCACGGTAGACTTTTATGTGGAGGTAAAAGCCCACATATAAAAGGAAGGTAAAAGTAGGCATGGCAGCATTTATATACATAGCGACCACCATTTGTTCTCATATCACATACACATACACACCAAGTTTCTGTATAAAAACATGAACAACTCAGGAATTATAATAATTTCTGAAAAGTAGACGTAGTTATAGTTCGACCTTTCTCATTTTTGGTTAATTTTCCGGTAGTAACCATACGAACTAAATTACAAAATTTTAGTCCAATACAACCGAATTCGTCTGAAATATAGCGTTTTATTGATTTGTGGGCGGTAATGGAGGTGTGGGTTGACCCTTAGGGGGGTTGACCCTTAGGTCAATTATTGTCTGTTTTTGCAAAAGGTGGTAACACATGGAAAAAGTACTCCATTTGGCAAGAAATCAATCTACCCAAACAAGTCAGGGGGTCATCTAGTGTAGATTGGATTTGTGAATAGATGGGTACTTGGGTACAATGGCACTTTAAAAAAACAAGATGTATTGCATTAGCCAATCTACCCAACTACCCAAGTCAGTGTGAATACCCCTATTGTGTATTTGGTTGGATCAGCTTGGAGTCGTGTATCATGAGTTGGTTGGACTGTCTACCGGGAATATCTACAGAGAATAATCAATGAGTTTGAGTTGAATACTCAAAGAAAAGCGTAGCCAAAGCGTACTTCTCGATTGGGAAGTTTTGCCCCACCCGCCGTATTCACCAGACATTGTTTCTTCTGATTTTCCACTACTGCTAACAAACAAATCGACCGTTTAATTTTTTTGAATCTATTTGTTATGTTATTCTACACATCTTTTACCAAAACTAGCGTTTTTGGAAAATTTGCCTATGTTTTGTATGGTCAAAAATAACAAAAGTTTTTTAACTTTTTTTAACGCATCATAGTTTTCTTAATTTTCTATATTTTTATTCTATCCTAAACTTTTTATCGACCAAGCGTATAGCAGAAACGTAATTTATGATGAATACTGAGAAAATATCCCCAAAAAACCATAGGTCTAAAATCAATCCCAATATCGCGCCAATCCCAAAAAACCTGTATAGTTTTATATTAATGTTGCATTCCATACAAAATATGCCACCAACATTTTTTTTTCATTTATTTTTTTTATGGTTCATTAGTCAAAAATATTTGATAAGTATTTTTTTTAATTTCAATATATAACATGGAGTTTTCGAAAAAAAAAATTTTTTTACGATTTTGAAAAAGGAGCTTTTTATTCGCTTATACTCAATAGCTGATGAAGATAGAAAAATTTGTTCCAAGGAAGACTTGCGCGCCTTTTTGTTAGCTGTCGAATAATGTTTACTAAGGATAGGATAATGTTTACTTTATCCTAGGATGATTTTAAAAATTTTAGTCAAATTTTTAAATATCAGGTACTTTATATTTTGGTTAAACGCCAAAATATTTTTAAAATTAAATCAGATTTAGAGAGCTGGCCAAAATTCCTGTTCACAAGCCCAAAATCAATGATATACACTGCCATTTTTTGACTTTTCAACAGTATTTTTATATAAAACTAGAGCTTTTTTTATTAAATTCATAAAAAAAATTTTGACCTCGCTATGCGCGATATTGGGATTGAATTTAGTCCTATAGTTTCTTGGGGAAATTTTCTCAGAATCCATCATATATTAGGTTTCTGCTATACGCATTTTAGTTTTCTCTCATCCGAACAATTTGACCAGCCCTAATATATATAAAATAATTTTTCAGGAAGCAACTCCTAAAATGTGCCTTTAATTTAACCGCTTTTGCCTTAAAGCTCCGTTAATACCTATTTTTGTTTTTGACTTTATATCATTGACAGATAAAACTTTATTAAGAGCTATGAACAGTGACATCGTCCGAACATTAGTTTATTTTATAAAAAAAAATCGGTGTGATGGTTTCATATCCAATTTTGTACACATCTGTAGAACATCAATAAGTACTTAAAAAATAATTTTTAATTTTTTTATTGATATATTTTTGGATAACGGTCTTTTGAAAATGACACCTCTGGAATCTGGCCTCAGTGGCGTTTGACAGCAATCCGTTCACATGGATCATCTGAGGACAAAAACCGAAAAAAGGTTCTTAAAATATATATTATTTGATGTAGCCAGACCTAGGCGATTTTCAAAATATTATTTAGAAAAAAACTGGCGGCCATTTACAATAAAATAAACATTTTTGCGTGTTTTTTAATAGGAAATTGTTGATAAAAAAAATTAACAAAAAAGAAAACGGCTAAATAAGACTGAAGAAGCTCGTTTTTCCTAAAAAACCCAATTTGAATGAAATCGATCGGACAAAAACTGTCTTAGATTTCTTTTTTTAATATTAAAGAACCAAGGCATTCTCCTTATACAAACACCGTTTGGTCTTTGTTGCTTATAGCCAAGGCTAGTGTTATGCCTTAACCTCGGCAAGCATTTCCAGCCCCCAGTTTTTCCTGTCCTTTAATTTCACATTTTCCACAATTTAGTTGTGGAGTTTTTGTTTCAATAATTCTTAAATGTAGTAAAGAACAAACAAATCGAAAAGAACTATTGCCGCACCCGGATCTCTCTCTTAAATTTAGGTAAAAATAAGTGATTTTAAGTAAACGGCATTTAAAGTTTTATGCGGCTAAAAGCGCTCATATAGCGTGACAGCATTTGGTGCTCTTTTTGAATACTTATCGTTCGAATTATAACTTGAAACTTGAGTTACATATTCTTTAGGGTGTAAACTAATTAGTAATGATAAAAAAATTTATTTTTTGAAATTTTCACACTATTCATACCCCTTAAAAAAGCGTGATACAATAAATTCTAACATATTATTTACTTCCCTACTTCAAAATGCGCTCTTAATGTAAATGTAAATGTTTCATAAAATGTCTTATTATATAAAATTTGGAAAAAAAAATATATAAAATTATAGGTATTTTTAAAAAGTGATTACCTAATTTCTTTATAATTTGCATTACCTACAAATACGTAATGTCATCACGTAAGGTTTTTGTAGTCGATGTCACTTCTTTTTCACCTAATTATTTTATTTTGTCTTTAAGTTTGTCAATTATGTTAAATATTAACCTATTTTGAAGTACGATATTTCATATCTCTAGTGAATTCAGCCCTAGAGAGTTCAAACGTATAGGATGGCCCCATGATACAAAGAACTACAGATAAAGTATTGCGCATGTCCGCCATCTTTATTGTGACGTAGTTCGAACTTGTCAAAGTGGCTAAATAAAAACGTAGTCACAATATATCTAAAGGGGATAATTTATTTATAGCGATGAAAAATATCGACATTTTCTTATTGAAACTTCGTATAGTAATATTATTAAAAATAAATTTGTATATAATAGGGGTGTTTCCTCCCATTTGTTCTCCTACACAAAAAAAATAGCTACGTTGCTTGATGAGTTTGACAGCACTTTGATTGCTTCTTTGTTTTCATTTTGTTCTTCTCGTTTGTTGAAAAAAATTGTGAATTCATTTCATGGCCCGAATTAAAACCGTTGTTACTCTCATCAAAACCATCTAAAACTTTAGTACTAATTTTAATTACATAAAATGTAATTGAAAATTATAATTTACTCGTACTACATATAAGTGCACAATATTAGAAATTAAACTAAATGAATGCAATCCCAGTGTGCCAAACGGATTCGTTACGAATCCGTAACGAACTCACTTCTTCGTACATTTTGTCCGAAACGGATTGCGTTTCGCATCCGGAACGGATTCTTTTTCGTATGAAATTCCTCTTTCCGTTACGGACTTCAGTTACGAATCCGTTTCGGACTTCAGATACGAATCCGTTTCGGACTTCAGATACGAATCCGTTTCGGACTTCAGATACGAATCCGTTTCGAGCTTCAGATATGAATCCGTTTCGGACTTCAGATACGAATCCATTTCGGACTTCACATACGAATCCGTTTCAGACTCTTTTTTTAAATAATGCGAACTCGCAACGGACTCGTTTTTTAAAAATAGTTCTTATTCAAAAAGGGACAATAATGTTTATGTATGTTCAACATTTTTTTATTTTTTTGCTAATTCAGTTCTTACATTCCACATATTACATTTTAAATAAGGAAATTTAAAATTATATCAATGTATAATAAAAATAAAAATAACAATAAAAATAATAAAAATAACAAAAATAAGTACACAATTGTATTTCGTATCCCTAATCTACTGAAATGAATGAAAATAAAATAAGAAATTGTAAAACAAATTTAAGACTGTCTTTTATGTTAACGTTGTGGTAATTTTTTTGAAGGATTCGTAACGGGTTCGTAACGGGTTCGTCGAAACATAAGATTCCTCTCTAAAATACGAATTGCTTTTTTCATTTTTTCGGATCCGCCTCGGACTCAGAACGGACTTCAGGAACGAATCCGTAACGGACTTTAGATACGAATCCGTTTCGGACTTCATATACGAATGCGTTTCAGACTCTTTTGGCGGATTCGTAACGGGTTCGTAACGGGTCCGTCGACACATAAGAAAGCGCAGTGCGTACTGACGGACTCGTAACGGGTTCGTAACGGATCCGCATCCGTTTTTGGGCACATTGGGATATTTCTTAAGTGCGTACAATTGTATTGCTTGCTGCTTGCGTTTACTTTTTGCTTCTTCACATTTTCTTTTGTATGTATGCCCCACGTGTTACAGCTGACAAGTTCGAGTGACGTAGTGCGCAGAAGATTTCAATTTTTGCGCACGTAGTATGCTATCTGGATATCTTTGTTTCATGGGACGGCTATTTTTTCTACCGCAACCTTTCATTAAGAGATACACAGCTCCTATCTTCCCTACTTCAAGTAGTCCCCACATAAACAATACAAAAAATATAATAGCGCATTCTTTTCTGAAAAAAAATTCTGACCTCACAGAATGCAGAATTTTTTAGATTTTAGATTCTGACCTGAATTTGCAGAATGTTGACTTCTTTTGAGCTGAGAAAAGAACGGAAAAAATGCAACATTTTTTTTTTCCTTTGATATTGGCTGCACTGTTGTTTTGAATTCCGATGTATTTGCGATTGAGGTTATGTATAGTGCCGACTGCATGGAATTTTTAACAAATACTCATCGAGCTGATAAGTTTTATTAAAAGTAACCACTTTAATCAAAATTGTTTTGGACTAAATTTAAAAAGTTTTTCAAAATGGGAACATTTTGCCTCTCACAATTGTCACAGCATGTAATATTACTGTCAAAATTATTTATAGAATGCAGAACTGCCGATTTTTACAGGTCAGAAAATTCTGCATTTTTGATACTTTCGCGGTCAGAATTTTCGAGAAAAGAACACGATTTATTTTCAGGTCAACATTTTTTTTTTAGAAAAGAACGGAAAAAAATGCAGAACTCTTGAAGAGGTCAGAAAAAATGCAGAATTTTTTTCCAGAAAAGAATGCGCTATAAGATTATCTACTCACCACCTTACTTACATTCTCCCAAAAAAGTGCCAGATAACGGTTTGGTGTTTTCGGAAAAAATGTAGGGTTGAAAAAAAGGATTTACGCATTATAAAAGGAATTGGAAGCCCATGATTTTTTCATCTTTGGTATTTTTTCTATGCAAACCTCTAAAAAGGCAACAGATAGGGGTGAATATGTCAAATATTATGGAACAATTTTACTAACTTTAAATTTTTTTGTGTTTTTATGGGAACCCTTAGAAGGATGGCAGAAAGGTTGAAGGGAAAAATATATTAAAACCATCGCATACAATGGATATGACTCTAGGATTCGATTCGAAAGAGATATGAACTATTTTCGACACTTTTAATTTTTTGTGTTTTTTGTATGTCTGCCCCCAGAAGAATTAAAAAGTAACAGGGCCATATCAAACCTTGGACTACTCTATAAGAGTTATTTTGGTAGAGGTATGAAGAATTATGCACACGTTGTGTGGAAGTGTCAAATAGACACACTACGTAAAAAAGACGAGTAGAACACGAATATCTTGAGAGTGCAAAACACTCTTTATCGTACACAATTGTAAATGCTTTTTTTTAATTATTTTAATATTTTTATTTGCAAGAAATTATAACCTTTGAAATTTATGTTTTAATATCTCTTTTTGAAATTCTAACTAAATTAAATTTACCTTAACAAAAATTTATTTGAATATTTAAAAAACAGTTGTTCTGTGTGCCAAGTTATTTAATATTTAAGATGTAACACTTTTTTTTAATTTTTTTAAAATATTTACCTCATACAAAGATCTGTTTGAATATTTACCCTTTCAGTAGATTGCCCAATATATTGGACACGTCAGAAAGTTATTTTTATTTTGCAACGCTTTTTTTCAAATCAAATCTCTTGGTTCTATGAAAAAACGATGACCTAATATGATAAAAATCAAAGTATCCAGGTAATATATCCAGGTACTATATCCAGGTAATCCAGGTACTATAAATGTCAAACAGAGGAAATAACAATAACCAATGTTGCTTCTGTACTCAAAACATAAAAAGGAGCATTTTATTTTTTAATGGCACAACTAATTCACATTTGTTTTCAAGATTTTGGAATTGTTTGGAAGAAAATATTTGCAAATATAAAATTTCATTAACCCTTAACAAATTTATATGTTCATTGTTTAAAATATTTTTTCAATCAAGTAAAGGTTGATGCAAAATGCAGTTGCAAATATGCCAAATTCAACATTTCACACTATTAAGATATCAAGCACAACAATAGGAAAAATTCAATATTTAAAACAATAAAAAAACTGCAAACTTAGGCAAAAATATTTTAAGAAAAGTTGAAACTAAGTTTTAAAAAATCTACTTATTTGTTTGTGTGGCCGGACAAAAAATCAACCGGACAAAAATTAAACTTAAGTTTGTTTATCTCTTAATGGCTTTAATGATAATATTGGGGGTTGGAATTAGTTTTAAAGGTTTTCGAAGAGATGGCGTAACTATCAATAGATCGCATCGAGCACACCTGTGACTATATTCATTTCAAAGCACATTGTCTAAGCTTCATTTTTCAGTATGTGTCATTCCACTGAAGTGTAAACAACATATATTTTTTTCTCTGTGAACATGTCGACTTTCGTTCCAACAAAACGCAATTTGCGGGAAGGTTTACTTTTGTGCTTCCATTTGAAGAAAAGAGCGGTTGAAGCACAACGCACGCTTACTGAGGCTTACGGGGACTATGCTCCATCGATTTCTACTTGTGATTGCTGGTTCCGTCGGTTTAAAAGTGGTGATTTTGATACGGAAGACAAAGAGCATCCGGTCCAGCCGAAAAAGTTTGAAGATGAGGAATTGGAGGCTTTGCTCGATGAAGACCTGTGTCAAACCCTTCAAGAATTGTCAGAATCATTGGGAGTCGACTTATCAACGGTCGGCAAACGCTTGAAGGCCATGGGAATGATTCAAAAGCAAGGAAATTGGGTGCCTTACCAGTTGAAGCCGAGAGACGTTGAACGGCGATTTTGCATGTGCGAACAACTGCTTCAACGGCATAAAAGGAAGAGTTTTTTGCATCGTATTGTCACTGGCGATGAAAAGTGGATCCATTACGATAATCCTAAGCGAAAAAAATCGTGGGGACCACCCGGCCATGCATCAACATCGAGGGCCAAGCCGAATATTCATGGCGCCAAGCTTATGCTGTGTATTTGGTGGGATCAGAAGGGTGTCGTGTACTATGAGCTGCTAAAACCTAACGAAATCATCACTGGGGAACGCTACCAACAACAATTGATGCAATTGAGCCGAGCATTAAAGGTTAAACGGCCGGAATATGCCAAAAGACACAACAAAGTGGTTTTTCAACATGACAACGCACGGCCACATGTTGCAAGAACCGTCAAGGAAACGTTGGAGGCGCTGAATTGGGATGTGCTACCCCACCCGCCTTATAGCCCAGACATAGCCCCTTCCGACTACCACCTATTCAGATCGATGACGCATGGCTTGGCTGAGCAGCGCTTCACTTCTTACGAGGATACCAAAAAATGGGTCGATTCGTGGATTGCCTCAAAAGACGAATCGTTCTTCCGGCGCGGAATCCATATGCTGCCAGAAAGATGGGAAAATGTTGTAGCTAACGATGGACAATACTTTGAATAATATACATTGTACCGTTGTTTCTAAATAAATGCTCAAAAACCGAAAAAAAAACCTTTAAAATTAATTCCAACCCCCAATAATATAAAGACGGCTTAAAAAAAAAAATCTAAAGGATCTTCAAAACCCTTCAAGGGATTAAAAAAAAATTTGTACCAAGCAGAAGAAAAACAATTTTTTCTTTGTACAAGCTTGCAAAACTTAAGTAGCGCAGGTAAAAATCAAAGGTATGTTTTTTCATCTTTCTAGGACCTAAATGATAGGAATATTACCTCAAAAAAATTATTTTGTTCTTATTTTAGCCTAGCTATTGAAAGGGTTAAAGAAGTTTTTAATTATTTCAAAATTTACTGTCAACATTTTTTCAATATTTATACTTACACTGAGGGAAATATGTGCTAAAATTAAATGAAATTGTGTTCATATTAAACGAATTCGTTTTTGAAATAGAGCTTAAAACAATTTCATTTAAGCTAAACACAAAGGTTTTTAAAGTTTAATTTAAAACAAAAGTTTTTGTTTACAAAGCAATTTTTTTAAATATACTTTTATTGTAAACATTTTAGGTTTAGGCACATTTATTTCAACGAAAAATTTAATGCAAAAACTTTAATATTTTATACAGATATATTAAAACATAATTTAAAAATATTGTTATTAAATTTAATACAAACAAATTAAACCTCCATTTTTTGATGCCCTTTTTTTAACTTTTTCGAAGTCAGATTCGTGATCAGCGACCCCTGAGACCCCCCAAATAAGAAATTTTTTGACTTCATTTGATAAAGTTTGCGCTTCACTGCGGCTTGAAATATTTTCAATATCAATATTATTAATTAGTTCGTTTCTCATCTTATGTTCAATATTTGTAAGACTAATTCAAAAATATTTTCAAACATTCAAATGTAAAATCAGGGTCTCAGTTGTCTGGCAATAATTTTTAATGATTCTACTGCACATAATTTTTTAACTCTATCTCTGGTAGCGACGCATTTTTTGTTATTGGAAGGAAATAATAAGAAAAGTTATACAAAAAACAGAAATGCGCTTATAGTTGAAAATTCAACACGCTTGTTTTAAATTTTTTTTTTTTTTGTAGAAAAGCAATGAGTTAAATTTCTATTTTAAAATTTTTTGTTTATTTTAAAAGTGTATGTAATAAAATATATGCAGGGGTGTTACGGAAACCTACAATTGTCAGAATCGGTTTTGAAACTGACACAGATTTAATTTTTGTGTCATAGAAACCGTTATCGATTTAGAAATTGCTTTCATTTTCGAAATTGGTTTTGTGTTTCTTAATCGATAATCGGTTTCTATGACACCAAAATAAAATCTTTGTCAATTTCAAAAGCGATTCTGACAATTTATTTATTTATTTATTTATTTACTTGATTGCTAAACCTTAACAGGTTTTATAGCAGATTTAAAATTATAAAATAAGATATTTAATACAATTCTAAAATATAAATTATGATTTTGATTGAAATCATGTATTATTAACAAACTAAAAAGTTTTAATAAATTGCTTAAGTATATAATTTTATTAAAGTATAAAAAATAACAAAAAAAAAGTTAAGTCAAAATCGATAATATCAGACAGCAAAGCAGGGTTGCGTTTTCAAGACAAACAAGGTCAAGTTAGCAACAATTTTTGTATACGGCGGAGTCGTGTGACAAACAAGGTCTCATACCCAATAAAACACCACTCCAATAGGTATATATATAATATATATCGTTCTGTCTTCCTGAAGCCGGTGAGATCCTGGCTTGACAGGGTGGTTACTCGACAAACAAGGTCAACTTCACCAAACCAATTTTCATAAAATAAAGAAAACCAGATGCGAACGCAGGCACCAAGACAAACTAGGTCTTATCGGCCACTCATATTATTATATTACAAATCGATCTAACGTAGTTTTTTAAGAGGTAAAAAGTCACCAAGACACCACGGTACCGTCGACAAGTGTAGATACAAACATCATAAAGATATGAGGCAACTGAAGATCCCAAGTTTAGGTCCATTCAAATTATTTAGATGTTTATACACCAAAATTTTCCATTTTACACTTAGGTCCATTTATCCATTTAGATTGTTACATTAATGTGTTTACAAATCACCAGATACATCAGATATATGTTTGAAAGAACTTTACATAATCAACGCCGGTACTGCAGGTAATCTATAATTTTATGTTTGATTGAGTCCATGGATTCACTTAAGGATATAACATCAGATACAAAATTAAAATCACCGCAAGCGCTTTTAGGAGGTTAATTTTGCAAATAATTAGTTCTACAAAAGTTCATGTGGAGTAACTCAAAAGATCTTCTAGGACGAAGAGGAATATTAAAATATACTTTACTCAATTAATATGGACTGTTGACATATCCATCTAAAAGTTTTGTAATCCAACAAGCATTTATCATAATTCTCCGATTTTTTAAAGAAGGAAGATTTAAGAGTTGTAACCGATATTCATAAGATGGTAAGTGAAAATCAGTATTACAATAAAGATAGCTTAAGCAAAACAAAAGAAATTGTTTCTGCACTGATTCAATGTTGTCTATGTAACAACCGTATCGTGGGCACCAAACAACTGAAGCGTATTCTAGGATAGGCCGCACTAGGGAAGTGAATAAGGTTTTCGTTATGAATGGATCATTAAACTCTTTTGCGCAACGTTTAATAAATCCTCAAGTACTATTTGCTCTATTTATTATTTTATTTACATGAATATTAAAGCGTAGTTTAGGATCCATTGTAACTCCAAGATCATTGAAAATATCTAAGGACTCCAATGGATAACCACAAATTTTGAAGGTAGATTTAATTGGTGGTTTGCACGATAAAGACATATGCTTGCATTTCTTCATGTTGAGGTTCATACGGTTCGTTTTGCACCAGTTATGAAGATGATCAATGTCGGCTTGCAAAAATACAGCGTCATTATCATTTTTAAAAGAAAGGAAGAGTTTGACGTCGTCAGCCAACATTAAGATGCTAGAATGCATTATGACAGATGGCAAATCGTTTATAAAAAGTAGAAACAGAAGGGGCCCAAGATGACTTCCTTGAGGTACTCCTGAAGTAACAGGAAACTCATGTGATTTCTTGAGCTTAAAAATAACAGATTGTGTTCTATTGTTTAAGTAAGATTCAATCCACTTTAACAACGGTATAGGAAATCCAACAAGATGTCATTTTAAGATCAATAGTTTGTGATTTACAACGTCAAAAGCGTTGCTAAAATCCGTGTAAATTACATCAGACTGCATGCCTTTTCCAAAGTTTTCTATAGTTTTTGATGTAAATTGCAGAAGGTTAGTAACAGTGGATTTTCCAGAAAGGAATCCATGTTGGAAAGGAGACATTAAAAATTTAACGCTATGCGATAGTCGTGATGTAACAATTGCCTCTAAAAGTTTAGGCAAAGCGCTTAATTTTGCGATGCCACGGTAGTTATCAATTAAAGACCTATTTCCGGATTTATGCAGCAGAATGATAAATGAATGCTTCCAGGCTGCAGGAAAATAGCAGGATTTTAATGATGAAGTAAATAGTAAAGAGATTGGAGTTACTAAGTCTTCACAGCAGTATTTTAATATACATGAAGGTATGTTATCAGGACCACTTTTATAAGATGTTTTAATATTTTTTAAAAATGATAAGACTGTGTTTGTGTCAATTATTGGGAAATAAATATCCCCAGATTGAATATTAAAAGGATAACTTAAGTAATCATAGGACGATGATGAATAAGTCGTCTTGAAAAAGTCAGCAAAAAGATTGCAAATACTATTATCATTATCAGACTCAACAGAAGTCGTACTTCATAAAAGAAGGATAGGAATCAATCTTACGTTTTGTGTTAAGCATCAGATTTGATGTTTAACTTTACTTTTGTTAAGTAGATATTATAGGATTGTTTGCATAACTGTTGGTAACTGTATTTAATCGAGGTATAGCATCCAAAATCGCATATGTTATGTGTTTTTTGATATTTTTTATAGTATTTAGATTTCAAGTTTCTCATTTTTCTTAATTCATTTGTATACCATACCGGACCCGATGTCAAAGAGGGTTTCCTTTGCGGAACAGCCTTAAGTAAACAATCAGTTTGCATAACACCCCTGATTATCCTGTAATAAAATTGACTTGCCTCTTCCGAATTTTTATATTGGCAAATAAATAAATTAGTTTTTTTGAATGTTAGTTGAATTTCCGCAGAAGTTCAACAAACAAAATAATTTTTTTTTGTCTTAAGTTTCAAAAACAATATTCGTTTATTAATTAAAGACATTAAATTTCAAAAAGTTAATAAATGTGCTAAGCGAAGACGCCTAGCTGGCTGTTCTGGCAAATTTTGCTTTAATTTTTTTGTTTCTTAAACCAGAATATAAAAAATGCAAGCAATCATTAAACAATACATTCAATAGCTGCAAGCATAAATTGACGATTTTCTTCTTTTTTTCTTTTACTAACTGCTTCGACAATGTTTGGTGGTAGCAGACAGAATGTAGCTAAAAGATACATTCATACGTTACCTAGACGGAAACTTCATTCATGCACATGCAGCACTTTAAAGAACGGCAATCGAACAAGTTTTTCTTTTGTTTTGATGCTGTTAAACATACAATATATAAAAAGTTTTTTGTGCGGTAACAACAGGAATTATAACAACAACAACAACAACAACAACAACAACAACAACAACAACAACAACAACAACAACAACAACAACAACAACAACAACAACAACAACAACAAGCGACAACAACGACAAAAGCATCCTAAGCATTTTTCATAATTTTCATTAAAAACAATTTTCCCGATGTCCATGTTTATATCTGATCGGAATTTCTAATGAGTTTGTTAGTGTTCTTGTAGCTATGATTATTGGTTTGATGATGTTGTTGTAGTTGGTATTTATTGTTGTTGCTATTGTCATACCAATGCTGTTGCCTAAGCAGCATTGTATCTTTGTATTCGTTGTCATGCTACTTTTACAAGCGTATCTCATAGATGCGATCGAATCCGATCTTGTTATCTGGCTGAAACCATCGCAATGAGCCAGCGATGAATGGTTTTTGTGCGTGCAGCGCTGCTTGCTCTCACTTAAATTAAATGTTTCATATGACCATCTTTTTTCTCTATTTCATAACTATCTACCTTCGAGTGATATATTTTTTTTTATCTTTCATATTTTTGGTGCGATTTTTATAGGTTTTTTTTTTTTTTCTTTTTTGTAAAGATTTACGACTTTTGATTTTAATTTTCTAGAATTTCTAGCGCATTTATCATAATTGCTGCATTCTTTTGGATACTGATCTTAAAACCAGAGATCAGCGACACGTACTTGCACATATTTTGGGACTTAAAATATTTTTTTTTCTTCTTCATTTTTTCGTCATCAACATTGAACTTGCTGCTGCTGCTTTTGTCCATTTAAAATTCAAAGCAGCAACATTGAATCAGTTGCTAGTAGCCTGGTGCATTCCTTCCATTTATGGGCACCTAGCGCAAAAACTAGAAAAAGTTGTTGCAATCGAACAACTGCAAGAAATCCCAACATCGGTTCATTCATGCATTCATTCATATACAGCGTCACCGTCATCGTCATCGTCATCGTCATTCATCAGCAACATTCTGCAAGAATCTGCAGCAGTTGCTGCTGCAAACCGGAAACAACTAATTATCTTAATTAAAACGTTCGTTGGTCGCCATATTTGGCGATTACACGCGATCGCGCAATTCTTTGCGTCGCAAGACCGCGTTGCGCATGCGCAAACAACCAGCTACTGCTATTATTGCAGCGTCTCCTTCATTCATGCTGCCAGGCGATCGTTCGTGAACGCTGACCATTCAACAACACACCAATTCCATGTGAAGCACCAGCAGCAGCAGCATCAATTGTTGATCACGCTCAGATATTGTTGTCAAGATGTTACATGTTGTTGTCGTCGTTGCTGCTGCTGCTGTCGCTGTCGTTTAAATTGTTGTCAGGCGCTGCTTTATTGTTGTCGCTTTGCCAAAACGGGCGCGCGTGCACAACCTGCTTGCGTTCTATTTGGTGCGTGCAGATTTTCTTAAGTTTTCATTGTCAAGTGATCAACAAGTTGCCGCAACAGCAAAACGAATTGTCATCCTCATCATCGTCTTTGTCATCGTCCTGATGCTCAACATTTCTGTTTCGCTATTTATTGACGTTTCTTGCATACTGATCGGTGCACATTGGGTCAGCAAAGAACCAAATTATCGCTTAATATCTGACCCATTTTTATATCGGACGATTTTCTATAAGATTAAAACATTTCGTGATTGAGCATTTGTTGCTTCGATTTAGCTACGATAGAGCTTGCAATAGGAGACTTAATCAGTTGAAATGATGTCAATCAGCTGGTTTTCAGTCTTCCAGTAGTTTAACTAACCCGAGTGAAAATTAAAAATATTTTAGCTAAGGCCGAACAGCGGCCGAACAAAGCCTTATATTAAGTATTTTTCTCAGGTCGAACAAGAGTCGTTCAAGGGTCATACAAGGGTCGTACAAGGGTCATACAAGGGTCGTACAAGGGTCTATTGCAGTACTTGTTTACCCAACAGTGGCTGTACCGAGATGGTTTTGAAATATTATAGACTGTACAACGGGCATACAGCGACTGTACATCAACCGTACATCAGCCGTACAGTGATTAAGAGAACATAGCACATTCAAGTTAATCTAATAATAGTAATAATAATAGTAATTAATAATACTAACATAATAAATATGTTAATGAAATTTTGAACATATGTTTTATTGGTCTCATAGTATACAAAAATATTTTTATTTAATTTTTTTTTTGACCACACCAAGAAATCAAAAAACCAAAAAATCAAGGCGTACAGGATTGGTATTCTTAAAAAAGTTTGAAAAAGAAACGAAGTTTTAATAAGCATCAAAGCTACCGTTAAATTACTTAAAAAAAATTGGCGACGTTTTTCAAAAATTTACTTTTTCTCCCCAAAAAATTTGTCGTAACTCAAAAAATTGAGTGCCGATGTTTTTTATCCGTAAGTCATTTTATGCATTAACTTGTTTAGATTAAGGTGCTAAAATTTTAGAACGATCGGATAAATACTTTTCTTTAAATTATGCATGTCAACTTGAAAAACGGGTTTGAAACCCTGTCATGATCGAATTAAAAGGGTTGGAGCTACACATTTTTTTGAGGTCAGATATGTGCTAGTCTTAACACAAATAAGAACTGACAAAAATTTTAAAGTTGGTGCCCGGGTTCGTTAGTTAGAGGATGTTACTTATGTGCACCGTTGGGCAGTTATTGGACAAACTTTACACTTTTCTCATGAATTTTTTTTATGTATATAACTCTTTCACCTTTATTTATTTACATTGTGCACTTGGTTTTACATTTAAACAATTATTTAAATGTTTTGAAGCACTTTTTGTGTAAACACTTTTTTTTGCGAAACGATCCTGATCTTGATTTTGAACATTTTTTTATGGAGCACGGCTAATGAATGGACACGTGCAAAGCTTTCAATAGAACAAATACGTGTAAGCTTGCACAACACATAAGGCTACATGAAGCAAAAAACCACTGGTCAAAAACATGAAAATATCGGGACTTAGAAGTCTAAAAGTACAATGTTGCCTATAGGCAACATCGGGCATGAAAGGGTTAAGAAAAACGCGTCTTAAGTTCAAATATCTTGAAGAAATTATCTTGATGCGCTTCGCTTTATATGCTCACAAGCATTTTGTTTTTTTGAGAATTTCACTTTTATACTATTAAAATCATGTCTTTAGAGCTTTATTTTAACATATTCTACCAACAAAAAATTTGTTTTTTTGAAAATTTGTGTGTGTGCTATGGTTTCCTTCATGTATAATAAAACTGTGCAGCTTTTTTTTAACTAACTTCATTCCCAAAAAATATTCTTTTGCACCACACACAAGTGGCGATAATATCAACATCAGTGTTCTTGAGTGAAACGTAAACTTAGAAAAATTTTGTAGCATACAACAAGCCTGTTAATTAACAGCCCTATTCTGGCAGCATAACTAAGCTCACCACATTAACAAAATAGTTAATATTAACAATTTGTGAAGGTTTCGTATTCTGCTGCAAATTTAAAAGCTCTTTTCCTTACAATTTTGTTAATAACAGAAAGAGTCTTAACAACCAATGTTGTAAAATTCTAAATCTAAGCAAAAGTATGTGCTTAGATAGAAAATTGTTGTGGAAATAATAAAAAAATACAAATTATATTATAAAATTGAGTTCAAACACATTAAACTGAAAAATGGAAGAATTTTTTACTTATTTTAAGTGTTGATAATGAAATTTTTCAATAGCCGTGGCAAATTTTTCAAGCGCTTGCAAAGTCACAAGCTGCACTCGAAGCATCTGTTTATATAGCGAATCTCTTCTTTCAATAGGCATATCGATTTTCACCATGCATGGTGAACTTTAAAAGCTTTTTAAGCTTTTATGTTGTTAATGATTTTTAAGAATACCAACATTTACATAACATAACAATCAGCTTAACAAGAGCTCCTTAACTATTTCTTGTTAAGCTAACAATCAGAATATGGCTGTTAGTCCTTGTACGGCCGTTGTTCGGCGTAACTTTGGACCGCTAGACTTTTTGAATTATTTTTAGGCCATGTTCGACCCTTGTACGGCAGCGCGGCCCATGTTCAAATGCTGTTCATCCGCTAATATTTTTTCTCTGGAAGTTGGAGAAAACTTTAACTTGCATACAGCTTAGGAGAAAATAATAATATTAACTACTTGTATATACACGCAAAATAAAACTTTTTTAGCTAAGTCCAAATAGCGGCCGAACAAGGCCTAATTTTAAATATTTTTTCGAAAATACAAGGGTCGTCAGCGGCTGTACAGAGGATGTTTTACCATACTCTCTGCTGTATAACGGGCGAACAGCGGACGTACATCGGCCGAACAGTGATTGTTCAACAATGAAAAAGAGCAGATTGTCAATGAAAATTGGAAATTCTTGCTAAAATAAATTAAATATATGTATGTTTAAGTTGACTTAGAAAATTTTGAATATTTTTGCTTAATTTTTTTATTTAATTTGCTCATGCGTTTGTTGTTGTATAAGCTGTTCGGCAAATTTTATGAACAAGTGTGGTTTTTTTGGGTTAGTTGTGCATGCATTTGTTTTTTTTTCAAATGGGTTCAGCCAATTTGAAGATCAACGATCGGGATGTTTTTTATTATTTGTGCATGCATACTTCATAAAAAATAGAAAATTAGTTTGCGCCACACGTCCTTTCTTTCTTCTTCTTTCTTCTTCTTTCTTCTTTCGATTCTTTTTGCGTTTTGCATCGTAGAGTGAGGCTTGCTTTTATTGTTCCGCATACATTTTCTCTTGAATAAAAGCTTTGAATAATTTGGTGGCACATAATGGGCGTACAGTGGCTGTACAACTTAATTTAAGCCTTGTACGGCCGCTGTTCGATTCAACTTTCGGCCGCTATGCTTTTTGGACTATTTTGATATTCTACGGCCGTGTGGCCATGTTCGACCGCTGTTCGATCGATGTTCGCCCGCTAATATTTTTACTCGCGTAAATATTAACTACTACTTAGCCTGCAAAGATTATCCATAAATGTTCATTGAAATTTTTATAGAATCTTCATAGAAATTTTGAACCAGTAACTAAACCTCAATGAAGTGAATATCAACGTGGCTTAAAGGAATGGAGTTAATTTCATTTTAAGTGATCCGTCTGCTTCGCAACCCATGTTCATGTCCTATAATTGTAAATGCCACATCAAAATAAAGAAGTCTGAGATTATAAATTGCTGGACATTTGCAGATAACATTTTCAAATGTGAATACAGTGACTAAAATATTCCAATAGAACAAGTAGGTCTGATTTTATTAGCTTGGGTGAAATATATTATTTGGTTCTACTGAAATCTAATATTTTATAAACATTTTAATTGTATAAATGCAATGTTATTCATGGCAACTATTTCTGTGCCATTAATATTGTTAATAATCACAAATCAGATATTAAACTTTATGGCAGTGTTCACCATTTTGTTACTCTCGTGTTCTTTTCTACTTTTCGGCATAGAACTAATTAGAGCCTTCATGAACCAAGTTTCTTTAACACTGTAACTCTACTGCTAACCAGATTGACTTCTGTACGGAAAGAAATATATTTAAGAGACAGCTGGAGGATATTCTCTCAATTAATTTTTAAAAAAATATTATGCAAGTGCAAAAATATTATGCAAAAATGTTTTTTTCGCTCCCAGCTCTTTTTTCGGCAAAAAAAAAATTTAAATAAGATCTGCAAGTAAAACATCATTCCTCTAGTTGGGAAAAAGCGAGTCGCTTTCGAATTATGTCTCATGTCAAATGCTAAACAGAGGTTGTGCAGAGGCTGTTTTTAAATTATCTCGGCTCTACAACGGGCGTACATCAGTCTTACATTGGCCGAGCAGTGAATATTCTACAATGAAAATTACCAGTTTTTTTTTAAACTAACTTCAATCACAAAAAAAATTTGTTTTTTTAAAAAAAGACTTTCGGCAAAAACTTTATTTGGATTCTTTTTTGGCCATGTTCGACCCTTGTACGGCCCATCCGGCGGTCTACCGCTGATTGACCGCTAATATTTTTACTCGGGTTACAGTCCTTCCTTTTTGTTGGAATTTGGAATGATTTATAAATATTAATGAATTTATTTTTTGTTTTTAAATTGTTGAATTAAAGTGCGTAATTGGTCTTACATTTACTTTTATTCATTCAAGTTAAAAATATAAGCACAAAATTATTTTGAGAGGTAAAAAAATTTGTTTCTATCACTGACTGAATATCTGTTTTTATATATTAATGTAAGGCCTTTTTTATTATCAAAACTTCTGCGCATATAAAAACACGCGTTTTTGTGATTCTAAAAATTAGGCTTTTAAGTGAAAAATTATTTGGATTGAGTGAAAAATTTTTTAAACTATTTTTTTTTAACAGTTTGGAAATCCATAAATTTATACTTTTATTCAGTTGTGTCCTGTTAAAATTAAATATATATTGTGTAAATAAAAATTTTAATTTGTATATTTAAAACACTCCCTTCTCTCTAAAAAGCAAAACTAAAAAAAAAATTAAACATGGTGTTTCCGATGTTTAATTCAATAGCCTTTCAGAAAGGGCAAAACTTTGCATTTTCATTGCGTGAAGCATAAATGACAGGCGTTTGAACAAGAAGTTTTCTCGAAAATTAACAAAAATTTAACCTTGACCCCTAAAAAGACCCTTTGTCAATCTTACCCATAATCTATTCCCGGACATATACCTCGCTCTCATATATTTCCGCTTTCAATGTGGCTGCAACTTTATATGCCTTTTTCTCTTTCTAAATTGTATGTTCATAGTAAATTTATACCTATCAATATGCCATAACTTAAAGCTAATACTTATAAATGGTCAGTAGGTTGGAGGCTTTTTGAATAATTATTTCCTATAATTCATACATATATGTGACCTTCTCCGAGAAAAGGGACCTAGTGTGTGAAAATGAAGTTTTGAGAAAAACGCATTTAAAGTTTCATAACGCATTATCACTGTGAACGTGTGTTCAGTTGCGATTTGATATGGTTACTTATGATTGGTGCTGACTTTGAAATCTAACTCATTTCATCTTATTCTACACCCTTTTAGGTATCAGAATCCACTCTTAAGTCCAAACCCGTTTTTTGACACACTTGGCCCCTTTTCTCGGAGAAGGTTACATATAAGTCATTACTCACGGTTTATAGGTAATGACTTCCTGTTCAAAGAACTTTGAACTTAAATTCAAAATAGTTTTGAGTAAAGCTATCTATACTTTCCTATCTTCTCTTATGACTATACGATATTCACCGATACATACATATTCAACTACTACTCTAAATATAAAAGGTTTCATTCCATCAGGTTAGGTTAATTCAATACAAATACAAAAATAAACGACACATCTGCCCCAATGTGCATCGTAGAAGTTTAATCTTCCATTCATTCAACTCATTGATCTTTGATCAACGACCGCTGAATGATCAGTAGTGAGCTATAATATTTACTGGTTGTGTTGCTGTTGTGGTCACTTTAACCATTTTTGGCACTTATAAATTTACAGAATGTTTGTAAGTGCATATTTCAGGCAACGTGTAATGCACATAAAATCTATTCTTTAGGCCTCAACTTTTATCTTGCTTCATGTCAGACGCTTCCTGTACAATTTTAAATAATTTTCATACTTCATTATAAACACCTGATTGGATCAATAAATTTCTTGATCCTTACGATCTGTTCGAACAACATTCTTGCTAAGGATTAGAGCACATAAAATCTTTGATAAATTATATCCGCTATATCTAACTAGAACTATATCAATAATTTTGGCTAAGTTCTATTCTTACACATCTGCTGCGTATATCACTGCACTCTATAAATTAGATTCTTAATATTTCTACATGTTTCAATACACATATTTTCAGCTTTTTCAATGTCATATATTGAACAGAACATCAAATCAGATTCGTGCGTATTTCGTAACTTTCAACACGTGCCCCATATTTTGTTGCATACATAATTTTCTTGTGCACTTTATGCATTTGATGAAATATTCTTTGCTTCTTCATTTTTTGTGCTTACTACACTAACTCAGCGATATTTACAACAAAACATAGACAGATATCAAGCAATTTTATTATAAATTCAAAAATTTTGAAGGAAGTGCATGCCATAATTTTGTGCAAAATATTGATGCAGTTTTGTTTTGCAGTGTGCTTAAGTCAGAAGCTGAAACACTATCTAAATATAGAATTTAAGCATTTAAAATGTTTATTTATCATGCTAATTTGTAAACTAATGTGTAAACAGTTTGTGAAATATGCATGTGAAAAAATTTTGTTAAATTTGATATCTTTTATTTTCTACATTACGTTTTTATTTATCATTGGTATGAGGATATGCTTTACAAATACAAATTTTGCCTAAAGTAATTTAAAGTGAAATTTTATAAAATACCTGTTTGAACATTTTGTTAGCTTTTTTTGTGAATAGGGAAACTAGACCCAAACTAGACCCAAAAACGAGTATTAAGTGTGAAAATGTTATACAAAAATATTTTTTATGACACTTAATGTTAAGCATAGTTATATGTTCAGTTTCATGTGAAATTCCACTCAAATCTCCACATAAAATGTGACAGCTACGAAACAAGCGTGGAAATTTTCACAACATATAAATCAAAGCAGTACTCTGTTCCTCTGGTTTTGAGCCGAGTAAAAAATTGTATATCAGCTTTTGAAATAAACGAATGCTTAAGGTGGTGGAGGTGGTCCAGTACAAAGTTTGGATAAAAATTACATTATAATCGAATGGAGGAGAATACTTTCTATTTCACAGACCAAACAAAAATAACATATCGTCGCTTGAGAAAATCAATTTCGTATGTAAAAATTTTCACTTTTGAGATTATTGCGAAAAAGGGGCTATTTTTAAAAATCAAGCAGAGCAATATTCTTCAGAATTTCGGGCCTATTTGCAGACACCTTTTTCGATAGATTACGAAATTTTTGTGGACTTACCGCAATTTTTTTAGAATTAATAGCCCCTTTTTCTCAATAATCTTCTTGAAAATTTGTTAATTTGTATTGCATTTAAAAGACTATATCTTACATGTAAATATGAATTTCAATAAATAAATAAAATAAATAAATAAATAAATAAAATAATCTAAAAAGTGAAAATTTTCACATACGACATTTATTTTCTCAAGCGACGAAATATACCCGCAACGCTTTTTTGTCTAGTAATAAAAAAAATTAATGTAAGCACTTAATTTTTTCAAATTAGCCTAACCTCATGTTAAACCTTGATTTTTCAAATTTACAATCATTTCATAGGAATATTAGATCTATTCCCGTACTCGATTGAAGTAACTTGAAGTTTGCTTGTAAGCGTTTCTTTACACATTTTCCAAGCTCGAGAGAGAAGATGAACAAGCTAAATGCCACCCTTTATTCTATTACAATAACCCGAAACTAGCTTGAACTTTACTTAAAAAATTTCTTCGAGCACGAATCCTATTCTTCCAATTCCTTCAATTTATTGTCAATCAGTTGTCAACAGCAAAGTCTTTTTCGTACTTTTTTGCATATTCTCACCATTGATCTGCAAGCGATGGCATTTTCGCTACTTGCAATCTACCCTCAACAAATACAGTGACAGTCTGACCGCACTACGCAAGCGCTGGGATTGTTGTGTCGAACATACTTGCAACATTGAAGCCAACTGTGTATGAGCGTGTCGTAAGACCACAATAATGCATGTTCGAGTTGTTGGTTTGATAACCAGCGCAGGGTCTTTTCAACTTCTGGTATGCAATAGTAAGTATGGTCATTTACAAGCAACAAAACAAAGAGCATAACATAACTAAAAAATAAAGCATAACTCCTGCATAAAAAAACCAGCGCTTATTTTGTTCTCCGAACACAAAGTATTTGCAGTAATATTGCAGTAGCATTGCAGTCACTTTGCGTGAATTTTGAGAGCTTGTAGCTCATAAGCTAATGGTTCAATTGAGCTGATTTCTTTTTTAAAATAAATTCTAAAGTTTAATTGAGTGAGCAATAAAATTTGTTTAGTAAATTTTTAAAGATATTTATTAAATTTAGTTTTTTAAGAAATTATATCAGACGCCATTTTATTATAAAACACCTTTAATCACTGATTTTAATAAGATTTTGTATGCATGCAGATCTTTAATAAAGCTACAACTTTTGTTCAATTGTTCAAAATTTTGAATTAATAGGGTCGCCACCTAATAATATGTCTTTTCAAGAGTGTAAAACTGATAAATGACGTTTAAAACTCTTGAAAAGACATATTATTAGGTGGCAACCCTATTATTTCAAAATTTTATAATTTTGAAATTCTGACAACGGATTCGGATTCAGCGACCCATTTTTGGCGTACCATTTTTTTTTGCCAGCCCCGAATTAACAAAACTACAAAAAATTAAGGTGGCTACCCTATCCACCATCTTGAATTTTAAAATTCTGACTTTAGATTCGAAATCAGCAACCCCTTAACACTGATAAATGATGTTTCAAACTCTTAAAAATACATATTATTAGGTGGCAATACTGTGGTAAAAATTTAGGTGGCAACCTTATCCTCCATCTTAAATTTTAAAACTGTGACATTATATTCGAAATCAAATCCGTTGTCAGAATTTCAAAATGACAAGAATTCGCAAAAATGAAAAAAAAAATCTAGGTGGCAACTCTATCCGCCATCTTAAATTTTAAAGTTTGACATCATCTTCGAAATAAATTACCCCTAAAACTTCCTAAAACTATTTACTCTATTCATACTGAAGTAATCTACAAACACTTGAGTAAAAATGCAGTGTACGCGCTGATTTCATCGTTCGTAAGCTTACTTTTGTATCACTGCTGAGCCGAAGTTGAAATCAACCTGCAATGGTACACGAGGCAGTAGCTCAAAATAATGCATAATTATAACGATTGCCGTTCGTGCGCTGTGGCTTATACATATAATTATTTTATGCAAACATCTATACTTTCCACTGAAGTTGAAGCACACATCACACAGTGTTTGACTTTGGTACAATTGGCTAATGCAACATGCTTGATGTTGTAAGTGAGCTCGATGGCGTAGAATATTTGCATGGTATTAATGATATTGAAGTCATACAAAAACCAATTATGTACTGAGTGTAAAAGCAGTTGCAGTTCATCGCTGCAGGTCTCTGATTCTCACGTTTTGACAGATTAGTTATTCTCACAGATTGAACTTTACTTGAACTTTACTTGAAGTTAGTACGGAAACAGACCTATTATAATGTGTAATATTTTTCTTGAAAATAAAAATGGACATAGCCAGGTTCTTTCTGACGACAATTTTTTCTGTTATCTTTTTAAAAATATCTTTTAATGGTATTTCAACTAACAATTGACTAAACATTTCTCCTTCTGTTGGATTTTTCGGAGAGTAATTTATGCCATGTTTAGGTAAAACGAAGCCTTCGTAACAAGCTCGTTCGTTTTTCGACTTAATCGTCCAAAACTGGGTCTTTATATTTTTTCTTGCGTTGTTGTCCAACAATACGTTGCTTACGTTTTTGAAATAATCTCAAAGTCAGTACTTGTCAAACACATTATTACCAGATTGTAAGAGTTCAGCATTTAGCGTAAACCTGACAAAAATCTTGAAAATTGGATACTTAGGCTGTGTGTCAAAAGGAAACATTTCAGTCATGGTGGGATAGAAAATATCAAGTTGAATAAAATTTATGTGTGTTGAAATAAATTTGTCTTTTTTGCTGTGTCAAATGGACGATGAAATTTTGACAATTACAAATTTTAACGTTTCACATTTCGGTCGTGTTTTAGCGCAAATATTTTATTTAATTTGCATTCTATTCAATTTGCGACACATTTAATTCGAGTGCTTGTACTTGCAACTTATTTCGCAAACTTGTAATATTGTAAACTTAAAAAACTTAAAAAAATAACAAAATAATAAAAATAAAAAAACGAAAGTGCTTGAGCTTGTGTGTGTGTGTGTGAGCCAACGATCTCCCGGTGCATCAGCAAGTGCATCAAAGTTAAATTGGCTTTCTTTGCTGACGAACGTCCTCCAAATGCCACCACCAGCAGCACAAGCAAGTGCAGTGCAAAATTTCTCGCTAGCCAACATCCTCCAAGTGCCATCACCAGCTGCACAAGCAAGTGGAGCGCACATTTTTGTGATTCTTTTGCTTGCTAACGTTCTTCGAGCAGCACCAGCAAGTGCAGCACAATTCAATTGACTGGTCAGCTCTCCAATATTTCAGAAGCACCATTTCAGCATGTCTCAAGCTCAGAGGCAAATTTCTGCCATTATACTCCGGCGTGAATTAAATAAATTGAAAGTGGAGAATTTGCGCTTCATTTGCTTGTGCTGCTGGTGATGGCACTTGGAAGATGTTCGCTAGCAAGAAATTTTGCACTGCTTTTGCTTGTGCTGCTGGTGGTGGCACATGGAGGACATTCGCCAGCAAAGAAAGCCAATTTAACTTTGCTTTTATTTTAACATGACTTACTGATGTACCCTGAGATCGTTGGCCCACACACACGCAAACACAAACTCAACCACTTTATTTTTTTAATTTTATTATTTTATTATTTTTTAGGTTTTTTATGTTTATAATATTACAAGTTTACGAAATAAGTTGCAAACAAGCACTCGAATTAAATACGTCGCCGAAATTGATGTGTTGTTTTTTTTTTTCTTTATTTTTGAGTGTGTCAAAAATTCGCTTTCGATTGTCAAAATTTGTAGTAGCCCCTGGGGCTAGCACAAATTTTGACAGTTATATTCACCTCACAAATGCCAAAAATTGCTCTACCAACTGTCAAAATTTAAACATCCGACTGAAAAGTTTCCGATTGACACACAGCCTTATAACTAGCATTTTTTTATAGGTGGCGAAAAATTGCGCATCAGCTGTTTTGGTTATTGAATTGTTGACTTTTGGTAGAATGTTAAGTTTGAGGAAAATCAATACATTTTCAAGTGATGTGAGAGGCAGGTTGGCAGACAGAGAGACAAAAACAAAATTCATCTTTGGAATTCACATCCTTCAAAATGTAATCCTGTTGGCGTTCTGAATGAGATATTTTCATAAAACCATCAAGGGCTTTCCATAGTGACTGGTGGGACAGTTTACTCCTGTATCCTCAATTTAACCTGGAACTTTGTATTTTGATATAATATAATGATCAAATAGATATTGTACAATAGATTATGAACCGACTTATAAAAATTTTAATTTTAATTTTGACTGGTGGGACAGAAAGCCACTATGTTTTTAACGCTGAAACTTACCGCGAAGGCTTAATTCAATGGTGCTCCAAAGCTTGGGACATATATGAAGCGTCGGCCAACGCCCCTTCGGAATTCAAAAAAGACCACTTTGAAAGGTTCCCCTAACAACATGCCACAGAACACCAACACTGATGTCAAAAAGACACTATTCATGACCGTGACTCATTCAGCCACTCGAATTTAAACATGACTTGGTTATTTTAATAACCATGGGTTGTCTCAGTATCAATACCAATAATACAACCCATTATTTTTGGTCGCTACAAAATCATCATATTCATATCAAAGGTCATCACTCTCTGACATGAAAAATTAAGGCAACATCCTGGGCCCGTCACTCATGCAATCAGGTTCCTCAATCTCAGTGGACACAACTCAGACTATTTAGGTTTCCCCGTCGCCTTTTCCCAAATTCCAAAGGTTACAGTATATTGATCCGATAGTTGCTTACCTTCCTAACATTTACTGTTTTAAATTAGCGAGATTCAATCTACCATCATTCTCTTAGTAATTTAAGGGAATCACTAGCCCGAGTTCAACATAAGTGTAACTCACACCGGCCTTTCTGGCCTAAACACAGCCAGAGCGATTTGAAAACCCCACGGAGGCCAAACCCAACGACAGTCAATACCTGGGCTCAAAACTCCACCTGACAAGGCTCTTCAACATCCCGTCTTACAGACCAAAGTTCTTAGAACATTTATATTTGACTGTGACACCTTCAGCCAGTAAAATTGTACATGACTAGGTTAAAAAATATCCATTGGTTTCCCAGTAAAACCGGGTAAACCATAATTCTACTTATGCAACGTCGTTGGCCTAATTAAGACTTAATAAAAAGCCTCTTTCGGAAAACTAGGAAGCATGAGTCGTTGTATACCAATTGGTTTATACAACGGTCCAAAGATTAAATGTTTCCTTCATAAAACCTTTATTCTAAGATAACGTCTGCAGAACAACGATAGATCAGGTCTCCCCATCATTGATGGATGACTGTCCCCGCTCTTCAAGTTATGTTGGATTGATCGTCCATCGAAAGCATATTACAGATGACGATGTTATGATAACTTAATATCAAAACCATGCTTTCTCCAAGAATTTTGCAACAAACAACCAAGGCTAAAGGTAAACCTTTTTCTTTTACAGATTATCAGATGAACATTCAAGAACCGTGCCTCAAGAATGAAATCATTATGAGATCAGTTCATGAGCCGTGCCCCACGAACTGCCCATCCAATAACAAACCCTCACCCTTTTTCCTGGCTTGGGACAGGCAGATTCCCCGAAGGTCCTCTGGCGGGTTTTGACTGGTGGGACAATCAAACATATCTCACCTTCACCTTCTGCACTGTCAATCGAGATTTTAGCCCAAATACTATACATAGCCAGAAGGTTTTTACTATGCTATGAAATGATTAAAAAGATTTCAACAGAAACTAAAAACTAGCACCAAGTTTAGTTTCTACAAGAACATATAGAAAGTAGAAATTGTGACTGGTGGGACATCGTGGGACTGGTGGGAAAAAATAATACGACTCGTTCACAATAAACAACAACTTGTTATAGTGAAAAAATACTTAATCTTGTTTTTTCTGAATAATTTTTACTGATAATGTAAATTTAACTATAATACATTGCGTTAAGAATAAATTAGTTGTAATCATATCATTTTAAGAAAATTACTCATTTTCCCAATTCCCGTGGAATGCTCCCTCAGTAAAAACAGTTCTTTGGGAAAAGAAATATTCGTGCCGAAAGAACCGTTGCTGTTCGCTACAAAAAAACGAAAATCGGTTTGGAGGTCAACGAGTATTGGCATAATTTTTAGAGAATTTTGCCTAGTAACAAAAAAATCCAAAAACGTCAAAGAAAGAGGAATATTTAAGGATATTAAAATAACACTAACTACGATTATAAATTTCTAGGTTCATTCAAAAATTTTAAATTACTTTGTTGCCGACGTTACATTACGGACGTTACATTTTTGCCTACTATCTTAATTAAGTAAATAAAACAACAGTGTTTTTTTTTCAAACTTTTATATAATTTTTACCCGACAACGGCGAAGTAAGAGGAGCGGTATATGTGTTTGGCTGGCATGTATATTCATTGTTCCATCCTCACTTCTAAACTGCTTAACATAATTTGACAAATAAAATGTCATTGGAAGCGTTTTGATCGTCTGCTGATTATAGGCTATGTGACGTACCATTAAATTTAATATAGTGCCCTCTAGAGGGCATAAAGTCAACTAAACCCCTTACTTCTGAACTACTTATCTTAATTTGACAAATAAGGCATCGTTGAAAACGTTTTTCTCGTACAATTGAATTTAATATGGCGCCCTCTAGAGGACAGAAAGTAAAATAAACCCTAACTTCTAAACTACTTATCATAATTTGGCAAATGAGATATCTTTGGAAGCGTTTTGATCGTCTGCTGGCAATAGGTCATGTGATGTCACAAAAATATAGCGTCCTCCATTGGCGTAGCAAGCGGGGGACAAAGGGGGCAGTTGCCCCCCCGCTTATTTAGCTAGATAAACAATTTAAAAAGAAAACTTCAAAAGATATTCTAAATATAAGTTTTTTTACAACGATAATTTTTTTTTATTATATATTTTGCTCTTCTTTCTCTCTTCTTCATAAGCATGCTTTCGGATAACCATTTCTTTCTCTGTGCTTGCAAAAAGATAGAACAAAATGTAGAGTTTCTACTGCAATTCCAATTCGAAAAAAATTCGGATACACTGAAAAAACTATTAAATTAAGTGGAAAAACTTGTTGCTTTGGTTTTGACTGTGCCTGAATCAGCAGCTTCATCTGAGCGCTCTTTTAGTGCACTAAGACGACTTAAAACGTATCTTTGAGCAACTGTGACACGGAAACGACTCACTCATGCGGCACTTATATACTTTCACAAAGATAAAACCGAAGAATATAATTTGATGGAGGTAGTGAAAGAGTTTGTTTATCGCAAGGACAGAAAGAAACATTTTGGAAGAATTTAAATTGATATAGCTTTTTGTACCTTATTGCATTTAAACCATGTAAAGATATTTCTAGTCTTGCTTTATAAAAGCATCAATTATTTCTTATATTTTCATATTACCATACGAAAGATCCTTTAAAAAATTATCTCTAGTATTGAAATTAGAAACACGGTAAACACTTTGGTACAATTGTATCAAAATTGGTACATTTATTTTAACTTGGTACCTTGGTAAATTATTTTCCGAGTTGGTACATTTTGTGAAAGATTTCCAATTTAACAACTTATTACAAAAAGCGAAATTTGTTAGCACTGGAGAAATGTTCAGACTTATGTTTAGTGGAACTTTCATTGCATTAAGTTCTTAAAGTTGAAAGCTTACATGCTTTTCTTGTCATATATATTAAAAATCACATTTTTCGAGAAATTTTTTAGACTTGAGGATTTTTTGTGAGAATTTCCACCAAAGCAGATAAATATCTCAAATCAGAAAATTTTTCTCTTATTGCCAAGTTCGATTTAGGTAGAAAAGATCTAAATGTTTTGAATATAATAACATCTTCACAAGTTATGTCAGAAAACAAAATTTCTTTGTTGCCATAACTCAATAATTCCTATTAAAATATCATCTCATAGAATGCTACCCTGACGTTATTGTGACTCGGAGGAATCTTGTTCAGGTTTCAAATATTAGTTTTTAAAATTGTAATGACGTTGGGAAAAAATTTGGGTATTTGGGAAAAAGTCAGAGTCGTGAAGATTGGATTGGGGGAATTTTTTTTTAATGATTTTATCAATTTTGTAAATAGTTTGATGTGACTTCCACACAGCTCAGCAGCTGCTGAACCAATATTTTTTTATTTTAGCCTGATTAAGACTAAGCTTAGAAATAAATTGGAATATAAAACACTTAACAACATAAAGCTCTCTAAAATATGCAATAAAAGAACTAGTGCAATAAAAGAACTGGATATATTAAAGGGACCAGGACCAGACTTAATACCTACAAGCTTTTTGGTGCGATGTTTAGACCAACTGCTTTTGCCATTACACATAATATTTAACGAATCACTGGTTTGTGGGACATTTCCTTCATATTGGAAATCATCCCATCTTACGCCAATTTACAAAAATGGTGATAAAAGATCAGTTGAAAATTATAGAGGCATAGCAATCTTGTCAGCCATTCCAAAACTTTTTGAAAAACTTATTTGTGAAAATCTAACAAGTTTCATTAACCCACGTCTAAATGAGCAACAACACGGGTTCCGAAAAGGGCGATCTACCACCACTAATCTCATGATTATGGTATCAGATGTTTTAGTCAAAATGGAAAAAGGGCACCAAATAGATGCTGTTTATACTGATTTCAGTAAAGCTTTTGATCGAGTTGATCACAACATTCTTATACAATATATAAGTTAGAAAAATTTGGTGTTGCAGGTTCCATACTAAGTTGGCTAAAATCATATTTAAACGGCAGATCCCAGTTTGTTAAATTCCAGGGAGTTCTATCGAAAAAAATTGCAGTCTCCTCGGGAGTTCCGCAAGGTAGTCATCTTGGTCCTCTTCTTTTCAACATATTCATATCCGATCTGTCAGAAGTTCTTAACGATATCCCACATCTTATGTATGCAGATGATTTAAAAATGTACTATTCAATTCAATCAGATGTAGATGTAAATTTTTTGCAATCAAAATTGTTGTCTCTTGAGCAATGGTGTTTTCAAAATAAACTACATCTTAATGTCAATAAATGCAATGTTATTAGCTTTTCTCGTAAAAACAACGTAACATTACATACCTACCACCTCAATAGTATCGAACTAAAAAGGGTCAACCATATAGTGGATCTTGGAGTTGTCTTAGATTGCAAGATGCGCTTTAATCTGCACTATGATAAAATTGTGTCCAGGGCCAGCAAACAGCTCGGTTTTATAAAAAGGCGTGCAAATGAATTCAAGAATATATGGGTCACTACATCCTTGTACCGTGCATTAGTGCGCCCAATACTTGAATATGCATGCATAATTTGGAATCCATCTTTCGATTCCCATAGAGAAAGAATTGAGTCTATTCAAAAGCAGTTCTTACTATACGCGCTTAGAGATATGTACAACCCCCATGATTATTGTAGCCTTCCATCATATGAACATAGACTCAGCCTTTTAAATTTGATGCCACTATCAACAAGAAGATCGTTATTGGGCTCATGCTTCACATTTGATGTAATTAATGGTGCTATTCACAGCGAATATATTTCAAATATGATTTCCTTTAACGATCCAATTAGGCGCACTAGGCATACTCGATTGTTAACTGAATATCAGCACCAAACTACATATGCAAATAATGAACCCATCAATCGTTGTTGCAGAGAATTTAATAATATCTCTATATACTACTCACCTTCTATGTCCAAATCCTCTTTCAAGCAAACCCTATATAAATCACTCAGTAATCAGAATTAACACGGGCCTCAGATAAACTACATACATGTATGGATTTATATGTATAAGCATTTAGTTTAATAAATCAAAATTCTTTAACATCCCTCTCCAAATCTCCCATTTACGTCCTTATAGTCTTTAAGAATAATATATATACATCGTATCTAAAGTGTGTATATAGTCTCTCTTGTTTTCCTCCTCTTCTCTTAGTTTTGACATGGTTTTTGAAATCATGTCAATCCGGTGGGCGGAGTATGCCCACTAAGAGCATCAAATAAAAAATAAAATAAAAACAAGGAAAGGGGAGAAGAAAAACCAAAAAACTTAGTAATAAGTAAACAAAACCTGTTAGAATAAGTTAGAATAAGTAATTTGCATTGCCTTGTTTGGCCAATAAATAAATAAATAAAAAATTGTGTGTCGAACGCAATGAATCTAATTTTATTTGGAAAGCAAAAAAACTATTTTGATGTATTTATTATTTTGTTAATAGCCTATAACATAACTTTATATTTTTGTTATGTTTGGTATGTTAACAAATATACTCCAGTGAATTAATATATTTAAAAAAAATGGTAAATTTTTTCCTATTTGGTAAATTTTTTCGGAGAATTTGGTACAACAAAAAATAAACAAGTGAACAACAAGAAAAAACTTTTAAAAATAATGAAATTTTAATATTTTTTATTTAGCTTTATATTTTTTTTATTTCGAAACTAGAATACAAAATTTGTTTATTGATATTCATGTTTCTTTTAAGAAATTTCGGTGATTTCCCCCCCCCCCCCCATTTGTACTGCCCTCCAGATGAAATTAGCTTCCGACGCGCTTGGCGCCTTCTAGAGGACATAAAGTCAACTAAACACCTTACTTCTGAACTACTTATCATAATTTGACAAATGAGGTATCGTTGGAAGCGTTTTGGTCATCCGCTGGTTATAATCTATGTGACGTCACATTAAATTTAATATAGCGCCTTCGAGAGGACATAAAGTCAACTAAACCCCTTACTTCTGAACTACTTATCATAATTTGACAAATGAGGTTGGAAGCGTTTGGTCACACGCTTGTTATAGTCTATGTGACGTCACATCAAATTTAATATGGTACCCAAACTTAAACACGACTACTAAAAAGCACGCTCTAAAAAGTATGATAATATTTTCATCTGAAATTGTTATTTACAAATTATTCAATATATTTTGTCCATTAAATAAAGAACTTACACATAATATATTTGTACTTTACTAATTTATAGTGATGCTCAGAAGATATCCGTGGTCGTATGCCACCTACCCTAACCTATGCCCTTAGGGCAAAGTGCATCGAATTACAATATTTTTTCCAATTTTACATTCTAAGAGGTCTCAAAAGTTGCATAGGATGGTTAAAATTTACCAAAAAAATTTTAGAAAAAAATAAGGATGTCTACCTCTCCCGCAAGGACCAATTTGTTTTTTGTTCAAAATCACGATCTCAAAATGCTTTGATTTTTGTAAAAAAAACTACATATGTCTTAATAGACTTTAACTAACAATATTTGGCAAACACGATGCCACTCTTTGTTTTCACCCAATGTGTCCTTTCTGAAGGATGCGCGAATCTAAAGGTACACTCGAGATAGCACAGAACTTTTAATTGTTATCTGATTGTCTAAATTTTGGTGATATTGATTATAGTGTTAACGTTTTCCTAAAAAGTTAGAGCTTTATTTAACATTGTCATGTCATTGGAAAGAAGACCTTTGTTCTCGCTATGAAAAGTGATTCAAAAAAGCACTTTGCTCTCCCTTCGGAAAGAGCGCCTTCTTTGTTCGCACCTGCATTCGCGACTTCATTTTCGACGGCGTATATTTTTTCCCGATGTTATATTTTACATTTACGTTTTGCCACTAATTTTATTACCTTTTTATGAAAACATTACAATTTAACCCTTTATAAACGTTTTAACCTCATTTTTTCACTATTTTGCTGCAACACTTTTTCACGAATTAAACTTTTTGCATAAACTAGTGATGAAAAATGACGAGAAAACAACAAGCGATGTTAGTGCTGAGAGCACGATTAGTCAGCAAAGTAGATAACGAAAAAGGACGAAGAATCTCGAAAGCAAACAGCTATGAACTAGTATTGACTACAGTAAAATATATGATGTGTTAGTTTTTTATTTAATAGACAAAAAATATTAAATAGCTTGGACGAAAGTTCAGATGTGAAAGAATAGTTCAGATGAGAAATTGTTTTGTTTCATACTTTTTAGAGCGGGCTTTTTAGCCGTCGAGTTTTAGTTTTTTGTTTATCATATTTAATAGACCCTGCTGTACATGTAATTTTAATGGTATGATCATTAGACACGATAGCAAAATAAATATTTGATTTCACACAATGAATATTTCTTACATTTAACCAATTTTGGGATATTTCTTGTGTTGTTGTTCTAATGTAATTTTAAGAAACATAAAAAAAAATGTATTTGCTTTTGCCACTTTGTGAAGGTCCGAGCAAATTTTAAAATAAGATTTCGTGGTCATACGTATGTAGTATACCTATACATATTATTTAAATATTTAATTTACATTAATGTATTTCATTATAAAACAAGCTATAAATACTTTTCTTAAAATAAGTAACAATATAAAAACCTCTACTGTAGTAATTTTCGAGAACATGCACAATAATATTCAAACAATAAGAACATATGTTCATTCTAAGCACTACTATCTATCTCATTCGCACACATGTACCCATATGGCTGAATACAAAACATATGATATTATATTATACTTTTAACTCCTACACAAATATGTTAACATATGATTATGTTTACTTTTTCTATTAATATAAGTCTACTCACTCACACATATTAAACTACTAATACTAAATTACAAATATGCATTACAATATTCTACTATTACTTTTACACTAATTAAAGAACATATGATTCTATTTACATTCTAAACTACACAAACAATTGCTAACTAGTTTTAAGACAAAATACCGTTATGCTTACTATAAAAGGATGAACAAATTTGAAAATAAATCAATCAAGTTTTTGAGCTTAAAACAAAGCTGCCAACTGGATTCATTTTTAGCCTCTGCACTTTTTTTTGAAAGTGAACGGCATTAAAAATCATAAAAATAAATTAGAAGCCAGTGGCGATTATACGCCGGCTACAAGCATTAGGCAGGTCCTGATTTAAAAAGGAAAAAGTTATAATTTAAAGAGTCGCGAGTCCTTTTAAATATTTACTACACGTAACAGTTGCTAAACTTTCTGTTTTTTTTCTTTCTTTACTTTTGCTTAAAGTATAATAGGACGGGAAGCGGGGAGTGGAGCCTGGCTAAAACTCTGAAACGTGTTTTATTCAAAAAATATAATTTTAGAATAAATTCATGCCGTTGCGGACGTTACACACTTTGTCATATATATTTTTCTGTAAGCTGCTAAACAAATAAATAAGCTTATTTTTTTATGTAAAGTGAGTTTTTAGCTTTCCTTACGCAGCTAGTTCGATTGAAGAAGAAAAAAAAAATCCAAACAGTTAAATATAAAAAGCATTGCTTTTCGTTGCGTACGTTACAAATCGTGTGGCCATCTTTACTTAACATTATTTTTATCTTCTGAATGTCCTTTCAAGGCGTTTTTAGTGTATAAAATGAAATAGATTTTAAGTTTCTAGTAAAACAAAACACATATATGATTGTTTTTATCATTTTTATGAATATCGAAAAAACAGTACTTTAAAAAAAATTAACAAAAATACGAGGTAGGTGTAGGTATTCAAATTAATTTTCAAATTAATTACCACAACTCGCAATTTATTGCATTTATTTGGAATAGAAATGACCTCGAAATCTGTATTAAAACATTGTGAATGGTAACGTTTATAACTAAATTGTTTTTGTTTATTATTGCAAACGTGTATTCTACACATTTCCATTAAAATATGTAAGCATGACAGTTTTTTTAATTTTCAAAAAACAAATTAATATTTGTGTTAATCAAAAATCTATTGTTTACCTTAAATTTCGTAAATTTATTAAAATCAATTTCTTTTAATAAAATTTAAAAAAAGAACTAGCTTTTCATTAGAGGCTATTCTAATGTCTTGCCTTATTGTTTCCTTTCACTATACAAATCATTTAGTAAATACTAAAATTTTTGTTTAATTTCTGAAAATTTGGATCTGACGATCGATCGTTTATTAATTACGACTAATAAACTTATATTTTGAATAAATTTCGATATAGTTTCAAAATATTGTTTAAAAGCCTTAACAGATCGATTATGAATAATGAAGTGGCGAGTCCAGAGAGTTAAGAATAAAACCTAAACTGAATTAATGTTAAATAAACAAAATTGAAAGTTTATTTAACTTGATCTTAATGGATCATAGAATGGTTCAAACGAATTGTTATGGGCTTGTTTAGAGAACAAACGTAATAAAGTGATAATCAAACAAACACATAAACCAAATTGTATTGAGTTTAACAAAGTCGATCATGAAGTCAAGTCCAAAAGTATTGCTTGAAATTAAAGTACCTATGAATTTATTTACGAAATCATAAAATCTGATGTTTCCTTTGTCAAGCGAGACAAGCGGTAGCAGGATTTGATTTTAAGGTTGCCAACTGACAAGCAATCAATTCACAATTGCATCACTTGGTATGATTTTTTTGTTGTTGTTGCTCTTGTGTTGTTCTGTTGTTCTGGTTGATCTCGATGTCGATGATGATGATAATGATGATTGTGATGATTTTGATGAGCTTGATAACGATTATAATGACAATTACAATGAGAGTTTTGATGATTATATCAATGGTTATCGTTGCGGGTGTT
This sequence comes from Dichetophora obliterata, assembly GCA_963920525.1. Taxonomy (NCBI): domain Eukaryota; kingdom Metazoa; phylum Arthropoda; class Insecta; order Diptera; family Sciomyzidae; genus Dichetophora; species Dichetophora obliterata. The sequence continues at coordinate 231,462,129 of OY986436.1, read as the reverse complement.
AACGGAAGTTTTTAATGGTGGATGCAGCGCTGAGATGTCCGTCTTTTGTTTATCAACTAACTTGGTCTGTTTTTTTTTTGTTTTTTTTTTTGAGTAAAAGAACTCTTTTCATCTTACTTATATATTCTTCTTGCTTTATTTAAATCTACATTTATTTTTCTATTTATCCACACACTTGGCAACATCAAAGCATTTCAATTAGCACCAACGATGTTGTTGTTGTTGTTGTTGCTCTTGTTGCAGTCCTTGTATGTTGCGCCAACATATTGCCGCTGCTGCCTGAGCAGCTCCTTTTGGACTCAAATGCATTCACACCTCATTAGTAATAAATTTTAATGTTCTCCTTGAATGCATCATTGCAAACGGATTGCATCGAATTCGTTTTGGGATTTGAATCGTTATCGTTTGGCTTCAGTTATTTTTCGATTGTTTGAGTTGTTTGTTGTTTGATTACCAATTTTCTCTGCCATTATGTTAACAGTAATTGTAGCAATTAAATTTTATTGGATTTTTGCCAGGTTGTCTGCTCAAAGCGCCAGTAAGTGGCAACATAGCGGAACTTGATATAGAGATGATACACTCCATTGGGACTGCCAGCACTCACCCTTAAGTAAAAATATTGTTGATTTGTTTAGCCTACAAGTTGCTCCAATTCAATTGAGTAACATAAATTAAATTAACCAAGCGAATGTAAGAGTACACTGATAAGAAGTAAGTATTGTTACTTTTAAGATTGTTTGTTTTTTAACGTATTTATGTTTACTAGTATCGCCAGTGGCCGAAATTTGGCCAACTTTCTGAAATTTCAATAGTTTTTTCTAGTTCTGAGGCATGACCTTGCTTTAAGAAAATGTGCTGTACTAAGAAAATCTTAAGTTTCAAATTATCGCAATCATTTTGATATAAAAATAGTCTAAATTTTTTAAAAAATATCTGTAAAAACATTGCCCATAAAAACTTTCGTACACCGTTATTTTTCACAACCAGGGCTTTTCATATAAAAATACTTTGTACTGAGAAAATCTATAGTTTTCAAGATATCGCCATAACAATAGAATTTACTATTTATAAGAAATTTCACCATCACAGTATATATTCATACATGTTACATACAAAAATGCTTATTGTAGGGTATTCGTAAGAGATAGCGAAAAATGTTTTTTGTACATTGTATTAATGCCAAAATTTCCTCTTACACCATGTTCTTCCATTTTTTATAATTTAGGTCTTACTTAAGAAATATTCTTTCAACGCTAATATTTCATGTCAAAGGTCGCAAAAATATTCAGTGAACTCCTTCTCCTTACTCTAATTTATTTAAAAAAATTATCAAAATCGGTTCAGAAACACGGAAGAACTGTTTCTCCCACGCATATTTCTATATAAATACCGCTTAAATAGGCTTAAAACATAGATTTGTGTATATAACTTTGGAATGGTTTGAAATATTTGAAAATTTTTTTCACAGAAATTATTTCTTGAGCTGTAAAAAATGTAAAAGCAACATTTTGAAAAATTGAATTTTCATCAAAAAATCATAGGAGTAGCTCATGAATTTCGATGATAGAAACTTTTTATTGAATTATTTGTCAAAATGAGGCAATTGTTGCAAATACATAATATGTCATATGAAAGAGTGTGAAAAAAAGAAATGTAATAAAAAAAAACTTTACAACAAAAAAAATTTTACAAAGAATTTTTTGAGTAAGTCCTAAATATTTAAGAGGTTTTTTTAAAACATTATAAAACATTGAATTGATAGAATAATGGCTAATCTTTCTCCAAAGTCATTTAATTGATCTTTCAGACAAAGAAATCTTGTTGAAAATCGATTAAACAACGGCTGAGATATTTGCTTGCAAAGTCAAAACTTGAAATTTCAATAGTTTCTTTCCCATTCTGAGACGATGGCCTTGCTTCAAGGAAATACTTTGTACTGAAAAGATACTTTAAAGTTTTCGAGATATCTAAATAATTTTAATGTCATTTTAAGGAGATTTTTTTTTAACATACTATCCGTGGAAAATATTACAAAAAAAGCTTTTGTATACCGTTATATTCCTCAACCAACGACTTTTCATACAAAAATACGTTGTACTGAGAACATCTATAGTTTCCGAGATATCGCTATAATTTTTATGTCAAAATAACGAAAATTTTTCAGACTTTACTATTTGTAAGAAATTTCACCATCATAATATATATTCACTCTTGTTGTATAAAAAATGCTTATTGTAAGGTATCCGTAAGAGATAGCGCAAAATGTCGGAAGTATTTTTTGCACACCTTATCAATGTCTAAAATTTTCTCTTCCGTTATATTCTTCCATCTGTTACAGTTTAGCTTTTATTTAAGAAATGCTCTTTTTACGCTCATATTTCAGGTCGAAGGTCACCAATCTAAAATGTTATCATACTGTGCAGCCAGATCTTTCATTTAATACCTCATCACCATTTTACCCCTTCCTAGCCCTGAGATTCCTTACTAAAAATAATACAAACTTTCAAAATTAATATTTCGGATTAAAGGTCATAAATTTAAAATCTAAAATGCTTCTGCACTTATAGGGCGCAGTACCTTTCGAATGATATAAGGTTTATTGCCCTTATTCTAAAATAAATATCGAAAAAGTGTACGGCAACATTTGATGTTTTCCTATTAATATATAAGATTACTAGCTGAAACCCGGCGCGTTGCTGCCACTCTCCCTATTCAAACGCCCATAAAATGTTATCAGTTAAACAGCATGTCTAAATTGAGGTCAAATACTGAATTCCGAGACTGTGCGACCTATATCCACGATCGATATAACAAATTTGGGTTGTATAGGAAGTGCCACTCCCTCTTCATCACCGCTAATAGAATGCAATCAATTAAACTGGATGTCTACATGGAGGTCGAATACCGAATTCCAAAACTGTGCGACATATAACTCCAAAACTATTCGATAGCACAAATTTTGATTGTATGGGAGGTGCCACTCTCCTTTTCCCTACGCCCATAAAATTTTACCAATGAAACTGCATGAGTACATTGAGGTCGAATACTGAATTTTGAGGCTGAGTTACCTATAACTCCAAAGCTATTCGATATCGCAAATTTGGGTTAAATTGGAGGTGTCACGCCCCCCCGACAAACTCTAAAAAATTTAATCAGTAATTCTGCAAGTGTAAATTTTGGTCGAATACTGAGTTCCGACGCTGTGCGACCTTGAACTCCAAAGCTATTCGATATCACAAATTTTCGTTGTATGGGAGGTGCCACTCCCCCTTGATCAACGCTCATAAAATGTAATCAATGAAACTGCATGTGTACATTGAGGTCCAATACTGAATTCCAAAGTTGTGAGACCTATAACCCCAAAGCTATTTGATATCTCTAATTTAGGTTAAATAGGAGGTTTCACGCCTCCTTGTCGTACGCCCATAAAATGTAATTAATGAAACTGCATGTATAAATTGGGGCCGAATACTGAATTCTGACGCTGATATTGGATATCGCAAATTTACGTTAAATGGGAGGTGCCACGCCCCTCTTACCAATAAACATAAAATTAAATCAATGAAACTGCATGTGTACATTGAGGTCGAATACTGAATTCCGGCGTTGTGCGACCTATAACTCTAAAACTATTTGATAGCACAAAGTTGGGTTGTATGGGAAGTGCCACTGCCCTTTGCCCTACGACGACAAAATGTAAGTATTGAAAATGCATGTATAAATTTAGGTTGAATACCGAACTCTTACGCTGTCAACCTATAACTTCAAAGCAATACGATATCGCAAATTTGGGTTGTAAGGGAGATGTCACGACTCCCTGTCCAACGCCCATAAAATAAAACCATTGAAACTGCATGTGTAAATTGAGGTCAAAAACTGAATTCCAAATCTGAATTCCTATAACTTCAAAGCTATTCGATATCACAAATTTGGGTTGTATGGGAGGTGCCCCTCCCCCTTGCCCACTCCCATAAAATTTCATCACAGAAACGGTACGTCTAAATTGTGGTCGAATACCGAATTTCTAAGCTGTGCGACCCATAACTCTAAAGCTATTCGATAACAACAATTTTTTATTTATATGTGGGAGGTAAAAGAGGGTGTGGCATTGCCCCTTAAACCATCTCGTACTCAAAGCAAAGCGTACTTACAAAATTTGAGCTCAATCGGACCAATGGTTTCGAAGTATTTTGATATTTTCTTAAAAGTAGGCGTAGATGAAGTGTGACCACGCCCATTTTCAAAGTTAATGATAGCTATCATACGAATTTATTTACCAAATTTTAATTTAATACGACCAAAACCGTCTTAAATACAGCATTTTTATTGATTTGTGGGCGACAAAAGGGGTGTGGCACAAAACGTGCAAAGATACACACATGCAATTTCTTATGTGCACCCTCCACACAGACCCCAATCACCCCTAAAAATTTCATTGAAATCGGGCAAGCCGTCTAGGAGGAGTATGCGAACAGGAAGTTTTGCCACTTAATTTTATATATATAGATAAGATTTGAGTCAAAATATTATTACTTAAGGAGAAGAGAAGCATTGGGTGTAAAATTTTTTGTCTCAACAAAGTCGCATTTTAAAACAAAAGAGAATTCCTAGACAAACGAGGGCAATTTGGCCAGTGACTTTTTGAATAAAAGTTTTATTTTTCTGCAAAAATGTGTTTTTCACTCAACTGTTGTTTGACTGTTTCTTGATCTCTGGTGTGTTGAGACTTACCCATCCCAGTGGGCATTTTAGCTAGCAATACGCAAAAGAATGCATGCTAGTAGTGCTCTTGTTGGCGTCAATATACCTTCCATGATCGCTGCATTGATGAGTGCTTCTGTAAGGCCTACCTTTTGAAGGTTTGGAGTCTTTTCCTGTTATTTTATTTTTTTAAAAAATTATAAATGCTCAGATTAATTACAAAAAAATCAAATCTTAAAAGAAAAAACAAAAAAAAATATTTTTTTTTGTCCGAGTTGGGACGCGAACCCAGGTCTAAGAAATCTAACACATTGCATATCACATTATATGAAAACTTTTATATGGAAAACTTTTAAGTCTTTTCTATTATTTATATATGAAGAAATTTACAAAAAAATTCCAAAAAATTTTTTAAATGGACAGAAAAATTTGTAAAAAAATTTAGATTTAAAAAAATATACAAAAAAAATTTTTTTCGGGCCGAGCTGGGTTGCGAACCCGCGCTTCCGAAAACTTACTTTCATTTGTAATGATGCAAAATAAGCTGAAGTTTGTTATCAACTGAGGTGGACGAGTGGGTAAGATACCAGACCGCCAGCTGAGAGGACGCTAGTTCAAATCTGAAATTTGTCAAAAGTCTTTTTATTTCAAGTTGATATTAATATTGCTTTTCTTTCTAATGTACATTCTAAAGAAGGGCTTCTAGCAGGCTTCTTTAGAGTCGCGAGAGCGGAAGACCTAGAAAATTTTCTCGTTTCATATAAAAAAGCTTATGGGCTTGGAAACGAGCACGGAAGGGCTAAGAAATCCATATGATGGCCTGCTAGAAGCGCTTCAAAGACCTGCTTCTGCCCACTGGGATAGTTCGTCTACGGCGCGAAAACTCCTTCGGATTACGGTTGAATATCGCAAAATACTCTTACATTTTTATCTAACGATATCTATAGAGACAACCGCTTTTCAGCGCTACTTTTGCTGGTACACCCACAACACAATTCAGTAACCCACTTCATAACCATTAAAAAAGGTGGTTCTGAGTCCCCATTGGTTTCGGTGATGTTTCTTTTATGCAAAACATAATTCTGAATAAGGACACGAAATTAACTTTTTTCCATTTTCGTAAAAATTCACGAGGTTGTCTGCTTTAAATGGCTGTAAAATTAAAATTTAATGGCGCAGCTTGCTCAAAATTTGACAGTAGTTTATTCACAGATGGTAGTTGACAGGACTAGTATTGCACACGGTTAGAAATCTTGGAATAAATTTGAATTTTTTTTTTGGCTTACATATATGACCACACGAAATTGTATTAAAATTAAATACTGGCCGAATATTAAAAATTATTTTTAATAAAAATAGGTATTGAAATTTAATGCTCAGTTCCTATTTATTTTTTAACTAGCTGATATACCTGGTGTTACTCGAAAGTCAGTCATATAAACATTTTAATATATACTTCTCGATTAAATGTTTTTTTAAATTCTGGAACTATGAAAAACATGTAGAATTTTATTTTTAAGCTACCGTTAGAAAGGTAATTGAACAAACTTTAAGCCAAAAAAGTTTTGGAAAATTTTTGTTGTTGGTGGCTCCATCTCTTGACGTGAGCTAATTGAATTCAAATAAGGTCTACGAAAAACATATTTTAAAAATTAAAAATAATTTTTATATTTACTTAATCTTAAAGCTAGCAAAATTACCTTTTTAACAATATACAAATTATGGTGGGATTCAATGCGTCCTTGAGATATGGACATTTTTTATGTTTAACATCTAAACAAAGATTATATTGAAAAATATATTCAACTTTTTAACAAAATAAATCTTAATGAAATATATTTAAAACAGCGTAGATATTGGCATTAAAAGTAAAAACTTTGATTTTCATATAATTTTTTTCTCATTATTAGCTATCAATGTTTTATGAAAAATTCGTTGTGCTAAAAATGATTGTACTAAAATTAATATTAGCTGCGTTCTTTTTTCATGGGAGATCAGGATCATATCATCGCATTTGCAAGCAAAGCAAAAACAACAAATAATTCAGCAAGTGAGCTGGACATTTAAATTGATCCAATTCTATGTTTTTAAGTTTGTACTTACAAATTCGGCGCCATCTATCTGTGAATTTAAAGCACAGATCAAAACCAATGAAATAATTGTGCTAATTCCGTATGATACTTCATTGTGTTGTCCAATTTTTATTCATTGAAAATGAAACAAGAGCAGTTGAAATAGAGCTAAAGATAAAATTCAAGAAGTTTGAGTGTATACGCATATAGTAAGAATTGGACAAAAAAATGTGCGACGGACAGCGTTTTCAATGCATTGTTTTTGACGTTTCTCTCAATTCGTTCGTCGTTAAGTTTCGATCAGTTTCGATCAAATATTATGTGTCAAAAACAAGCTTGAGCTCTTTCTTCCGCAGCCAAGAAGAACAGAGAGATAAAATAGTCACGTTGCGGAGATGTAAAAAAGTGGCACGATGCATGTTTTCATCCTTTTAAAACAATATATATCTGTCTAACTCACTCGCCACTTGTTTTCAGATTTTGAAATTGACCAAAACAATGAAGTATCATACGGGCTTTATATTGCTGTTTTATTATATCGCCATATAGCTGAAATTGGTTACATGAAAATATTAACTTTTACAGCATTCTTATTCACAGTCTTCTTTTCGATAAAATGGTGATATGTAGACAACATTTAAAGTACCATTGATAAAGAATTGAGTGACAACGGTGACACAATAGTGAGAATAAATAGAGCCGTCATATTCGAACAAATTTATCAGGAGGGGTGCGGGGGTGGGGAGGCAAACAAAACTAAGTAGATTACTATAAGAAAAGTTTTATATAAACCAAAATGTTCGTAATTACTCTAGACACACAACTTCATTCTTAGAGATTATATAGAGAATTTTAAAACAAAACTCAGTTTTATCAATAGTCTGGTATGAAAAAATAGATTTTTAGCGCATAACTTTTGATTGGAAAAAAATATTGAGGTAATTTTTTCACATTAATTATTTTGGAGACTTGACTTTTTTGTAAAAAATATAAAAACAACATTTTGCAAAAAATAAATTTCGCGAAAAAATTAAAGGGGGTAGTAAGTAGTACCCTTGTTGTTTTGATAACAAAAACAGTAAAATAATTTTTGCGCTTACCTGGAAAAATTTTTTCAAATAAATGCTATGTCATTTGAAAGGTAGCCAGATTTGCTGTTTTTAATTGATTTCATTTTTACAACAACAATAATTATTGAGTCATTTTTTGAGTAAAAAGTCAATATTTTGGACCTTTTTTGGCATACTCATAAAACATATATTCAAAAAACTTAACGGTACAGTTCAACCTATTTTTGTAAATTGATTTTATTGAACTTTTGAACAAAAAAACTTAAATTAAATATATTAATGAACAGCGGAGATATTTGCATCGAAAGACTTTGATTTTCATGTCGTTTTTTTCTCATTCTTAGGTAACGATGTTTTATGAAAAAGTCGTTGTACTGAAAATTTCTCCAATTTTGAAGATATGTGAGTGTTTTTGATGTCAAAATAACAAAAAAATTTTAAAATTAAATATACAAAAATCTCCGATGGTAAAAAGTTTTATAACAAAATTACCGTTAGTTGAAAAATTTCAGAGGGGGCGTGGCAAAAACTGAGTATGTGACATTTTAAGTTGGGATGCACTTAATATGTATACCTAGTTTGAGCAAAATCCGTTGAGCCGTTTAGATTTGTATAAAGGTCAAACAAACAAACAAACAAACAAACAAACAAACAAACAGAAAAACAAACAGAGTTTTATTACTATAGATAGTCAATTGTATGAAAAAATAGATTTTTTAGCCATAACTTTTGATTGGAAACAGATTGGGGTAATTTTTTCACATAAATTATTTTTGAGATTTGACTTTTTTGTAAAAAATATAAAAACAACATTTTGGAAAAAATAAATTTCGCGAAAAAAATCGAAGGGGGTACTTGTTGTTTTGATGACAAAAACAGTAAAATAATTTTTGCGCTTAGCTGGAAAAATTTTTGCAGATAAATGCTATGTCATATGAAAGGTAGCCAGATATGCAATTTTTAATTGATTTCATTTTTACAACAACATCAATTTTTGAGTAATTTTTTGATTAAAACGTCAATATTTTTGACTTTTTTTGACATAATCATAAAACATATATACACTGACTTAACGATACAGTTCAACCTATTTTTGTGAAGTGATTTTACTGAACTTTTAAACAAAAAAAATTTGAATGAAATATATTAATGGACAACGAAGATATTTGCATCGAAAAACCAAACTTGGATTTGCATGTCGTTCTTTTCGCATTCTTATTTGACAATGTTTTATGAAAAAGTCGTTGTACTGAAAAATTCTACAATTTTGAATATATGTGAGTGTTTTTGATGTCAAAATAACAGAAATTTTTTAAAATTAAATACACAAAAAACTCCTAGAATAAAAAGTACTATAACAACAAAATTTCCGTTAGTTTAAAAATTTCGGAGAGGTCTTGGCAAAAACTAAGTATGTAACATTTTAAGTTGGGATGGACTTAATATGTATACCTAGTTTGAGCGAAATCCGTTGAGTTGTTTAGATTTGTATAAAGGCCAAACAAACAAACAAACAAACAAACAGAAAATGAATATTATTACTATAGATAATACGCAATTCTATTGTCATGAATTGGGTATATGGTTTTTGTAGTTAATTTTTTTTTCTTATAGCTTTTCTACAGCCTTAGTATAAAGACCCTGTTTCTGTAATGTAATGGGTTGAGAAACCAAATTGTCACTTAAAATAAATCACATTAAATGATTATGTTCACAAACCCTTTAAGAAATTCTCATGTGGTTGCACCCACTGGGCTCACAGCAAGCGGTCCTTCTCATGAAACAACGATAAAAAAAATTTTATATAAATATAAAGGCAAATAAAGGAATCCAGCTTTAATTTCATTCTATACATAAATCAAATAACTTCAGTTCAAAAAACTAAAATAAATTTTGAAATACTAACGATATTGATCTAGAAATGGTCTTTATCACAGCGACCTACAATGATGTCGCTTTGCGGTAAAGGCAATGACAAGACCTGTCTTGAATTTCAATACAAACATATGAGAGTTTTTGAACTATTAACATTTGTATTATGTGCATAAAAAAGAAATAATGATAATTAATGTAAAGAAAAAGGATAAACTATGAGTCAATAAGACTGACGTGAGACACCAAATATTGTATTAGAAAAATTACTTCCTAAAAATAAATAGAATTTGTATTTAAAATCAAGTATGATTTAAACAATCAAACATTTAGAATTTGTATTTAAATCATATAAAATCAACATAATAAATAGAACCATATAAATTCTGAAAACCATAAGAGATACAAGTTAATCATGCAGGAAAGAATTTTAAACCGTAAAAAGATCTAGTAAAGAGTTGAATACTTTGCTTCTTCATCTTATAAGAATTTTTTTAGGCTTATATAATTTTTGAGATATATTTTATTTGAATCTGTACCTAAAGTTTTGACCGAAATCTGAACACTGTTGTACTAAAAAAATTAACAAATCTAAAATCTTTCAATTCACAATTTAATGGCAGCAGATACCTTTAATTTTTACCCTACTTTGGGGTAGTTGTTTAAGCTCGATAAAGACTTAATGCGAAAAACCTTAATGTTAAAGCTAACCTTAACCTTAAAGACTTAATGTTGGTTTTTGAAGAAAAAATGATTCTTTAAATCAAAACCACTGGCCGACTATCAAACTGATTTCAATATCTTTTGTTATCCAGCATTCAGAATATGAGTGTCGAAAAAAGTTTTTTTAGCAAGATACTTAAGGAAGCTATGAAAAAAATAAATAAAGTAAGTGATGCTAAAGATTACATTTGCAGTTCTTCCAAAAGCTTCGTACTACTCCATTTAGGTTTGTCAGAGAAAAATTGCTAGCTTGGAGCCTTGCACTGCCTAAGTCGCTACTCTGCTAATTTAATCATCAGCAGTTTGGTTTATTTTTTCTCAAACTATATGCAAAATATAGCTTCCCATAACATACCAAATGAATTTTTCGAAGGTAATTCAAAATGTCGTGGTAACCTGTACAAAAGTTCTTAATTCCATGTTGGAATAACTGGAAAACAGTTATTATACTTATCATGATTTCGCTAAGCCACGATTGTGGCCGATGGTTTCGCTAACATCCAATCGCAAGCTCAATTGAAGTTGAATCCAAGCTTTCACTGTCAAATCTTTATTTTTTTTAACCTTATAAAACTTTGTGTGTTAGTTTGGTATTCCATTTCTCTCACAAGGTACACAAAATCACATGATAGCAAAATTTTCTAGGTACAAAAAGTGATAACGAACAAAAAGTAGCAAGGTATAAAAGCTGCAAAGGTACTAAAACGTCGCAAGGTACAAATTTGGTACAACAGTCGCATGATACAAGAAATCGAAAGGTACAAATTATTTTTTCCTTAATCATCGGTTGCGGGTGATAGTTTCGGTAATCTCTAATAGCTAAATAGAAGTCGAATCAATGCACATCAATTTAGAGAATATAGTTCTCTCTTTTGCTCACAATGTTCAAAATGTCATACTATCAAAATTTTGTAGGTAAAAAAGTTGCAAGGTAAAAATTGTTCAAGTAACTAGGTAGTAAGTCGCATTATGCAAAGAGTTGCATGCAAGGTTGCCAGCCAAAATTCGTAACAATTCCCACGGAAAATAGCTTTTTCCCAAAGTAACATAAATTAAATACCACCAAAATTCCCATGGTAAAGGTAAACAAAAAAAAATTCCCACAGCAATTAAAAAATACCAAAAAAAATCCCACGATCATTAAAAATTACCACAAAAATACCACGCGTTTTAAAAATACCACCAAAAATCCCATATGGATTTAAAAATCCCACAAAAAATCCCATACGAATTAAAAAATACCACGAAAAATCCCATATGTATAAGAAATTTTGAAAAATTTAGAAATATCAGAAATTTTTGCATTTAAATAAGCAGAAATAAATAAACACGTCCATAGTTAACAATTTTGCATTTATTGTCGTTGTTTCAAAACTAACAAACTGTATAACAAATATATAACATACAAATTGTTTCACATAAAGATAATTGTAATACATATAACATGTTTTAGTCTTTTATTTGAGATCGTGAATTTTATTTGTTTGTTTCCATTTAATAATTTCTAAAACGAAATTTTGCTTATAAAAATAAAATAATAAAAAATAAACGAAATAAAATAAAAATATTTTTTTAAAATTTTTTGTGGTTTGTAAGGTGATAGCAATTCATTTTAACACAATATGATTTTTAAAAAATTTGGGTACTTATTTCTAATATCAAATAATAAAAGTGACTTCAGAATAAAAAATAAACAAAATAAAATTAATATTAGTTTGCAAAGATATTTGTGCTTTGTAAAGAGATAAACAGTTAACTTATATTACCTTATTTCTAATATAAAATAATATACATAAGTGACTTCAGATATAAAAAATAAACAAAATAAAATAAATATAAAGTTTTCAGAAATATTTGTGCTTTGTGACTTCAGATATAAATATTTTTAATTCATTTAGAATTTTTAGAATAACATTAGTTTTGTTTTTTGTGTTTGCATATATCAGGGATGGAAAACGTGCGAACACATTTTTAACACTATTTTTACACTAACTATTTACAACTAAAAACCAAAGATATAATAGTGATATTCAATGACCGCCGTATTTGTGATGTTAATAGCGTAAGGGCTATATTTTTACAGAAGCTCATTTTCCGACGTGTGCAGCTTACGACACAAAATCGTGGTGTAAACAGAGCATATAATGCGTATAATGGCAACTGTGATTTAATTTTGATTTTAAAAGATAATTGCTGACCAATAGATTCGATAAGTAAACTTGCAAATATTTGGGCAATTCATTGTAATGTTTAAATATACTAATATTTTAATGTATGTATGTATGTAATGTAATATTTTAATTGTTTACAGTTCATTGTAATGTTTAAATAAACTAATATTTTAATGTACTATATTTTGACAACTGTGAGCACAACTTAAGTGAAAAGTACTCTTATGTATTTTCAAAACAGCGCTGGAAACTTTAATATGCAGCTCAGATGTTTAGGATTCTATTAAAAGTTAAACAATTCAATTTAATATTAAAGCCAACTCTTTTTTGATACACGGTAAACAGCTATACGTGATAACACAAAATAACACAATAACACTCTACAAAAGCATGCCTTATGGCATGTACAAAAATGGCAATTTAACACACCGGTTTAACTAGTGTTTACATGAAAAACAAAAAGATAACAGGCAAAACACATCTCAGAATTAGCACATTAAACCGTTATTAGCATGAACTGTGAATTGCCCAATTGTCTATTATTGTTTTGGTAGTATTTATATATTTCACTTTTTTTAAAATTTTAAAATCATTTTTGTAATCTTAACGCTTGAATGCAGAAATGTAGAGTTTTCAGAAAAGGTCAGAATTTTTTTCAGAAAATAATGCGCTATTAGTTTTTATGCAATTTTGTGATGTCAACTTGTTCTTAAAACAAATATGCAATTTAATCGTTTATATTAAGAGTAAGTTCGAAGAAATGTACAGCGTAAACTTATAGCTTTACTCTTCTGTATATATACGTCGATTACGAATACTATGATTAAGAGTTTGCTTAATAAAAGTGAAAAAAAAAATTTAAGAAAAAAATCCCAAATTCCCATGCAATTAAAAAATACCACGCTAAATTCCCACGCTAAATTCCCACGCCAATTAAAAAATACCACGCTGAATTAAAAAATACCATGGGAATTCCCATTAAAAAAAATTCCCAAGACCAATTAAAAATTACCACGAATGGGATTTTTCCCACAATACTGGCAACCATGGTTGCATGGTACAAGAAATCGAAATTTACAAATTATGGCTTCCGTTAATTCTCGGTGGCGGATGATGGTTTCGGTAACTTCTAGTCGCATGCTCAACAGCAGTCAAATCGAAGCTTTTACAGCCAAATCTTAAATTTTTGTAACCTAATAGATTTTTGGGTTCTCTCTTTCTCTGACAAGGTAAAAAAGTTCATAGTACCAAAATTTTCTATGTAAAAACAATTTTTTATTAAGACTTTATCGTCAATATTCTCCTGTATTTTATCAAGATCGAAACGCTCATTTACTTGAACCTCTCCCCTTAAGCTTATCAAAAAAATTCTTTAGCGTTAGGTACAAAAGACTTAAGTCAAAAAATAAAGTTTTAAGTAAATTGAAATTTAAGATTGTTTTATTAGTAGCAAATCCAGGTGAAGTAATTTTTAAATTTATTTATTAAAATGGGATGCAGTTGTACAACACCAAAGTTGTTAACAGCAATCGAAAGAGGAAAAGTATCTGTTTAGAACCCAATCAAAAGCCCAAATTTCAATTTTTTGACTTAAGTCCTTTGTACCTAACGCCAAAGAATTGTTATTAAATATAAAAAATGTTAGCTTACGTTCGTTTTCTTTCTATTCTGCCTTTTCTGTTTTGCCTTTAGTTTAAATACCAATTGATTCATTGTCAGCTGTGGCTTTTGTGTCTATTAGTTGTTTCCAAAAGGTGTTTTATAGTTTGTAGTTTATAGTTTTGTTTGTTTTATTAGTAGCAATTTGAACTATATTTGAAACACCTTTATAAACCATTCTATGGTTTTATTTTTTTTCTTTGCAATTCTTCTCATTTATGTTTCATTTGCTTTGTCGTTCAGTCTGTTTTCTGAACGGCAGGCTCTTGAGTAAATAATATTTCCTTAATTGAACAATAAATGCCTTCACGAACAATAAACTGATTGTTGGCAGCTAAACACTTCTTGGTCATTGTTTGACTGACAAACGTGGTTGCCGTTCATAAGAGATGTTGTATTGTTGTCATTGTTGCCATTGTTTTGTGCAAAATATCTCCTTCAGCTCATGAGTGCATCTCCCGCAGTCAAGTCATGACAGTCTGCTTTCCATCAACGTGGGCATGAAAACAGACTACCAGCAGCACCACGTGGCACGACATATGTTGTCATTTCTTTATAGCGAGCAATATTTATTATAATGGAATACCTTGTTTGCTGTGCATGGCAACTTTTGTAGGTTTTGATATAGTTTCCTTTAACTTTTTGACAAACAAAAGATCAAAGTATTTTCTTATTTTTCAGGAAGTTGTCGGTAATTTTAAAAGAATTTTGCTTCGATGTGCAGAAGGCTTTTTTTGGGGAAGTTAACGTCGTTTTCAGATCATATGATATATAATGCCGCCATTTTAGCTAGTTTCTTATATCAGTCACAAACCAATGGCAATTTTCGTATTCAGAGGCCCATCGGAAGGAAAAATTTTTAGAAAGTTTAGACTAGAAATTTTAACACACTAATATTTTTTTCTTAAAAGTCATCTCTTTTTCTCATTTTGTTACACATTTTAGCAAATCCTCCCAATTTTTAAAGAAAATTTAAATAAAGTCCTCAATAAAAAATGTGTTCCAAAAAAAGTCCAAAGTAAAACCGAGTATTTGAGCTATGTTACATGAAGAGCTAATAAGAATAATTTAAAGAATGAATGTTGTTGAATTTCAATATAAATGATGATCCTATAAAATTTACGCAAAACAATTAATTTTTATTCAAAAAGACTCCATTTTACTAAAAAATTTATAAAATCGAAAATTCTTAGAATAACACAAGAAATAGGTGAGAACGGGGTAATTTAGCGCACCTTTTTTGTTGGTCTTATTTCATGACTCTAACCATATGTCGCATCGTATTTGGCGTATTTCGATCAAGATATTTACAAACTAAGACATACATCATTGACAAGTTATGATAAATTTTCTGAGCACCATACATTTTATGTAATTCGGCGCGCAATCATTTTCAAAGTATTTCATTGAAATTCAAGGGAAATATACCTAATAATATGTATGTATCAACAGTAATCTTTTATGTCATATTCGTGATTAATTTTAAATTTGGCATTTGTTGAACAGTTGCTTTTCTAGTTTCAGTAGCGGAGTTTTTTTTTTCACGTTCCAACTAAAAATTTTTCCAACTAGCATAGAATTAGAACGGTGCTTCTCATCAGTGCATTATATTTGTATTAATATCCGAACAAAACTCTCTAATGAAAAATAAGACGCGTTGATCAGCTTAATGTATTACATTAAAAATAATTAAAACAAAAAATTGAATTTTGAAAAGTCTTTTTCAACCTTAATTTGCCTTAAACACAAAAAAAACATTAACACGATGTTAATAGAATTTGCTAGTTATTAATATTATTTAAGTTTTTTTGTTTTTATTAAAAAAAAGGGTATTCACAATTGTGTGGTTTTGTGGTTTTTTGCCATAGTTGAAAATCACAGATATAAGCATCCTTTAAAATAGAATTTGTGGTTAGGAACCTCGCACTTTAGCTTTTTGTTACTATGCAAATAAATTAATTATCCAATTTGATATATTTTATTAATATATGGCGTAAAAAAGTTTAACTTGCATTTTGAGCTTTTTCCATTTTTGGAATTAGAATATAACTGGCAACCGGTCCGTTCTTTATTAAACTTTAAAAACCACGTTATTTAAACATATCATTGAGTAACTTAAAACTACCACACTTTTGGCTTTTAGGGATTTCATTTAAAACATCAAAAAATATAAAAACCGCTCGTTAAAGTGTGGTATCAATACCACGGGGTTTTTTAACTATCTACACTGAAAAAAACGCAATTGTGAATACCCTTAATATGTTTTCTTTTCTTTTTGTTGCTTTATTAATTAATGAATTTACATTTTTTAGTTTCAAGTAATAAATAATAAGAAATTGTATTAAAAACATTTTGAAATACAGTGGAATTCGGTTATAACGACCCTGAAGGGACCGGAATATTTCGTCGTTACAACCGAATGTCGTTATATGCACACATAATTATTTTTTTTTTGTTCATTGTTAACTTAGTTCATTTATTATAAAGAAAAAAAATTGATTGTCAATAGTAAAAACAAAAACTTAAATCTTAAATCTTAAAGTTTTTTTGTTTCTTTGACTTTCTGATAAAAAAATATTTTCCTTTTCAAACTTCCATCCATGTTTGCAGCAACCAAAACTGTAACACGAACCGTCAAAACTTTTCCTCCTATACAGTTTTTACCTTAAAATTTTAAAATTCTATGGGGCATGAGTTTAAAGAATAACTTTGTATCATCCGCATTATACATTTTTACATTTATACATTTATATGCGAACTCGTCGTTATATCCACCGACGTTAAAAGCGAACGCAGTTCCAAAGGAATGAGAAAATGTGGACTTCAAGAATACGACGTTATAGCAGAAATGTTGTTATAACCGAGGTCGTTATAAGTAAATTTCACTGTATTTAATTCTTAACGTTTTCAATCCCGAACTAATCCCGGGATCCCAGGATTGAGACTGCCAATCCCGATAATCCCAGTATCGAGAAAAGCTTCCGGGATTGGACTCCCTACTGCATATATATTAGAGTGTATCGAAAACCTCATCCCCATTCCGGTACTAAAATTAAATAGTATAAAAAAAATACATTCGATTGTTATACTTTTTATTTTTGTCTGGACCAATTTTGGCGTCCCTCGAATAGCATTTGTATGCATTTTTGAGCAACCTTTGTGCTGAAGACCCATTAATGGTAGATTTATAAAGAAAATCAAGCTTGTCAATCAATTCCTTGGATATACATATATTGGATATAATCATAAAACTGCAAATTCTCATCCCATTTTAAAAATGCTTTAATGAGATTTTTACGGTTTTATTTAAAAAAAAAATCTACTTGTTAATTTTAATTATAACTATTTTTTGTTTTTTTTTTGTATGAAAGAATTTTTCTCTGTTGAATAGTATGTTTTTTGTTTAATGCAAAAGTAAAGTACATCTTGAAACTGTTAGTGTTTACAAAAGAGGAACAATTTTTTTTTTAAAAAACCTGAAAAGAACATTTCTAGTGACATGATGGACGATGTTGAAATTCGACAGGTACCTTTCCACTTTAAGGACACTGAGAGGCAAGTTAAGCTCGTCACGTAGGCGTCAGTGGCTGCTGCTTCTGCAAAGCGAAGAAAACTAATGTTTCCAATTTTGTTTTCTAAATGTTTTCTATTTTGGAGAGCCGCGTTAAAAGGCTGAAATTCGAAACAAAAAGCCATTTTAAGTCCTTTACAGGATCAAGGATATATAATTGTTATTTTGTTAACAGGAATAGTTCCAAAATCTATTTTACTTTTGCATTAAACTAAAATATATCGAAAAGTGTTTAAAAACTTTCATATAAAAAACAAAAAAAATTATAAATAAATTATATAACAAGCAGTATCTTTTGTCAAATGGTATGAAAATTTGCAGTTCTAGTTTTTTATATTCAAGAAATTGACTGATAAGCGTGATTTTCTTTTTAAAGCAACCATTTATTGGTCTAAAGCAGCGATGCCCACGAAATTTATATGAAGAGTGCAAAAACAACAAAAACAATAACAATAAAAAGCAACAACATCAAACAATTTTAAAATATGAATGCAATGACGAATTACCAATAAAACGCGTGCAGGCAGATTCCGCGACAGCGAACTAATGTATATGTACACTGTCAAAAAAATGAATCAAGTAAATCCAAATGATTTAGTTTTTTTCTAGACAGCAAACATTCTGATTTACCCAGCGTTAACTGCGTGCAGGTTTTCAGATATCTTTTTTTATTATTTTGTTTTGTAGTTTTTAATTTTTTTTAACTTCTTTTTATGTTTTTTTTTTTTTGTAAATTTTTTATTATACATTTTTTTAATTTTTTAATCTTATAATAATTTTTATTTGCTTTTAATTTAATTTTTTATTGTCTTACTGTTTTATTATTAGCTGAACTGTTATATTATTAAGCTTAAAATCTTTTTGATCTTTTATTATCTATGAAAAAAATAGGCAAACTCCTTGTTTTCTGCAAATTCTTTTTCTGTCATTTTTCATGGGTATAACCCCTATATAATAACCAGGGAAGACAATTATATGCAAATGCATATAATATATGCTTTTGCATATTTGGACGTTTTGTTAATATTTTGCATATTTATAACGATTGTGCTTATTTGTGCATATTTTTACATATTTTTAACTTTTCGAACAGATTTTAGCTTGTAATCGGGCAAATTTTGATACTTCCTTCACATCTGGCAACATTGTAATTTCTTTGATATTATATATATTTATAAAGAGATATTATATTATATGTATATGTATAAAAAATATTTTGTTTAAAAACTCACAGACAATGGATCCATACGCCGAAAGTCTCCTTCCGAACGAAGTCCCTTATTTTAAATGGTGCCCAACTACATCCTGCGATGTCGAGCGGTCTTTCTCACAATACAAAACATTGTTGGCTGAAAATCGTAGAAATTTTTTTTTTGATAATATAAAAATGCATTTAATTGTTCAGTGTAATCGCTGAATGCAATACACTGTTTTTGCTATAAGCACCATATAAAATAATGGACTTCGTCCGGAAGGAGACTTTTGGCATTGGCTTCGAGCTACCAAACAAAATATTCATTAAATGATTAAAATAGAATTAAATTTTTACTTTATAATTAAAATTATAATTTATTTAAACTGAAATATTTACTTTTACGCCTTGAAAGGGCTATTGTTTTGTTTTTTTTTTTATGAAACTCCGACTTCGACATTTTTCGTGCTTATTTGATGGCATTTTTTGCCATTTTTTAGAGCATATTAGCATACTTATTTTAGATTTTTTCGTGCATATTTCTGTCTTCCCTGATAATAACCCCTATAAAAATAATTTATTCTGATGCAATATAAAAAAGGACCCACCTGCAAATATTCAATAAATTTTTTTCAATGTGTATTCGCACAACGAAAAATATAAAGAATTCGACGCATGCTGTTAACATCTACAATGCGAATGCCAAAAACATCGCTAGTTTGAAAGAACAAAAACAATAACATTTTGAAGCGAGGCTGAAATTAAAAACTAAATTCGGCGAATTACAACAATCATGAATATATTGAAGTTGTTGTAAAAGAGTGCAAAAATTCAGGTGCTGGGCATCGCTGGTCTAAAGTATAAAATTTGATCAAAAATGCACAAAAAAGCAAACCGGGGTACAACAAAATTGGTTCAGACCAAAAAAAAAAAACGTATACCAATCGACAATATTTTTTATATACTATTCAATTTTGATACCGGGATTGGCGGTTAGATTTTTCCCATACACTCTAATACATATACTTAAAATTACAATTAGAATTAACAATAAAATTTATTTTAAAACAAATTTAATAATTCTTTTTTCTGTTTTACAATTGCAGCAATAGCCTTGAAAATTTTCTGCCTGCACTGATTTAAATAGTTTCGTACTCAGTTATCTGAAAATCTGGAAATCATGAACTGAGCCCAATAGAAATATATAGTATTTTCAAGTTTTATTTTTTCATTCAGAATGAAAAATGACCGAAAACACTTAAGCAGAGGCGGCGTGGCGCCACTGTTAAATAGAGTATTTTGTCTGGTCCTATTGTCTGACGGTAGCCAAGACTGTTGTCATTATTTCAACAACATCAGTTCGATCTGGTGTGGTCGATTGCACCACTTGAGAGAATTGCAATCCGAGAAGCTAGAACTAGATTGTGTCTGTTTTGAAACCTTAATCACACAAATGTGACAACAAAGCCGCACTTGTTGTGTACCTAATAAGCCGGAAAAGCCGGAAGAATGACCGACGGGCGAAAGTGTCATGCGGCTTCTATGAAAATTTTGTGTGGAATTTCATTTTCTGCCTCCAACATCGTGGCGACACATCATCAGGACCAAAGTATCGCTTGGTTGTTAAAGAATTAATTCAATAGCTCTGTTTTTGTTCATTCTTCTTAATCAGCTACCATCTTTAACGGCTCATGAGTCATACCGTGTGAGACTGGGCACACATTGTAGCCATAAAAGAACAAAATCTACAACTTCAAGAACAACAACAACAACAACAACAACAACAACAACAACAACAACAGCCTTTTAAAGACCTCACAAGGCATTAAGAATACAAAAAAGAAATATAAAGAAGAAAAAACCAATAACAAAGGTGAAATAAAAAACACTTAGCGAGTCGTCGCCAGATATTTTTTGAAATCCATTCGATGTCTTTTTCCATTGGTTGGGCCCATGCCAAACGCAGCGGTGGAGTAGCTCCATTGGTTCAGTCAAATCCTTTTGTATGTTAATCCCTCCGTTGATGCTACGATATGCTGTGTGTGGCGCGCATTCTTGCACGATTTATTTCTTTTTTCTTTCTTTGCTTCTCTGTTGCATTTGTTGTTTGTTGTACTTTTCGAATTCTTATTCTTTTCAACTTATTTCAAACTGAGTGTATTCAGTATCTTCTGTTATTTTTTCTTTTTTTTTTCTTTTATTTTTATTGAATGAAATGCAAGATGTGAGCCCCCAGAAGGGCTGTCTTCAGATTCGTTTTTTTTATGTTTTTTCGGCAGTTTTATTATAGGTATGGCAGCCATTTGTACAAGATGATTAGTTTTTTTTTATATTTTTAATGTGATGTTGCTGTTTCTAGTCGATGAGAGAGAGTGTAGAGAGAATTTAAGAAGTTGTGTAAGAAATTCAATGAATCATTCATTTCGAAATGCATAAAAGCCCTTTGAAGTAGTTCGTGATAATTGATTTTGATATAATTTTTATAACCCAGTATTCTGATAAACATAGTAATAATAATAAAAAAACAATTTGCATTCTTACATCTACAAATTAATATGAAACATAGAGTGATTGAAAAAACTTTAAGATAACTATTGGTTACATCAGAAAAAGGCGCACCCAAAAAAAAGCTTCGTACTATGTACAAAACAATTATTATATTCTACAAAGCTGTTTGTTCTTTTCAGCCTACGAACGGCTTTGTAAATAATACAAATGACCGTTTGTACATTGTACAAAGAAATATTTGTATATTTTACAAAGCATTCGTTTCATCTACAAAGATACGAACAAATATACGAACGCTGCTGCCACCGCTTTGTATATTATCAAACAATGTTCGTTCAGTTCACAAATTTATATATTATAGGTTTTTACAAACTAGCGTTTGTAGAATGTACAAAGTTACGAATTCACAATTTTTTTTTCATGCGACCAACACTACAAACGTTTGTACTATGTACAAAGCATTTGTACATTCTACGAATAGCCTCTGTTTGTATTTCTACAAAGATTTTATTCGTAATTTTATCCTAAATATTTTTTGGGTGAGTGTAAAATTTTTTTTAGTTTTCATTATTTTTCCCACTAACCCTTTCAGACCTGACGCTAAGCTACCGATATTTTTTTATGATTATTTGGAGTAAATGGTCTTTATATGATATGAAAACATATTCAATGCCTAAATTTTGATATTTTCAATTTCAAATTCAAATCGTTTCTTGAAATTCAAGGATTTTCAAGAAACGAAAGTTCGTACTGAAAATATTTTTTTGTATCAAATGTTGTCAAATCATTTGAGATTTTAAAATATATTACGTCTGTTCCCGTACTCTAAAGTTCTAGTCCAATTTACCAGTTGTGCAGGTTTTAATCCGAAAAGCGTTCCCGTACATGAAAAAATGGTAAAAGAGAGTGCAGTCGAGAGAGTAAAAAATTTCCGCTCACTGTCAAAAGTTGCAAGTTTTAGTTCGAGAAATTTATTGTGGTAAAAATGGTAAAAGTGTCAAACTGCTTAAAATCAGCTGTTTACAAGGTAGCAAAGAAAGTGCAAAATATAAAAAGTTCTTTGAAATAAATAAAAACTATTGCAATGATAAGCAGCAACATATTAAATTGTGAAAAACTAAATATAAATGTTAAATTACAAATTAATTTCAATATTGTAATACATATTAATGTGAAAATTTTTCTTCATTTCGGCAGACGATTTTATTTGACACATTGCACAATTTTAGTCCGAAAAATGTTCCCGTACTTTTTTGTGTTTTTATCTATTTTTGAGAGATGTTTTCTTATTCTCACGCTTTTGACAGTTAAACCATGTTTAGTCCAAAAAGTACGAGAACAGAGCTATTTTTTTTTAGTTAAAATGTGTCAACTTCACTAAAATTCCGCTATTAGTATTTTAGTATATGACAAAAAAAAACTAACTTCTAGGACTCATTTTAAAAAAAAATTTAATGTGACGCAAGAATTTTGCGAAAATTTAAGAAACGACAAAATTAACAGCGAAACAATGTAAAATGCAAACATAAACAATAACCTGCGCAATCGATACATGCAAAATTATTAAACATTCGTGAAATAGCAGTAAAGATATTCATACTAAAAGCTAGCCGCACAATCGATGCATCACGGTCTGAAAGGGTTAATGATGTAAGGCAACCCTTTGCAGGGCAACATCATAAAATAAGGAATAACTTTGTTATTTTGATTGGCTTTAATTGCTTAAAACATGCACGTTTTGCAAAAATTTAAAACAGCTTTTTAAAAAAAAATTATGTTAAAAAAAATTTTCTGACACGGAGTTAGGTACACGGAGATAATTATTTTGCTTGAATCAAGCAAATGTTTTGCTTAAAAGCAAATCAGCAAAACTTTGCTCAATTACGGTGTGATTTTAGAAAAAGATTGCTAAATTGATATAACTCCCCATGTAAAGGGTGTTTTTTATAGAGTGATACAAGTTTGAGTTGGCATCACTGCTTTATTTTACCACCTTTTTAACAGCTGATAGTTGCTTTTTGTTTAGTTTGCTTTGACATTTTATTACGGATGGACTTACACCAGAGCAACGCGTGCAAATTGTGGAAATTTTTAATCATAATAATGGTTCTGTTCGTCAAACTTATCGTGCACTTCGTCCATTTTATGGCGTACATAATCATCCTTCAGAGCTGCTAATTCGAAAAACAATAGATCGTTTTCGGACCACATTTACTGTTACTGATAATGTGCATCCCGTGAGACGCCGAACAGTGCGCACTGAAGAGTCTGTAGCCGCTGTACAGGAAAGCATTGAAGATGATCCTAATCAATCAATTCGTCGCCGTTTTCAGCAACTGGGGTTGTGTCCTTACACTTTATGGAAGATTTTACGAAAAGATCTTGGCTTAAAACTTTTCAAGATTCAACTTGTGCAGGAATTAAAGCCAAACGACCATCGTATGCGCAGCCAATTCGGCGAATGGGCTGAAGCACAAATTGATATTGATTTTTAATTTCCATGGAAAGTTTTATTTTCCGATGAAGCCCATTTTTGGTTGAATGGGTACGTAAATAAACAGAATTGTCGTATTTGGAGTGAGAAGAATCCACAAGCTTTTGTCGAAACACCATTACATCCACAGAAAATTACTGTTTGGTGCGCTTTATAGGCTGTCGTAGTCATTGGCCCATGTGTCTTCAAAGACGATGATGGTCAGAATGTTACTGTCAATGGTGAACGGTATAGGAACATGATTTGAAGTTTTTTCGTACCTCAATGAGCTAGCATTATTCTTGCTGATATGTGGTTCCAACAGGACGGGGCCACATGCCACACAGCGGGCGCTACAGTTGATTTACTCAAGGAAACTTTTGACGAAAAAGTAATTTCATAGCCCTCGTTCAAAGAAGAAAAAATTTATTTAATTTAATATGTTCTTAATACAATAAAAAAAAGAATTTAAATAAGTCTTTGCGTTTTCAAATGAGAAGTTTTTCAAAAAGTGTCCAAAAACAGCCTTCCAACCAGGAATACTCCCTTAAATTCAAGCAAAATTTTGCTAAGTTATTATTAACTGCAAAAGCAAATTTCTACTAGGCTTTAACGTGCAGACTCAAAATTTTTGGGTTTAAATACATAGATTTTTAAGCATAGCACTATGTTTGCTTGCGTGAAATTTCTCTGACAACATTCATTTATTTGTTGCGTGAAATTCCTGAATTAAAGTTTGTGTGAGGAATTCCTATGGCAACGTTTCTCAGAGAGATTCAGAGAGTGAGTTGGGAAATTCCATATGAACTCTCTCTCTTTTCACTTCAAAATAAATAAGCAGTACAATTAAATTGTCGTGAAAAAATGTTGCCCAGAAACATGTTGCGATAATTTCACGCAGCGGAACAGAGTACTGCTCAGATGAACATATTGTGAAACTTTCCACTATTGTTTCGCAGCTGTCATTTTTTGTATGGATATTTTAGTGAAATTTCACATGAAACTGAACAGAGTACTATGCTTTATTCGAAAAATTTAAAGTAAAAGTTCGTTTAAATTCGTTAAGTGTGCGTTTCAGATCTTTTGGATGAACTTTTGCTTAAGGTACTATTACAGTGTGTAGCCATCATTGGCGTCGGAAGCGGGGGGAAAGGGGGGCAGTTGCCCCCACACTTTTTTAGCTAGATAAACAATTTAAAAGGAAAACTTCAAAAGTTATTCAAAATATCAGTTTTTTTTACAACGATAATGTTTTTGTATTATATATTTTCCTCTTCTTTCTCTCTTCTTCATAAGCATGCGTGCGGATAACTATTTTCTTTCTCTGTGTTTGCAAAAAGATATAACAAAATGTAGAGTTTCTACTGCAAACCCACCATTTCAGTTTAAAAGCACCCTTAAGTATGTAGCTTAATGCTTGTTAATTTTGCAACTCTGGTAAGAAAAAATTTGACATGTTCTTAGGGGCTTTCCATATTGGACGACATGTTGTACGATAAGTTAGATGGAAAACTAATGGGACTATTTGATTGAGCGTTCGAACGATCCAACTTGTAAAGCAACATCATTAATTGCAAGCTCTCAAGCAGAACACATCCGGCTAATAGCTAAGCAACTTTTAGATGCCCTAACAATTGAGCAGTAATTTTACATAATTGTACAATATTGTACAATCGGCAGAAAAAAACCAAAAATTTCGACTATCGTTTTAGCTTACGCATGGTACTACATGTTGTACAATCTCCCATGTTGGTCCAATGTTTTGGACCATGCGAAAGCCCCTACTGTGAATTAGCTGATGAAAATCCACCTCGACGCTTTGAAGAAACATCAAATCCGGTTCCTTCAGTACAGTTGCCATTATATGATCGGCTACGAAAAGAATATTTCGAAATTTTTGATCTTCCCTCAAATGAGATAACGGCTAGATTCGATCAAACAGGTTGATATTTTACTTTTTTTTTATTTTTGCAAGTTTACACCAGCTTCACTCAATCGACTCACTTTGATTTAACATTCGGTGAGTCGGTTGAGTGAAACTAGTGTAAACTGGCACTTTGTAAATCTTATTGTACATTTAAACAGATCTTGACACTCTGGAATCGTTGGGAAATATTGTAATCGAAGCCTTCAACGGAAAAGTGCCTTCTGAACAAAATCTAAAAACAAAACTTGATCTTTATGCAGATGACTTTTTTGCAGATGAAATTGCTGAAGCAATTGCCTGGCCAAACACCTTGAAATTGTAGTGGCATTGTATCCCAATTTGCGAAAAATTCGGTTACTGTAAAAAAACTATTAAATGAAGTTGAAAAACTTATTGCTTTGCTTTTGACTGTGCCTGCATCAGCAGCTTCATCTAAGCGTTCTTTTAGTGCACTAAGACGACTTAAAACGTATCTTCGAGCAACTATGAAACAGAAACGACTCACTTATACACATTCACAAAGATAAAACCGAAGAATTGAATTCGATGGAGGTGGTGAAAGAGTTTGTTTCTCGCAAGGACAGAAAGAAACATTTTGGAATAATTTAAATTGATTTAACTTTTTGTACCTTATTGCATTTAAACCATGTAAAGATATAACTAGTCTTGCTTTATAAAAGCAACCATTATTTCTTATATTTTCATATTACCATATGAAAGATCTTTTAAAGAATGATCTCTAATATCGAAATTGGAAGAACTTTTAAAAATAATGAAATTTTAATATTTTTTATATATTTTTATATTTTTTTTATTTTAAACTAAAATAAAAAATTTGTTTATTCACATTCATGTTTCTTTGAAGAAATTTTGGTGAACTTTTTCTTGCACCACCATTTGTACTGCCCCCCCATTTGTACTGACCCCCCAGATTAAATTAGCTTCCGACGCGCTTGGTAGCCATAAAAACACACTTTTTTTAATTTTTTTAACCTCGTATTATTATTTTTAATGATTCAAATTTTTTACATAATGAAGAGTTGTTCATGAGGAAATAAGATTTTGTTTTTGTCTTTGTAGTTGTTGTTAATTTTCTGCAGGGCGTTGAAGTTATCGTGTTTAAAAATTATTGCAATTGGTTTCTCGTCTTCAGCATTTACAAAGCATCTGAAAGTAAAAAATCAAAGTGCATTCTTAAGCTAAGGGTTGTAGTTGAGTACTCAACCTACAAATAAAAAAATAAAAAAAATAAAAAAATGGCATGCGTTAAAAAAAAAACAAAAAACCCCCTTTTTTGCCGAAACTTTTAGCCATACAAAAAAAAATATAAAAGTTTTTTGCCTTTTTATAGGTGCTTAACAAAGTCTATAAGGATCACAATGAATCAAGGTTCATCGAAATCGATCAAGTGGAACTTCAAATATCTTAGAAGCCGATTCGAAAAAACATTGTTTCAAAAAAACGCGATTAAAGATTTAAACGTTCTTGAATATCACGCGTCATACGAACATAATATATGTTATATTTTTTTTTTCTATTTGACATTTGACAATTTTGTATACATATTCTTAAGATCTTACAGAACCATATTCTAACGAAAAACAAAAATTGATTTTTAATTTTTTTACACACTGTAATAGTACCTTAAGTATTCGTACTTAAAAAAATTTACTACAAGCCCATTCTGATAACCCAATTACTACTAAAACGATCAGTACAATTTATTAATGACTTTCGAAAATGTATCTTAAAATATTGAGATTGACTTTCTAAACGACTTTGAGTGCCGCACACGTCAATTCCTTGAAATATCGATATAAATCACTGCAATTAACCTTTGCAAACACCAAAAAAAACTTATCTGGCCAAACGGTTGAGCGTCTTAAACAAAACCCGCAGCAGTAAAAGGCATAAAATTGAAGTTTTTGAAAGAAAAGTCATTTATTAAAATCCTATCTTATCTATTTTTTTAATTTTTTAATGAACTTAGACATCAATTTCAAAAGAATTTTGCACGGCTCTATAGCCTAAAAGAAAACCTGACTGCCAAAAATGTTGCACTAGTGCGTAGAAAGATAAGAAAAAGTATTTGAAAAATGTTTATAATGACCCAGCTTGCAAGTGTTTGCAGAATCTTTATCTGCGAGCACTTGAAAACACAGCAGGAAGCTAGTTGCTCAGGCGTCAGATAATGTGCGTACGCGTCGCACGCACGTCTTTTACGGGATGCAGAAACAGTCTGCAGGCAGGATGCAAGAACAACAATAATGGACCGACGGGAAACGGGATCAAAACGATAGAGAGTCGGCGCACAAAGCCGGCGTCACAACATGTTGCCGTTGTTGCAATTTCAAATCATATTTTTTAAACAAAAACTTTGTTTTACTTTGACAAATCATTAGAAATGGAGTAAAAATCAATTAAATGAGTAGAAAACAGAATTAGGTATATTTTTCTAATCGGTGGAAAATTAGACCAGCTTTAATTTATGTGGTGTAAAATGGAAATTGGATTTGAGTGCAACGTTAGCAGAAAAGTTTCTATTTGCCCTAAAAATTTCATTCGCAAAGTATTGTTAAGTTTAAAAAATTATATATGCTGGCTCATGGCGATTTCAAATGGCGACTGGCCATATATGAAAAATATATTCAAACATTTAAAAAAAATAATACCACTACCCATGGGCGTCCGCAGGATTTGTTCTAGGGTGGGCCAAAGGCATGAAGGAATCTGGAATGAACATAAAAAAAGGTAATTTATATAATGCTATTTACTAGGATTTTTGGTACTAACTTTGTTAACATTATACACACCCTACACTGGCTGACAAAACACAAAAAAGTGTTTTTTTATAAAGTGATACAAGTTTAAATCATAATAAAACAATGTAATATATTTTACATATCAATGAAACGGGCTTTATTGGATAGGAAATTTTATGACATTATTGTTTAAATATGATATCGGCCATGCAACCGCCACGGCTGGCGGGTTTAAAGCGCAATCTGGAACACCAATTTTCACAAATTTTTCGCAGCATTTGCGGCCGTATCTCGCCGATAACTCTTCGAATGTTGATTACCAGGTATTCAATTGTTTGTGGTTTATCGACGTAGACAAGTAATTTTACATAATCCCAAAGAAAATAATCCAATGGGGTTAAATCACACGATCTTGGGGGCCAATTAATTGGGCCATTTCGTGAAATTATTTTTTCGTCAAAAGTTTCCTTGAGTAAATCAATTGTAGCGCCCGCTGTGTGGCATGTGGCTCCGTCGTGTTGGAACCACATATCAGCAAGATTAATGCCAGCTAATTTAGGTACGAAAAAACTTCGAATCATGTTCCTATACCGTTCACCATTGACAGTAACATTCTGACCATCATCGTTTTTGAAGCCATATGGGCCAATGACTTCGCCAGCCTATAAAGCGCACCAAACAGTAATTTTCTGTGGATGTAATGGTGTTTCGACAAAAGCTTGTGGATTCTCCTCACTCCAATCACACGACGATTCTGTTTATTTACGTACCCATTCAACCAAAAATGGGCTTCATCGGAAAATAAAATTTTCCATGGAAATTCAAAATCAATATCAATTTGTGCTTCAGCCCATTCGCCGAATTGGCTGCGGAAACGATGGTCGTTTGGCTTTAATTCCTGCACAAGTTGAATCTTTAAAGGTTTTAAGCCAAGATCTTTTCGTAAAATCTTCCATTTTACAGAAGGACGGACACAACCCCAGTTGCTGAGAACGGCGACGAATTGATTGATTAGGATCATCTTCAATGCTTTCCTGTACAGCGGCTACAGACTCTTCAGTGCGCACTGTTCGGCGTCTCACGGGATGCAAATTATCAGTAACAGTAAATGTGGTCCGAAAACGATCTATTGTTCTTCGAATTAGCAGTTCTGAAGGACGATTATGTACTCCATAAAATGGACGAAGAGCACGATAAGTTTGACGAACAGAACCATTATTTTGATTACAAATTTCCACAATTTGCACGCGTTGCTCTAGTGTAAGTAGATCCATAATAAAATTTCGAAGCAAACTAAACAAGAAGCAACTATCAGCTGTTAAATGGGTAGTCAAATAAAGCAGTGATGCCAACTCAAAGTTGTATCACTCTATAAAAAACACCCCATTTTTTAACTTTAGAAGCCTCTAACTCCTAAACCAATTTCGAGCGGACTGAAATTTTTCATATTTGGATTTAATAGGTCAAAATCTATATCATTCGAAAAATTCTAAATTTGAATTGCCGCTATTCTCTAAATGTTTCCCGCATGCTAAGGGAGATCTTTTTTACCGGATCTCACACTGCATTGACACCAATCTACTTATTTATTTTTCTAATACAAAATGAATCAGTTCATTTTAACATGAATCAGTTCTAGCAGTTTGCAAGTTCTTACAATCGAGTTATCAAACATGAATATGGGACGAAAATTAAAATAGTTGTAATTTTTTACTTTCTGAAAAATATAATTTTTTTTTTGTATTAAAAACAATCGCTAGAATCCAAATTTGAAAAATTTTCCATGAAATGTTGTGGAAATATTTTTTGATATGAAATCGCATATACAATTATGCGATTACATTTAAGAACCTAGTCGTTATTGAATTTTTTGTTAGAAAGAAACCTTTTTCGAAATTTAAGCTTTGAGTATTTTTACGATAAAAATTCCCAAATATCAAAAAATACAAATATTACAAAAATATTTTGAGTACAATCTTCAACTATTTTGTGCTAAAAATGAAAAAAATCAAAATTCGTATACCAAAGTTTTAGTTGTTGAAATTTGCATTTTTCAAAAATTCTTAAATGTCCTTTTCTGACATTTCGAACACAAATCATTTCGAACACGGGGAATTTCGAATAGCCATTTTTTAATCGCTTTAGCCTGCATTTATCATTTTTAAAATTGCACACTACTTCACGAATTACATTTTAAGGGCAAATACAAACTTTTAAGCTAACACATTGGATTAAAACCCAATTTTCATTTCGTAAATGATATTGTTATGAAACTGTTGAACAGAATTGATCAAAAATAAGACCTAAGAAATTACAAAGTTTTAAGTTTAACCACATTTTTTTTTTTATCTTTTATGTTTATGTTTTTATGTTAATTTTTTTATGCCCATAAATATCTTTTATACACGGAGAGATATAATATTCTTTTATAAGCAAATATTTTGCTTGATTAAGGAAAATTTAAAATTAAGCCTCATTTGCTCAAATCAAGCATTAAAAACTGAAGTTAAGAAAAAAAAAATTTATTTCTAAAATTGAGCAAAATAAATTATTGAAAAAATTTTCCAGAAATTCTAGAAAAATAGCACCCAATAGTTAGAAAATCGGTATTCATTTAGCTCCAGGGCCAATTTTCTAGAAATGAAGTATATATATTTGTCGTTAAATTGACACCAGAAGTGCGAAATAGTTTAGGAAAATTATCCAACCATTTACAAACTATTTCGCCAAATTGAAGAAACTTAGCGCTATTGTGTTGAAATCTTATTACATTTGAGTAAGTTTTTCTACCGTTTACGAGGTGTGTTCAAAAATTACTCGGAATTTTCGTTTTTTCAAAAAAATATTTATTTATTCGTCTACATCAATGTGGTCCCCTTCAAAGTATTCCCTCCCCCCCCAGATATAATACACTTATGCCAGCGTTTTTTCCAATCTTCGAAGCACTCTTGATATTTACTCTTTGATATGTCCTTGAGCACTCTCAGCGATTCGGCCTTCATTTCTTCAATCGAGGAAAAACGCCGTCCTTTCATGGGTCTCTTCATTTTTGGGAACAGGAAAAAGTCACACGGAGCCATATCTGGTGAATATGGAGGTTGGGGCATGACTACGGTATTGTTTTTGGCGAAAAAATTACGAACAAGCAACGACGAGTGAGCAGGTGCGTTATCGTGGTGCAAAAGCCATGAATTGTTTTTCCATAAATCGGAGCGTTTTTTTCGGATTGCTTCACGCAAACGTCGCTTAACTTCAAGGTAATACTCATGTTTCATGCGATTGTTTTTTTGGTTAAAATTCAGCAGTTTTGGAATAAATTTTGCTGCCACTCGTTTCATGCCCAAAACATTTGAAAAAATGTTATGACATGAGCCAATTGATATGCCAACTTCATCAGCAACTTCTCTAATTGTGATTCGGCGATCATTCATAACCATTTTTTTCCACTTTTTTCACATTTTTATCGATTATTGACGTGTTGGTTGAAAAAATTACGCCAAATGAAGTTGATGAAGTCATATCAGCTGAAATCCCTAATGAACAAGTAGATCCTGGCTTGCATGAAGTAGTTATCAAAAACATGATGCATGGTCCATGTGGAACACTTAATCCAAATGCACCATGTATGATAGATGGTAAATGTTCAAAGCGCTATCCACGGACATTAATATCGGAAACAATTACTGGAAATGATGGTTATCCACTCTATCGTCGGCCATCACTAGCAGAGAATGGAAGATCAACAATTGTCAAAGTAAATCAACAAGATATTCAAATAGATAATTCTTGGATTGTTCCATATTCACCGATTGTATCTAAAACTTTCCAAGCACACATCAATGTTGAATCTTGCCATTCAGTAAAATCTATCAAGTACATATGTAAATATGTAACCAAAGGAAGTGATATGGCTGTGATTGGATTAGGTGCAGAGAATTCAAATGATGAAGTAACCCAATACCAAATGGGCCGCTATGTTAGCAGTAATGAAGCATTTTGGAGAATTTTTTCTTTTCCAATTCATGAAAGACACCCCACAGTTGTTCACTTAGCCGTGCACTTAGAAAATGGACAAAGAGTCTATTTCACAGCTCAGAATGCAGTACAGAGAGCTAACCAGCCACCATCTACTACCTTAACCAGTTTTTTCGAGACGTGCCAAAATGATCATTTCGCACAAACACTGTTATATTCTGAAATGCCAAAATATTATACTTGGAATCAATCAACAAAGAAATTTATGCGAAGGAAACAAGAAAAACCAGTTCCAGGATACACAGGTGTACCCGATGCAATAGGTTGAATTTATTCCGTTCATCTAAGCAACGATGAATGTTTTTACTTACGGCTGCTATTAGTCAATGTGCGTGGCCCAACATCATTCCAACATTTGCGAACAGTTGATGGTGAATTGTGTGGATCTTACAGAGAAGCATGTCATCGTTTACACCTGTTAGAAAACGATGCACATTGGGATCAAACTCTCAATGATGCTGTAATTTCATCACAAGCTCATCAAATACGAACATTGTTTTCCATTATCATATGTACATCAAAACCATCAAAACCAATTGATTTGTGGATAAAATACAAAGATAATATGTGTGTCGATATTTTATTTATCATACGCAATAGAACAGGGAATCCCAATTTACAAATAAGTGATGAAATTTACAATGAAGCATTGATTTCCATTGAGGATATGTGCTTGATGATGTCAAACAAGCTATTATGTCAGTTGGGGATGGCCGCGCCCAATCGCCCAATGCACGATGCTTCTCATCAAGAGTTACAACTTGAAAAATCATATGATCACAATAATTTGAAAGAATCGATTTAAATAAATCTTCCACTTTTGAACGAAGAACAAAAATATGTATTTGATACTCTTATGAAAGTAATAAATGATAGAACAGGAGGGATTTATTTCTTGGACGCTCCTGGTGGTACAGGAAAAACTTTTTTGATTTCTTTAATATTGGCAATAATTCGCTCAAATAATGAAATTGCTCTTGCCCTTGCTGCCTGACGAAGCATTGCAGCAACTTTGCTTGATGGCGGTCGAACAGCCCATTCAGCTCTAAAATTGCCATTGAATATGCAAAGCAACGAAACTCCAACCTGCAACATTTCCAAGAATTCTGCAATGGCAAAGGTTTTGCAGCAATGTAAACTAATAGTGTGGGATGAATGCACGATGGCGCATAAAAAATCTTTAGAAGCTTTAGATAGAACCTTAAAAGATCTACGGAACAACCAAAACCCATTTGGTCGCGCAATTATTTTATATCAGGAGATTTTCGCCAAACATTGCCAGTGGTTCCACGTTCAACGCAAGCTGATGAACTGAATGCATGTTTAAAGTCCTCCAATTTGTGGAAACATGTCAAGGTATTACATTTAAGCAAGAATATGCGTGTCATGTTGCAAAATGATAAATCTGGAGACATATTCTCTAAACAACTCATTGATATTGGTAATGGCAAATTTCCTATAGATGTGCTGACTGGCTGCACCACCTTTCCTGAGAGTTTTTGTAAGTTAACGCAATCAAAAGCTGAACTCATTCAAAAAGTGTTTCCAAATGTTACTCAAAACTACTTATTCCATGATTGGTTGAGCGAACGAGCTATACTGGCTGCCAAAAACACTTATGTAAATGAATTAAATTTCAAAATTCAAGATGACATTCCTGGCGAAATGAAGACATATAAATCAGTTGATACGGCAACTAATGATGATGTCGTGAACTATCCACCGGAATTTTTAAACTCATTAGATTTGCCAGGATTGCCGCCTCACAATCTTCAATTAAAAGTTGGATCTGTAGTTATAATGTTGCGAAATATTAACCAACCGCAACTTTGTAACGGCACACGATTAGCGATAAAAAAATTAATGAATAACGTTATAGAAGCAATCATATTGAAAGGAAAGTATAAAGGAGAAGACGTTTTGATACCCCGCATCCCAATGATTCCGACTGACGTACCATTCCAGTTTAAACGACTGCAGTTTCCAGTACGGCTTGCTTTCGCTATGACTACAAACAAATCCCAGGGGCAGTCATTAAGTGTTTGTGGTATTAATTTAGAAAACCCATGTTTCTCCCATGGTCAATTGTATGTTGCCTGTTCCCGTGTTGGAAAACCATCTGCTCTGTTTGTTTACGCGCCAGGCAATCAAACAAAAAATATCGTATACCATTAACTACTGCAATAAAAATGCAACTTAATTTAGAATAAGTAAAAATAAAATAAAATATAATAACTACGTATCATAATGTTTTTCATTGTGATTTTTTATGGACTATTAAAAGAATTTTGAGTGTTTTATAGTTTTTAATTTTTGACATAATGTCATTGTTGACTTATTACCTTAAAAAAAAATTGAAGAATCGACTGTTAGGCGGTACGAAGTTCGCCGGATCAGCTAAATCACAATAACAAAAAATTAGCGCTATGCGCTACTTATGGTACATTCTTCATTCTTTTCATAGAAATATTTAAGTCTAAAAACAAAGCTATAAAATTGCATACTAAAAAATTTTAGTGCATGCATTGTTTCAAAAAGAGTTAACCAATTAATGTATCTTCATTTAGGTCATTGTTTGGAAGTGCATATTTGGCTAAATTTTTAACATCAAAACTGTTACAGCTGCTTTCGTTGCATCTAATAAAATATTTCCTTGGAATTTAAGCTTCACAAGATGTTAATAGTAATTTATTTCTGCATTTTGATTTAATAGTATTTTGAATCGAAAAATTCGCTCAACATAAGCAGAAGATTGCGGCAGCGAAATCAAAACCTGAACAATTCAAAATATATTTGAGAACATTAACTCATTATTTCATTTTCAATTCGACTTACTTCAGCCCAAAATTCTGATATATACAAATTTGCAAGTTTTATAATATCCGGATAATCCGCTAATGCTCCATACTCAGAATATATTATTTCTGCGTTTTTTAGCTCATGTTCTGGAAATAATTTCAAAAATATTGTTAAATTGAACGCTTTTGTTATTTCATTTTGACAAAAACACTTGTTGATAGAAATACATGCTATTTATCGCAATTAGCTCTTTGATTTTCATTTTGCGGATGATCCACATACAACAAGTATATATAATAAGTAACTTATATCTCAGGAATAAATTTGATAAATTTATTTATTCATCGCTGTAATATTATAAGTCCGCCAAAGGAAACCCGCTCAGAGGGAAAGAGTTCTTAAAGCATATTTTTTTCTTATTATTGTATGTACTATTCACTATAGTGCGAAATTGAAAACTGAATGGAATTACCAGAAAAAATTGTTTGGTCTTAAAACAAGTAGTTGTTAAATTAACTACTTGCTAAAGAACAACAAATATTTGTTTGGTTACTTGGTGAAAAATTCGTTTAACCAAAGGCGGAATGTACCTAAAATGAAGCGATTGTACCTAATGTACCTTTAATGTCAAAAACGTCGGAAAAAGGTGCAATTGTACCTAATATTTCATCCCTGATGCATACGCCGATGCTATGAAGAATAGTTTATGAAATGCAACGCTGTGATTGTAATGAGAGAGAAGAGAATGAGAGCGCAGCCAAACAGAAGGAGGAATGAGCGTGAAGTGCAGCTCACTATAGATTTCTTTGAGCTGTTGACTTTACTATGCTACGCTGGTACAATAGGGTACTCTCGATCCATTGGCTATTTTAGTATAAGATTGTTACAATCCGTGCTATCATGCAATTATGCTAGACATAGAGAATTTATACCCCTATTAAATTTGTTTTTATATATTAAATTGAATAATTACTTAGCTACCTAATTACTTAATTACCCAATGAAATTACATCATTGTGACACTGGCACGTGACGTGATTTGTCTCCACGAGACGATATGCAAATATAATATTAAAAAACTAGTAAGGAGTTATCTTCGACTGGGCCGAAGTTAAAATACCCCCACGGACGAGGATTTTTCCAAATTTCATACCTAAAGTCTATATTAGTTGTTAAAGGTTTTGTGCAAAATTTGAAGTCATTAGATTAATTTTTGTGAAATTGAAAGAGATTTTACGATTTTCATTATACAGTAGAATCTGGATGTAGTGAATTAATGTTTGCAAGGCCAGTTCATTGTATCCAGATTGTTCGCATTTTCGAGATTGCATTTTTTTCAAAAAAATTGACGTTATTGCTTAAATCTTCAAACTTTTTGTTTTTG
Organism: Dichetophora obliterata; assembly: GCA_963920525.1. NCBI lineage: Eukaryota > Metazoa > Arthropoda > Insecta > Diptera > Sciomyzidae > Dichetophora > Dichetophora obliterata. The sequence goes on along the minus strand of OY986436.1, from coordinate 231,425,210 downwards.
TTTTACTTTTTTGCCTTTTATTCTTTGAAATGTCAGTTACTAAAACGTTTACTATTTCGAGCTGTTCACTATTTCGGAAGTTTATTATATCCAGATTTGACTGTATTAATTTTTGTGGATTTTAAAGAGATTTACCGTTTTGATTAAGTCACTGTGTATGGGAGGGAGGCGTAGTTTTCATCCGATTTTTACAAATTTCTTACTCAAAGTTTATATTAAATATTAAAGACACTGTGCGAAATTTGAAGTCATTAAATTAGTTTTTGTGGAATTTAAAGAGATTTTACCATTTAGGGTAAGTCACTTTGTATGGAAGGTAGGCGTGGTTTTCATCCCATTTTTACAAATTTTGTAAGCAAAGTTTATAATAAATGTTAAAGACGCTGTGCAAAATTTTACGTCATAATATTAATTTTTTTGTGGATTTTAAAGATATTTTACGGTTGTGGTTAAGTTACTTTGTATGGGAGGTTGGTGTGGTTTTCATCAGATTTGGATAATTTTTTAACTTGTTCTATATTTTTTAATAAAAAGCTTATATATTGAATTTCGTTTATTGTATTTATAAATAAATAAATAAAAAAAATCGACTCAAGAGGTGATGCTGATCAAGAATATGTGTACTTTTCTATACCGGCCACGCCTCCTTATCGGCGCTACAAACGGAGTGACAAAGTTTATATAAGTATACCCCTATTACGTTTTTTAAACGTGGGGGTAAAAAAAACTCTGGACTTTATTTAAAATCTTCTTACACAGAAAGCATGTTTATGAGTTATAATAATTTGGCTTTCAAATACCTCTTCCCCATGTTAGTTACTTTCGTTAAAATTTGTAAACGAATGCAACGACTTGCAACGTGGGTTGACTGGACTCGTCCGACACGTGACAGTAGACGAATTATTTTTTCTCTTGCATTTGATAAAATTTAAAGAAAGTTGAACGTACAATGAAGAAACAGAATGCAATCAATTAGACAAAAGGACTTCACTTCCAATGTGGAAATTTAGAATTGGCTGCAGAATAAACTCGCAGAAATAATTGAATTTGTCTGTACGTGACAGTGGAATGCTCAGTAATATCTTTCACGTTGTGGTTTTTAGCTTTTTTTTTTGTTAAAATTACGTACAGTGGTGGTCACGAATTTAGCACACACTGTGTTAGTAACTCTAATTTGAAATGTTTTACATCTTAGCTTGAGAATTGTTATCAAATATTTTTTGTTGAGTATTGTTTATTAAGTTAACTCTATGTACCGTTAGTTGGTTTCTTAGTTATTCTTAAATTTTCTGACATATTTCAAGTTGTATGAATCAATGTGGTTTAAATGCTGGACACGAATTTAGCACAGGTTAGAATTACTGTTCCATATCGTATTTTATTTTCATTAATTAAACTTTACTAGTAAGATATACTAAATTTATTAAGTTTCTATTTGAGTTCTAACAAAAAATTGCAAAAAGATATGGCGAAAGGCTACTGATGTTCAGAGGCTCAGCGGCATTTGATTCAGCAAATGAAAAATGTTGGAAGCACAGTTTCAGAGATTGCTCTGCTGCTTAGATGTTCGTGAAAGTTATTATATAACGCATTACAACATGTAGAGCAGTATTAGAGCATTAAAAATGTAAAATAGCGATCAAGAGAGCGAAAAACAATAGCAAGAGAGGGCCATTTGATTTATAGAGCTTCACTTAGTGATCCTTTTAAGACCTCAAATAAAATTTAAAATGAAATTTCATCAAAATATGGCATAAATGTATCCTCAAAAGGCATAAGAAGACGCTTGAATGAAAACAATTGCGTTTGCAAAAGAATATTTAAATAGTCAACGAATTTTTGGAAAAATGTGCTTTGGAGGGATAAATCAAAGTTTTGCCGGTTCGCATCTGACAGCAAACAATATGTGTGGCATCCTCAAAACATGCAACACAATCCAAAGTACACGCTCAAGACGATTAAACAGGGTGGCTGAAATGTTATGGTAGGGGCGGCGTTTTCTTGGCACGGAGTTTGTCCGATTGTTAAAATTTACCAAAAAATGGATCAGCACGCTTACACAAACGTACTTGTCAATACCATGATACCGTTTCAAGAGGATAGTTTGCCACTTTAATGGCGTTTTATGCAGGATAATGATGCAAAGCACAGTGCTCACATAGTTAAGAGTTGCTTGGAAGACAAACATATTGATATTTTGAAGTGGCCATCGCAATCATCGGACTTAAACCCATTTGAGGATCTGAGGAGGGATGTCGAGCAGCAAATACTAACAGTAAAATCCAGAAATTTGCCAGATTTGTTTAGGGAAATCCAAAGGATTCGGTATAGTATTCCAAAGTACCGTTGTGAGGCTTTGGTCAAAAGTTTATCTAGGATATGAGATGCAGTAATTAAGAATAAGGGATTTCCTACGAAATATTGAGTTTTATGCAATCAATTTTGATTATATTTTTCATCCTAGACATTTTTTCGCTCGTGTGCTAAATTCATGACCAAGTCGAAATGCTTATTTTTAATTTTTATTTGATTTTAAGTCCTATAAGAAAAAGTTTTAAAATAAAAAAATGTATATAAGAAGTAAAGAAGACATAATACATCCAATTAAAAAAAAAAGTTAATTAAAAATTTACAACAAATAAATGGAAAATATAAGTATTCACTTTACTTTTTTAGTGTGCTAAATTCGTGACCACCACTGTATTTCTTGTTGTAAACTGGTGCCTTTTGCTTGAAACTGTATTATGTTCTTCAATTTGTTCCCTAGTGTAATTGACAGTTCAAAGCAACACCTTAATCATATTTGGCCTGGAAAAATTAATTTCGCCAAGCTTCTTTAGTTTTTACTCATTTCAAAAGATTTTGTGCATAAAGCCACAATGTCTGGTGCTGTGAAAAAGCAAAACCACCATTTAGAGAAAATAAATTTTTACCAACTTTAATCAAGATCGTATCGGCCAAGAAAGAACAAAAGCCAAGCTGATACGTCATCTGAACAAAAACCAAACTGTTTGCTCGCATACATGAACAAACAGTTAAGTGTTTGTGTTTTGTGCCAGTATCTGTGTTTGTACCTATCTGTATCTGTGTGGTATGCAGTCAAATTGTCTGAAATAAAGTCTTAAAAAAATTAACCAAGAACAAACGAAAGCTGCTAGCACAAAGAATGCTCTTTCGCATAGTCTGAATAAATAGCTCCAAGATGATCACAGTCAGCGACCATGAGGATAGACAGGTTCACCGACAGACAAGCAAACATTCATACAAACAAAGTTCTGTAAAATCTATTATTTTGCCGAGACAAACGACACATGAGTAGAACTGTGGTTGAGATGAAGTCTTGGTGACTACTTTGCAACTTTAGGCCCAACAAAGACTCAGCCTTGCCTGAAAAGAGAAAAAAAACTAACTCCATTGCTTGACTTAACCTTTTTACAGAGCAAATAGTGAGTTGGTGGGTTGTGGAGCTCCTGTTACTCCTTCAACTCTTGCTTCCAAGGCCTTCACCATGAGACCTACACATATTTTTGCCACAATTTAACATGCACAAGCATGTCGTCCCACCGTCTTTGACTTTCACGTGCATGTAAACAAGACTTTGTTGTAGTTGTTGTTAGCCATTTCAGAGCCACAATGACGCTAGTTGTTTCAGCGCCGACGCTTGTTCTTTGCCATAAGCGTCGAGCCACAAAAGATTGTTTGTTTGTTGGTTTTTTTTTTTGCTCTTACTACTTTGTGCTGCGTCATTTAATGGCAACAGCACAATCTGCCGGTTTTGGTCGGGCTTTGGCGCAGGCGCCTCGTTATGACCACAGTGGCATATGTGCACAATGACAAGAACAACAATAAAGTCAACACTGCCATGCCGCACGCATACAACAACAGGTGCCTGTCAGAAAAAACAAAAGAAAGAAAAAACAGGAAAACCAACAAAAATCTTTAAAAAATCATTTGAAACCTTCGAAGACGTTTAAGCGGCGGTTCTGCGCCGGCGCAACATTTTGTCTGTGTTGTTTGCGAGGGAGTGTTTCTACCCAACAGCCACATAAACTAAGGTTCTGAATGCCAGAAAGAGAGCATTTATTGGGCAGGTGTGTGTGAGTGTGTGTGTGTGTGTGGATGTGTGTGAGTTGGGGTATTGTTGTGTGTGCGAGTGTGTGCATGTCATCATTCAGTTTTGGGCATGCTTGTTAACCCAAACTGACCAATAGTGATATCCTAAGTCTGGTCATGGCCAGGGTTTATTTTGTTGTTTTTGTATTGTAGCTTATTGTTTTCTTAGAGTAGCTCTTAAATTCTTCACCTTTTTTTCCTTATACCGCATTCGACTTTTGAGTGGTTTCTTTGGGCAGCCATTTATTTATTTGTTGGTATTGGTTTCACCAAATAAAACAAGTTCAACACGTTCAGAAAGCAAACGCATAAGAATAATTCTTGCGGGTGGTCGTTTTGGATACTTTTTGAAGAAATTGTATGGTTCTAAATGCGAGAAGACATGCGAGAAGCAAAAGGCTAAGTTGCTTTAAATTTAAGAATGTTCTAGAAAAGTGAAATGTTGTCACAGAGAATCTTTCTAAGCTTTTGAGTGATATTTTTTACCCTCGAAGTAAATTTAAATTTGATTTAGTTCAGCTACTAAAAAAATTATTAATTCCACTCTTTTATATAAATAGGAAATGAGGTGCTGCACAGGGGTTCAATCAAACAAAATTTAACTTCTACAAACCTATCAACCTCCTCAGATTTGGCTGAAATATTGTATGTGGGCACAGCATTTTCGCTCTTGTTGTTATGAAGTAGTTGAAGGTATCAGTATATAATTGTTTTCGAAAGGCAAATTGGACTGCGTTAAATAATTTTTATCGCAACTTCAATTGGAATTTATGTTCCGTTGATAGAAATGTAAATGGTGCGGCTGTCATGTTACAATAAATTATTTTATTGAAACACGGTCTCTTATTCCCGATAAGATAAGAAGCATTAAACCAAAAGATCTCTGTAGAATTGCCCTCAGTTCCAAACAGAAAGCCTTTCAGAATTGGCGTTCCAGCCAGAATACTGATACCAAAAGACATCGCATCGAGACCTCGTTCTTATGAACTATATGGAGCACAACCAACTACTCAGTAATCCTCGGCGTTCTTAACTGATCAATTGTAAAAAAGTACATGGTGTTGGTGTTAAGTTTGCTCGATAGATCATGTGTTTTCTCAGGGAATTTTTTTGCACTACGATCAAGTCCCGCTCTATCGTCCTTGGTTCGTAAATTTGGGCTGAAGTGCAAAAAAAACCGTGATTTTTGTATAAAAGTAAAAATTCCACACCCCAAAACTTGTCCCAAAATAAACCGTTCCATACTGAATTTTAGATATGTCATAGCTGATGGCAAGGGGATGATTTTAGTTCTTGATCCCGAAATTGCTGCCTATCGTCCTTCATACCGTTAAATGGTCTTAAAGTAAAATACTCAAGACTAAAGTAAAACAAGATTACAACAAAAAATGTGAGAATGTGAAATAAGAGAAAAACTGAGAAATTGACACTTCAAATCTCATCGCCTCTGTGGTGCAGTGCGCTAGTGCGCGCTTGCACGGGTATCACAAAGATGTCTGATGAAGCCTTTAGCAGGGCCGAAATTGCAATAAAATCAGCTAGTGATTTTTTCCTTTTCATATTGAAAAAACTTGTTTGTTGTTGTTGTTTCTTTGGAAAGACTCGTTAGTACAATTAATTGTTCTAGCTTTGACCTAAAGCTCAATAAACGATTTTAAACTATCAAACAACTAGAGTTTGTATTTAAAATCAAGTATGATTTAAACTATCAAACATTTAGAATTTGTATTTAAATCATATAAAATCAACATAATAAAATACTCAGTTCAGAAAAAATTATTTTTTTGTTTGCAACATAAAAATGTAGAATGGAACCTTTTCAATTTTTCTGAATTGAGTATTTTACTTCAAGACCATTAATGGTATGAAGGACGATAGATAGAAATTTTGGGATTAAGGACTAAAATCATCTGTTTTGCACCTGCTGTCACATATCCAAAATTTTGGATGGAACATTTTGTTTTGGGACAAGTTTTGGGGAGTGGAATTCTTATTTTCATACAAATGTCATGATTTTTTGCACTTCAGCCCAAATTTAGGTACCAAGGAGGATAGAGCGGGACTTGAGCATCATGCCATTTTATTAAGCACAGCAAAAAACATTTCTAAACAAAAATGTAATGGAACCTTTGCAGTTTCTACCATTTTTTTCGTTTATAAAAACAAATTTTTTTTCTGAACTGACTACTTTTCTTCAAGACCATTCTACGGTATGAAGGACGATAGATAGCAATTTTAAGAGCAAGGACTAAAATCATCAGTTTGCCATCAGCTATCCCATATCTCAAATCCATAATAGAACCATTTGTTTTGGGACAAGTTTTGTGGTGTGGAATTTTTGCGTTCCATTTAGGTACTATAGCCGAATGAAACAATACTTTTCTGCTTGACCGTCGCTTTTTGAATGCGCTTGCTTTATTTTATATTCAAAATGTCGCCTTGATGCTGCTGTCGTTAAAAGCTCGCAGAGCTTAACAACAACAATTACATACAAACAAGAATAACTTACAGACTACTAGAGAGAAAGAGACAAAGTAATGTATATAATAGTAAAAATTTGGAATAAGGAATACAGAAACTTACAAACTATGAGTGAAGCGGATTGCAAGATAATCGAAGTAAAGTATGATACAGGGTGAACATGATGGGTGAACATGATAACGTATATTTAAATAAGAAACAGGGTAATAGTATAAGTTGATACTACTACAGTACCAAGGACAATACAGCGGGACTTGAGCATAGTGCCATTTTATTAAGCACATAAAAGTACATATCTAAACAAATATGTAGATTGGAACCCATTCAGTTGCTATAATTTTTTTGTTTGTAAAAAACATTTTTTTTTTTTTTGAACTGAGTATTTTACTTCAGACCATTTTACGGTATGAAGGACGATAGATAGCAATTTTGGGATTAAGGACTAAAATCATCTGATTAGCTATCACATATTCAAAATTCAGGATGGAACTTTTTTTTTGGGGCAAGTTTTTGGGTGTGGAATTCTTAATTTCATACAAATATCACAATTTTTTTGCACTTCAGCCCAAATTTAGGTACCAAGAACGATGGAACGGGACTGGAACACAGTGCTTTTCGATATAAAAACATACAATTTTTTAACAAAAATGTAGAATACAATTCTTTAAGTTTCTATAATTTTTTTTCGTGTATAAAAAAAATATTTTTTTCTGAATTGAGTATTTTACTTCAAGACCATTTTACGGTATTAAGAACGATAGATAGCAATTTTGGGATTAAGAACTAAAATCATCCGCTTGCCATCAGCTATCACATATTCAAATTTCAGGATGGAACGTGTTTTTTGGGTCAAGTTTTTGGGTGTTTTCTTACTTTCTTACTTTCATACAAATATCACGATTTGTTTGCACTTCAGCCCAAATTTAGGTACTAAGTACGATAGAGCGGGACTTGAGCATAGTGCCAGTCGATTAAAACATTTTTGAACGAAAATTTAGAACCGAACCTTTTCACCTTCTTTAATTTTTTTCGTTTCAAGAAAAGAACTTGAAATTCTGACTTTTATACAAGAATATTTGTTTGTTGCATTTCAGCCCAAATTTTACTATTTAGGTTGTAATTTTGCATTATGATGCGTATTTCCTTTATTTTCTTTAAAAAATACATTATTTAGCTATTTTTTGCCACTTTAAACAAGTTAAGGGCAATTAAAATGTTTGGGTTGAGTTTTTCGGTGAATTTAAAAGTTGGGCTGAGTTAAAAAATTTGGGATAAAGATTATGGACTAACTTCACACCGGTGGAATGATCATATCTTCGATGTGTCGAAAGATGCGGCCATGTGCCTAGGTTTTTTAAAACGGTGAAGATATATTTTAATCCAACTGATCTTGACATGGTCTACACCTCATATATCAGGCCAAAAATGGAGCACAATCCGCACATTTGGGCAGATTGTGATCTTATTTGAATCTTCTGGACCGAATGCAGCGTCGTGTATTATATTTGATAGGGAATGAAAATTACGGTGTCCCAAAAAAAAATTTGGGTATTTGATGTCCGCGGCTTTTCCACTTCCATTTGACCTTAGAAACAAACTATGTGAAGCGCATCTGAATTGGTAAAGGTCGTGAATTTATTTTCTAATTTTCTCATACGATTTGTATGGGGAAAAATCAGTTTTGCTGGTAAATTGAATTTAGAGCCATTATCTTTTAAGCAAAATGGTTAAAAAATATAACGTGTTCCCTCAAATTTTGTCTGTTATGACTAGTGTCCGACCGAAACCGGTATTTTGGCCGAAACCGAAACCGAATATTCGGCCATTTTATAATATTCGGCCGAAACCGAAACCGAAACCGAAACTGGTTTATATGAAAATTTAAGTTTTTACAAATGATTGTTTTTATTAAAAGAAATCAAAAGTACTACTAGTACAAAACAAGTATTATTTGAATATTGAAGTATATAATAATTAATTTAAGTTTACTTTAATAATAAATGAGATAATTTTTTTATTTTATTTTTTAGTACACACTCAAAATAGTATGCACCTACAATGTACATTTTTTTAGAACTCAAAGCAAAGTATTTCTGTTTTTCTTAAAGGTTTAGTATTATAAAAATAGATATATGTATTTCGTTTTCTTTTCCTTTATTCCACACACACAGAATTCGTTCGGAAGTTTGATTATCAATTTTTGGCTTAAGTATCTATAAAACTTTAATGGTAATTACAATAGAGATGATAATATCGAAAATGATAGTATCGAACGCATAAAGTGAACCAAAATGTTTTGCGTTAACACGATAAATCAAATTATAGACGAATTCATAATTTTTGTTTTTTACAATGCGTTGTAAATATTTTTATTAAACCAAACTTATATATTTGAATTAAATGACTGATGCAAGAAATTTTGGTATAAGTCAAGAATAGCGACAAATCTCTTTTTTAAAATTTTTTTGTTGAATTACACAGATTTTAACCTCCTAAATCCGAATCCAAATTTCAGGCCGCTGGCAATTGGTTAAGAAGTTATAGGCCTCCAAAGTTGCAAAATGGGCTACAAATCTTTGTGGTTTTTTTAATGTTCCGCGTTTTTGGTATCAAAAGAAAAGTAATGCGAGTATCTATTCATCGAGATATGTATCAAACATGAAAATCCATGCATAACTTTTTTAGATATACCTATTATTTCCCTTTTACGAAAGCACGACACTGAAAATGTGTATATCTTTAAAAGTTAGGCATGGATTTTCATATTTGAATAGGTACCTTGTTGAATAGGTACTTAAACTACCTTTCTTATGATACCCATAGAGTATAGTTTTGTTAAAAAAATTTAGAAAAATAGCAAGATTTGTTGGCTATTTTTTCCAACTTTGGAGGCCTATAACTTCTAAACCAATTGCGAGAGACCTTTTCAGATTTGGAGTAAGGAGGCCAAAATCCATATAATCTGCAAAAAAAATTCAAAATTATAGTTGTCGCTAGTCTTGAAATGCTCCGAAATTTTTACCAAAAGTTTCGGCTAATTTCTGTTATTCAGCCATATTGAGGCCGAAACTGGACGTAACCGAAACCGTATATTCGGTCGAACACTGGTTATGACATATTCAAATTTCATTTTCATCCGATTATTATTTGGTGGTCTGTGGCTCACTTCTTAGAGCTACCTATATAAATGAATACTTTTACTTAGAATTCGATGGCTTCATTCCAGAGTATGCTAAGTCTAAAAAGTGAATTTTGAAGGAGACGCGTTCAAAGTTTATTTGAAATTTCTCAAAGGCCTTATAAGATAGAAACTCAATTTTCTCGGTGTTAAAATCATATTTATTGTAGAATTTTTTTGCGTCTACAAATTTAAAATGCTGGTAGCAAAACATGGTTTAAAATGACTTAGACCACTTAAGAATGAACAAAAATTTTTGCGTTGTTCATCCAAGTGGACTTAGCATCCTTTTCTCGGAAGTTTTTTCAAGCATTGGTCGTCTAAGTACACATAGCTTATTTTGGTTTGGAGAATGAAAACGTAACACCTTACTTAGCATATTTTTAAATTTTTTATTGAAACCATTTAAATAAAATGTTATAAATTTCATTTTAACGTAAAACAAAAATTATTAATTCAATTGAAAGTTTAAGTAATTGTTATTCAAAATAAAAGTTAAAATATAAATTATTCAGCATCTGATGTGACCGCATAAGTGCATCCTTCTGTGCCCTTTAGCTGCATGTAGAAGTTTTTGTAAGTGTTTGGAATTAAATTTTTATCACATAAATCTATGAGATCTTTACGTTTTTCCTCAGCTTTTGGAAATGGTGATGAGTATGCTTTTGGAATGAATTGTGGGAGCAATTTTTCCTTTCTTCGGCGCTTTGATTCGTCGAAGAGCAATATTTCTTTCAAATCTTCGTCAAATTCATATTTGTAATAGAGTTTATACTTATGTTCCTTGTATACTCTAATTTCTCTAATTTTATTGAAATTAACCTTTTCATTTTTTGTATTTTTTGTCCAATTTGTAACTGAAGAAAATTTTTTGAAATCTAAAAAGTCATCTGTTTCCATTTCTATTACATTATACATAGGTTCTGTTTTCTTAGCATTTCTAATTACTGAGAACCACTCCAATAGCGTGTATATACGTTTGTGTTTTTTGGTCTTCTCAATTAACGCATGTACGCTATCGCCCTCATTCTGGGTATGCCCCTTTTCAAGAAACTTGTGACTTATATCAATTCCAAGCTTTTGTGAAATCCACACATAAAATGAGATTACAATTTTATTCTTGTTTTGCCCACCACAATTATCGGACCAAAAATTGTATTTGCTTATGTCGCTCTTTTCAGTTTTGGTTGATATAAATCTGAACAGACAACTTGCAACTTCTATTGCTCCTTTCTTTGCAGTTGTTTCATCCCATACAAAACAAGAGGCTTGTTGGGTATAAAGTTCAAAGGTAGTGAAATTATACGCATGTAGTTTTCTTTTATAATAAAATGTGCTTACTTCAGCGCAAGGCGACGAAAGGATTTTCTGAAAATCGAAGCATATAGTGGAAACAGACTTTCATTTTTGTCAATATCTTTTAGCTCTCTAGATTTTTGTTTGCAAAATAAATGATGATTAAAGTCAGATTGAATGATTTTCTTTTCATGTTCATTCGAGTTTTTATACTTTTCGCATATTTCACACTGGTCTTTTTTTGGAATATAAAATGATAAATTAAATGACTCGTGGAAAGTATCGCGATATTGCCTTAAAGTTGCCTTATGGTCTGACTCATAAGCATTTTCGTAAAACCATTGTTCGAACAAGCGGTGCATGTGTGCTACTGAAGATATATCACCATCTATGTACATCTTTCTTGAATGTTGACGACAATAGTGAGAGTACACCAATGGAAATGAGTTGACATGCTCTTTTATGATTTCTTGTATTCTAGCCACTTTTTCTGTTTTTTTATTAACCGTTCCTCTTCTGTCAGGTGAAATGGATCCTCCATTCGAATGCATTTTGCGTACAACTGTATCTACTGTTTGATGGGATATTGAAAGCGTGTTGAGGAACATAGGTTTGCATACAGCTTCCCTCATCTCCTTCTCGTCTTTCAAAAAAGTAAGAAAGTACAGTCGTAATTCTGTTCTGCGTGAATTTACAATATTTTTCACACCTTACTTTTCGCGTAATGTTATTAAATTTGAAATGTATGCCCATTGCAGATCCTGATTACTAATATTATAAAAGTAATTAAAAATTTGCATTCTGGATTCTTCGGATACCCTTTGTGTACATTTCATTCTGCACGATTCTCCACAACTTTTTTTTAACTCTTTTGCATTTTTAACATCGCCAAATTGATTAACATATTCCTTACCTTGAGTTTTAAGGGATTTTGCTTTGTTTTTGCGCCATTCAGATGGTTGAGGTCTTTTCCTACGCATGATTTTTTCGGGTGAAATATCTAAGCCCTTGCTCAACTTTCTGTGCGACACTTTTGGTGTGATAGGGATATATGCTGGAGCTGAGTCCGAAGATGAGTCGGACGAACTATCATTTGGTTCATATTCGGTCGAACTGCCGGGGAATGGTTCTGAAATCGAACAAAAAAAAAGCACTTGCACAATGTTTTATTAAAAAAAAAACCATTTTACATACCGAAAGAACTATGGTCACTTTCGTCATAATCTACATTGCTTGATGTTCCAGGTAAAATATCAATTAAAACTCCAGGCGACACAGTTGAAACAAATTCGTCCATGTCGGCTTCTATAAAAATATTTCAATGGTATTACTTTGCATTTACGCCAATTTAATTACACTTTATAGCATTAGATATGAGAAGACAATACCTTTAGATTTATTTAAAGTCAATTTCACAAATGTTGCAGAACTCTAAATCACTAGATTTATAAAAATTCACAACAAAAAAAACTTCATACACTCACGAATTTCTCCAAACTAAACTGTTCTATGTTTACTTACACGTGCAAACAGGTTTTGTTTATTCGGGGAATAACATGCTAAGTACACATAGCGACACTCAAAAATGTATGATGTGTATGCTAAGTAGACTTAGAAAGCAAAACAAAAATAAATTCCCCTTCTAAAGAATGCTGTGTTCACTTAGATTTCAACAAAATTTTGCAATTCCCTTCTAAACAATGCTAACTGTACTTAGCCCTTTTTGGAATGGGAGTTTTTTAAAATTTTAGTCGTAGGCTAAGTGCAATTTTGAGCATAACTTTTAATAGACTTGTCCGATAAATTCGAGATTTTGACAGGACTCAAGTTACATCAATCCGAATTCAAAAAAACAATCTCCTTGAAAACATGCTAAGTCGACTTAGCATACTTTGGAATTAAGCCATCGAATTATTCAATTAAAAATCAATATCTCTTAAAGTACTCCATTTTCATTATTGTTATTGGTCTTAAATTTTAGATAATGGTTGTTGGAATGCACAATGAAGAAAAACTTCATAGGGTTGTTATATGTTTTTGGATTAAAAGTTATAACAAGTAGTTTTTTGTATTTATATTTTTATTTTTTATTCGTTTTGGGCAACCACCAAATATTAATCCGTTGAAAATGAAATTTGAATATGTCATAACAGACAAAATTCGAGGGACACGTGTTTTTTATAACCATTTTGCTTAAAAGATAGTGGCTCTTAATTCAATTTACCAACAAACCTGGTTTTTCCCCATACAAATCGTATGGGAAAATTAGAAAATGAATCCGCGAGCTCTAAACCTTTACCAAATGAGATGCCAATTAGATCACAGAGGGTGATTCTAAGGTCAAGTGAAAGTATTAAAGCCCTAATGAACATATTTTATCTCCTCTCAGCTTTCTTAGGCAGCGACGTAATGTTGGTTGCATCAACCTTCTGTATTGGTGACTCTACTACCATGGGAAGAGCTCAAGGGAGATACATGGCCTGACGTCACCAGCTCGTGTGCTACCCAGGTCCAATCAGGCAGTTATCCAAGTCCACCCCTTTACCATTGACTCGATGCACAACAGAACCTCGCATTACCGAGATACTTCTATTTTTGGTCTCACGGTAAGATTGTGGAACAGTCTCAATGCGAGCGTGTTTGCCGGCAGTTTCGAGCTGTGCAAATTTAAACTAAATCTTCACTGAAACAACTCCATCTATCTATCCTTCAACTAACTATCACCCATCTTCCGAGTCAACACAATGCTTTCACATTAATAGTAGGCATCTCCTGAGCGTTGGTTCAGTGAAAAAAAAATATTTGATCTCAATTTAATTTCTGGCGATGAAGCACCATCAAAAACATATGTATATCGGTGGTACTCAGGATTCAAGCGGGCCGAACTTCGCGCACTCACGAATTTCGTTCAGGTCGCCTAAAATCTGTTTGGCGATCAAAACATTGATGATGTGAGTGCACTGATAATGCTTGATCGTCATGGGACATACCGTAAGATTGATGCGTCCCTGGACACTACATCCACCAGGATACATACAATTTTTTATGAACATAGATTTGTGGAAAAGATTTGTTCAGGTTGGATTCCACATAATTTGACAATCAACCACTCAAAAAAAGGTTTGTGTCAATATATGCAAAGAAATGTACAAGAAATACGTGCGGTGCTTCAAAAGTCGTTTATAAGACCATGACTGGTGACCAATTATAGACATGAGCCTAAAAGTAAACAGCAGTCAACTTTATGGGTATATAAAAAACACTAAATCCAACAAAATTTATTGGAGCTCGAAGCACTACACTAAACTAAACATATGGTCACGGCATCACATGAGACACGTAGAACGGTCAATTTGAGATTTTATACAGCCATTTTTTAGTCAGTAGTGTTCCTTGAAAAGAGAAAAACAAACAAGCGCCGAAGAAGCATTCTTCATCAAGACGATGCGAACTTCCACACATCAGCTCAAACGAAGGCATTTTTGATTACTCAAAACATCGATTTGGCACCCAGTGACTTCTTTTTGTTCCTACACAACAAAGACAAACTGCGTGTACAACAATTTTCGACGCCAGAAGAAGCCGTTAATGCGTTCAAAAACTATGTTTTGGAGATGTCTCAAGTGGAATGGGATAAATAATATGACAAATGGTTCGAACGCCAGCAAAAGTGTATTAATCATAAAGAAGAATATCTCGAAATTACCTATTACCTTTTTATCGAAAAAAAAACACGATTTGGCCCATTCAATCCTTGAAAGGAATCTGACCTAGCCTCTAATGATCAATTGTTTTATGAGTGTTATTTAATGTTTAGACACAAAGGATCAAGAACTGGACCTACGAGTCTTATGCCAACTCCGATCGGCTTATGTTCTCAAGAAGCTTTTCATGGCAGTTTTTACTCTCTGAGGCTTGCCATTGTCTGCAGAGAGGTGACGGTCAAACAGAATTATTAATTCACTTGATAAAATGAGTTGGGGATTGAACCTGAGCTACCTCAGATCTTTAGCTTACGGCCCACGCCATAGACGTAGTCTTAAGACTACGACCTTTGTAGTCTAATGCAAAGTGCGCTAGACTATCAACCCAGAGGTCCCTGGTTCGAATCCGGGCTCGGGCATGGTTCTTTTCAGTTTCTTTGTTCTCTCCTACATTTAAGAATTATGGAAAAATAAAAATCCACAAATAAATTGTGGAAAATGTGGAATTACAGGCCAAGAACAACTAAGGGTTGGAAATGCTTGTCGAGGTTAAGGCATAACACTAGCCTCGGTTAAAAGCAATTCAAATTGTCTTTCACGTTTGTTTCGCCTAATCAATAATCCACGTATGGTTCCAATCAATTCCTCTAAATAATCTATCCCTTTCCTTTCAGGTCAAAGACCAAACATTGTTTGTATAAGGCATGCCTTGGTTCTTTAATCTTTAAAAAAAAGTTCACCACCATTACGATTATCATCATCTTTCTTATTGCCATTATAATAATCATCATTATTATCATTACCGTTATAATTACCATTACCATTTGAATTTCAATTAATCTTTGCTGAATTTGAATTGATCTTTACTGCATTTTAAATAGATTTTATCAATTTCAGTTAATCTTTTTTGCATTTCAAATTATCTATTCTAAATTTCAATTGATCACTCAACAATAATATTATACGAAATGAAATGAAATTGATGAAATGTTATTTTCCAAATTACAATTAAATTTGTTTTAGTTGTTATTTGAGTAAATCTCGAAGTTTTTTTATGTATCAGAAGATAAATTATATTTCTCTCTACTTTTACTTGAGACCCACCTTGTTATATAGTGTAACCTTTGCAGTTTTTGGATACGAATACATTAATCTTATATGTATCTGGTCAGAAAACCCTTTAATAGAATCCTTGGTGGAAAACTTTTCGAATCGGTTTTGATTTTTTGGTGGGCAGATAAAAACTTTGGAAAGCTTTAATATTTTCATTCAGTTTAATTGTAAAAACTTTATAAGCTTATTATCAAACCTGCATCTATTTTAGTACTCAAGGCAGATGTGGATCCACGGGGGCTGAAAAGAGGGAGATTTCCCCCCTAAGCTCTCAAATTTCTTGAAAAAAGTAATTTTAATATATATATTTTTCTATGATAAACAAAAATCAAATAGGACGTTCTAGGTTTCGTTTGATTTTTTTGAAAATTAATTTAATCGCAGTAATAACACCGTGTTACGCACATTCTGTCCTATGAACCAAATTTACTTTTTCGGAAAAGGGATAAAAAATAAAAATACACGTGTATCGGCGATTTTCATGTACACGTCAGATTTTTTTTTTTAAGTTTGAAGTATATATTTTTTTTAATGGTTATCGTTTTTTTAAGGTTTCAGTTCGTTAAAAAAACAATTTTTTTTATCACTTTTGTTTTATAAAAATACAGAATTGTTGCATTAAAAATTTTAATGTTTTTAAAGAAATTTAGGCCTTTTTTTTGCAGTTGTAAGCATTTGCTTCAGTATCGCGACAAATAGACCAACAGTATTCGCCAAGCATATGCGTAATGTCTTTTCCTTTAAAGCGCTTTTCAATAGCGCTTTTCACGAGCGGCTGTTATTTTGAAATCAGCCGCCACTATATTCCATTGCTTAAAGCATGATGCAAAGAGTTCTGTTGTTCTCCTCGACAAATTTCCGTCTCGTACGAGGTCATTGAAGTTGGCTTGCGTTATAAAATGCGGCATTGCAGTTCCAATTTCACTGGGTGTTGCCACAAATTCCAATACTTGTGGACTCTCGCATCTCGCATTCGATGGAAGAAAAGTTGATAGCAGTTTTGGTACAACCGTTGATTCTGCATCGCTTATTTCGGGAACATTATCAAAAATCTCCACTGAAGCCGCTACACGGTCTTCTGGTGATTAAAGAACTGCTGGAATTACCGATTCTACATTAGCGTAGCGAATTTTGTTGCGGTGAATGTATTGGTACCCTTTTGTTTGAGCAAAAGTTACACAAAAGTAGCACAATTCATTGCAGTGCTCCGTGCGTGGTAGCCAAATTGTTGGTACAGCGTACTTTATTGTTGCACATCAGTAAACTTGCACAAATTTCTGTAGCAATAGTCGCACACGACTTCCGGAGTATACCACAAGTAAGAAACATAAGCAGTCTTAAATATTTTCTGAAACGAATTCACCACTGTTTTAGCAATATTTTTGAAATTTTTACTTGGTGCGAATAAGCCACAAACGTAACAAAAGTTATTTCGCGTCGGACACTGCATTTTTTTCAGATGAAATATATAGAAATACGTTTTCGCACAAGAGAACTTAAAAAAATATTGTAATTCCTTATTTCATCTGTCAGAAGGGGCCCTCAAACGATACTACATGTCCATCCGACCTGTCAAGTCATCACACATGTAGTATCGTTCGTGTGCAAGAAATCAAGGCGGATGGACATGTCCGATGGAAGTTGGATGGACATGTAGTATCGTTTGAGGGCCCCTAGACCAGTTGTAAGTGTTGTAAAAGTCCAAATCTGTTAAGTGTTAGAAGGTTACTATTGATTAACTACAACTATATCGAGTAGGATGGGTCAAAAAACTTTTTTTTTTCCTAACGCTTTAGTAGTTTAAAAATTTGGAGTCCCTTCAAGTTATGCTAAGAAAAGTGAAAAAAAATATTTTTTTTTCAAAAATAATAAAAATTGGGGAAAATCTGAGAATTAATAAAAATTTTTTTAAAAAAATTTGACGTGCTACAGTCATTTCCACGAGTCTGCCTGCAAAAAATTAGCTGCAAAAAATCAGCTGCAAAAGGGTTAAAAATCGGTCCAAAGGCTTCCACACAGGCCACTACGAGCTTTATACTTCAAACTTAAAAAAAAAAAATTCTGACGTGTACATGAAAATCGACGATACACGTGTATTTTTATTTTGTCCCCTCTTTCCGAATATGTGCATTTGGTTCATAGGACAGAAAAAAAATTTATTTTTTGTAACACCGTGTAATGAGAATAGTCAATGAATATAACGTTAGAAATCATCTATACAAAATTTGGTCTCGTTATGTCAACATCTTCCTAATTCAAAATGTCCTTTAAAATTATGTCGTTTAATATGATTTAATATTGTTGTCGATTTCAATAGATTTCTGATTGCTGATTCCGACTATCAACCGATTATATCTTTATTCGATGTTGAGATATATAATATTGAATGAAAAAAAGTCGAGTCTTTAGGCATATTTGAAAAATTTTAAAAAAGTTGGATTACGGTAAAATCCTCATATTTTAAATGAAAATTTTATTTTTTTGCTATTTTAATTTATTTAATTAAGATTTCCCTATCCTTTTCAAAATATTTGATCTCTCTTTTTATGAATATTTTTTAATTTTAAATAAATTCGTATATGATTTTTAGGTAAACATCAAGAATATCCTACATTCAAATATCAGACGATTTGGCTCATACTTTAATAGATATTACAATTTTGAATAATTATGAATAAGTAGCCGGTACTTTAGCTAATATACTTTGCAAGATAATTCTTCCTGTATTCTTCATAATTAAATTATGTCATCTTTGAGGACATTTTAAAGCAGGAAGATGTGATCAGAAAAGGACGACATTTTGTGTTGCTCCATTTTATCATTGTACAAACCGAACTTGCCCTTAAGATTTTTCATAAAAAAATTTTTCAAAAAATCTCCTGTTTTTAAGGAAATACAGGGGAAGACATATGTAATCAGATCGAAACAAAAACTGTAGTTTACATGTATGTTACAATATCCTTTTAATGAACCCTAAGCCAAATCGATGCTTTGCACTTTAGAAATTCGCTTTGGCTTAATGTACAGCAACCATATGCATATCTTACATCAATCTAATGTCATCTGCTAAGGGCTAATGCAAAGACAGAAAATAAAAAGCGCACAGAGAGTAACGTCAAAAATGTTGACATACCCATTTTGTTTTCACCTATTTGCCAGTGCTCAAAAAAAAGTTCTGCGTTTTATTTCTGAAGAAAAGTTTCTGATGGTTTGGCGTTGCTTCATATTTAATAGAAACTATAGAATTTCACTATGAATGGAATAACACACCGTAAAATTTGTAGTATGTTGAAAAAAAACAGAGCCTTCATTTTAAGTTTTGAAATAATTACATGTGTGAATTTATGTAAAATTTATTAATACATATTATTTTACTTCAAAAAAAGAATACAAAAAAAGTATTTTAAAAAAAATGCAAAAGAACTTTTCAGAAATTTTTCACTCCCCAAAATTTCTCTCTGGATCCGCCACTACTCAAGGGCACGATATTTTTCATAACTTTTATGTCACTTCACGGTTAAAACTGTTGGACTACTTTTTAATCCAAACTTTGGTGTAAAGGAATTTTTAATCCAAAAAGTACTATTTCTTAATCTCTACTTTAGTTTAATTTAGCTGGTCCTCAAACCCACGTTCCTAAAAGTAAATTACTTGCATTGTTAATGATGCAAAATAAGCGAAACTTTGTTAACAACTGTGATGGACGAGTGGTTAAGGTATTGGTCCAGCACATCAGAAGACGTATGTTCAAATCACGAACGGGTTAGAAAATTTTTTTATTTTAGTTTAATTTCTGATTTTTCTTTGCTATAATTTTCAGCTGCCAATACCAGAGCAAAAAATAACATACCGAGATTTTACAAATATAGATTTTAGCTCTCTTCAGACAGAGCTCAATCACGTCGACTGGACAGAAATTTATCGCATGCTATCAGTAAATGATAAGTTAGACTTCCTACAACGTAACGTCAATTCACTATTTGAAAAACATGTTCCTCTTAAAACTAAAGTTGTAAAGCACTATCTAAGGCCCTGGTTTTCCAGTACCCTTAAAACTTTAATGAAAAAACGTGACGCAGCGTATAATAAATGGAAACGTCTCAAAACACCCGAGCGTTATAATATTTTCCAAATATGCAGAAACAATGTAGTCAGGGCGGTGAAAATTGCCAAGTTAGCATATTATGATTCTAAATTTAGCTCTGCCATTGACAGCAAAACGAAGTGGAATATTATTCGGCAAATTGGAGTGAGAAATTTTTCGCCTACAGACACTAGCATAGACGTCAAGGCTCCAAATAACAAATTTATAGATATACCTATGCCAGCGCCCAGTGTCAACAAAAAAGGATCTTTCAGAGATCTATCAACTCGTACTCAACTTTTAATTTTCAATGCGTTGAATATACAGAAGTACTGCGAAGTTGCTTAGAGATTAAATCTAATGCCGTCGGTTTCGATGGAATACATCCCAGGTTTTTTAAGTTACTTCTTCCTGCTCTAACCCCTTTCATTATTAACATTTTCAATACCATCATAACGAAATCAGAATTACCTGCTGTTTGGAAAAAAGCTAAAATTATTCCCATCCCTAAAACTAGTAATGAATTCCGCCCCATAGCAATTTTACCATATCTATATCTTTGATGTACAACCAAATCAACAAATTTCTTTTGGACAATAAACTGCTAACTGAAAGACAGTCAGGATTCCGACCTAAGCGCAGTTGCGTGACTGCTTTACTTGACGTCAGCGATGAAATTCAAAATAACCTCGATCGCAATGAAATCACTTTCTTGGTTTTGCTAGATCATTCAAAAGCTTTCGGCACGGTTGATCACCAAATTTTATGTTCGAAATTATTAAATGTGTTTAATTTTTCCGCCACTGCAGCTCGACTAATGAGCTCATATCTCACAAACAGATCACAAGCCGTAAATATAGGCAGCGTTACTTCTAATTTCTTACCTGTAATCCGTGGCGTTCCTCAAGGCTCTGTAATGGGCCCTCTTTTATTTTCGGTTTATATAAACGACTTACCAACTGTGTTGCAAAATTGTGGTATACAAATGTACGCTGATGATGTACAACTGTATACTAGCTGTCGCAAATGTGATATTACCACGTGTGTTGATAGTCTGAATGCTAATCTGTGTAAAATTTACGATTGGGCTTCCGCTAATGGCTTAAGCATTAACCCAAATAAGTCAAAATGTTTAATTATAACTAGAAAACATAACTCTTCTTTGCCCTTTCCGGACGTTACTATAAATGGGTCATGTATTGAAGTTGTAAAAACAGCAAAAAATTTGGGTATTACCTTCAGCAGCACTTTAGATTGGACGAATCATGTCAACATCACTGTAGGAAAAGTTTATGGTATGCTCCGTAGCCTATGGGCCACACAGTTTTTCACCCCCTTTAACATAAGAATGTTATTAGCTAAAACGTATCTTGTCCCCACCTTATTGTACGGATCCGAAATCTTTGCATACTGTGATGCTGCTAGTAAGCGCAAGTTGAACGTTTCCTATAACAACATCGCACGTTATGTCTTCGGACTTAAACGAACCGACCGTATATCCCAGTATGCAAAAAAAATATTCAATTTGACTTTTGACAGTGTTTTGAACTTGAGGGCGTTAGTCTTTCTGCACAAAATTATTTTTACCAAAGAGCCAGTTTACTTATATAGTAAACTAAAATTTTTAAGATCTCAGCGCGGAAACAACCTAGTCCAACCAAAACATACCTGCTTAGCGTCCGAACGTCAGTTCTTTGTTAATTCCATGCGTCTTTGGAACTCACTCCCACCGTATCTACAGCGTATTTGCAATACAACCATATTTAAATCTAAATTATCAGATTATTTGTCTTCCTTCTAACCAAAACTTTTATCTTTTTTTACTTGATTCGCTATGCTATTATTTTTCTTTATTTATCTCTTTTCATTCGATTTCTTACCTAATTCATTCTTTTTTAATGTTATTTTTCTCTCTTAATTTAAAGTTATTTTATTTTTAATTTTTAGTTTTAAATTCTTATAATCGTTTTTTAAAAAGTGTTTTTGATCTCAATGTATTTAATTAATTAATTTTTGTTCAAGATTATGTTTAAGTGTTTAACATTAAAAATTTGTTGATTTATATCCACACATGTTATCGGTGCTTAACTATAAGTTTATTTCTTACAAGCGCTTATAAATAAATAATTAAATAAATAAATAAATAAATAAAATAAATAATTTAGCTGGGTCTCGAACACACGTTTCTGCCTGCTTGCTTACTTACTTGCATTCGTAACGATGCAAAATAATCTTTACTTTCTTAACAACAGAGATGGGCAAGTGGTTAAGGTGTTGGACCAGCACATCAGAGGTCGTGTGTTCAAATCGTGCACTCGTCAAAAAAGTTTTTATTTTAAGTTGATATTTATATAACTTTTTTAAACTTTTTGCGGATTAAAAAGCAATCCTTTTTTGGAGTTGTCCTATATGTAATCCAAACGTTTATAATTTATTCCAAGAGTTTTAACCGTGTTGATATCAAATTGTTAATTCAGTATCTGACAGACTCCATATCATTGAAACACCTGTCGTTTTAGGAGGACACTCTACTCTGGTTTGCTCTCTTAAAACCCCGCTCAAGGTTATATCCGCTGTTACTTAATATTCCTAAGACGAACAGTTAGTTGCTGATACTTGCGCAATTCAAGCAATAAAATTTGCTCTATGCCTTAGAATACTCTGTGGAGAAATTCACCACAAGACTTGAGTATAATGAGATAGCATTACGATTAAATAATAAAACTCAAATAGATTGAAACAGCTCAGTGTCTCTCTTTCACTCTCCAGGAACTATCACTCAAGTTAGGCTCACAATATTTCAGGTAAAAGCCAAACATGTGTTTTATAAAAACCTACCACGGCGCTAACTAGCCGAGTTGTTCTAAACAAGAGCTATTAAGAGCGAAGCAGTCGCAAGACTCTTTCCGAAAGAGAGTGAGAGCGCGCAAATTAATGATTTAGTAGCTCGATCAAGCGAGAACTATCTATTTTTCTTAAATTATCTTAGTAAACAATAGTCATCACAGCTTAGCAGCAACCAATTATCGCCAATAGCTGGTACATGCTTGAAAAGGAATCGCACAACGTAGAACACTTTATACACAAAGTACACGCTTTGTTGGCTGAACCTAAGATCGCTGAAGGCATTTGTAGTTTCGTGCTCAATGTGCAACTCATAGCTGACTGACTGGTGAGAAACGAGACCCGACTAGGACTCAGCACAGAGAAACCGCCGCATGAATAATACCAGAAGAAATGGTGGACCCGTGTGTAGCGTTCAAGCGAACACAAGCGATTGAGCTTCAACGATCAACAGCTAAACAGACTGAGTAACACACTCTCTGAAGCGGTGCGGGCAGGCGAAGCAGCACCAGCAGCAGCGGCAGCTACGGCAGTAGCCTGCATACGAAACGATACTCTGCTGCTGTAGATACACGAACTTGGCGAACCGATTGTATATTCATCGGATTATTGAATCAGGTAGACAGATAGGCGTTAGTCGTTCTACAGCGCTGATCGAGTTTAAATCTATTTGGTGAAGATCGCTGCAGACTTGAATAAAAGACTGTTAAACGAACCTAGAAACTCATAAAAGTAAAGAAAATTTGAAAAAACTTAAAGTTTAACAAAAAATAATTGAATACTTAAAAGTTCATGATTTTCGGGGAAAACAAAATTAAATTTTAAAAGTTAGTACAATTAAGCTAAAAATTCCAAAAAAAAAAACAAAAGCTTACTGCTTAGCGTGCCAATACAACCTGTGCAGCAGCGGCAAAAGTTTATTTTCTTGAAATGGAATGCAAACCAACGAGTTGAGGTTGAAAACGAAGAAATCTCTGAACTAAACTGAACTGAACTGAACTAAAATCAAGTGTTAAATACGAATTGAAACTTAAACAAATAAAGCGGCGGATAAAAATTTCGAATTGTCGGAATTTGGATTACTGTGTCAGTGAAGAAAAGTAAGAAGTAGAAGACGAAGCTCAGAGGAAAGATACTACAGCGATCAACCATAACTTGCAGATACAAAGTGTTGTGCTGTGATAAAAAAAAAACACAAAAAATAGACCGAAAAACCAAAAATTTTTGTATTCATTTTGAACGCACTAATTGAAACGTTAAACACAACGTTACGGAACAGAAAAAAAAACACAACGTAACGTAAGAAGCTACATGCGTTATTTAAACACGAAATTTTGTTTCGCTTTTTTTTGTTGTTGTAATTTTACAAAAATATTCACAAAATCTTGGAATTCAACAAAAACAAAAAATTGTAAAGCAATACGCGACAGCAGCAGCAACAACAACAACAACAACAAATAAATAAATAAATATCTGTAAGTTATACGATATATAGTGAAGTGAAAGAAAAACACAGCGAAGTAAAAAAGCGACACACGAAAAAACAAATCGGAAAAATACAAAAATACAAAAACAAAACACAAAAAAAACTAAAAAAATCTAGCTACACAGGTGTCTGTCTGTCTGTCTCACCTGTGTGAATATCGAGTTTTATTTTATTATTAATTCATACGATTAAATATTTTGTGTAGTTAATGTTAATGTTGCCGTTGTTTTTGTTTTTGTTTTTTCTTGAATAATATAACAGCAACAACAAAACAAAAAATACAAAAATAAAATAAACGTTAAAAATAACAATGACAACAAAAACAACAACAATAGTAATTTTTGTAACAACAATAACTGGAATTTCAACGTGCTGGCTGTAGAAGAGTGGTTGTTGTTGCAAAAGCTTTTACAACCAACGTCGACTGCTACGACGACGACGACGACGACGACGGTTACTACGAAATATTACAACAACAACAATCAGCGATCTTAAAGTGTGGATTACGTTGTTGAATCTACTCCCCAAACAGCGCCGCAAGCTAAAAACCACGGTTTCTTGGTTAAAAACGTGGTTAAAAAGTTGGTAAATAAACAATAAATAACAACAACAAAAACAAAACTGCAACCCTGAACAATCATTATAAAAAAAGCAGAAAAAAAATTAAACGAAATTTTTTTCAACAAAACTTGCTCTAACTCTGGCCTTTATGCTTGTTGGACATGTTACGACGTTGCTATACACGCCATACACCAGTTACCGTTAGCTCACCACAACGCTTCCACCAGCTAGATGCTGTTTGTTTGCACGCTGCAAAAATACTGCACTGTCAAATGTCAAAATTGTTCAAGCACCAAAGCACATCAACAACAACAGCAACACAAGCAACAGCAAACACATCTCCGCAAACTGCAACATCAATACCAGCAACAACAGCAACAATATTACCGTGTACTTATCTGCTGCAAGTGGAAAGAAGTTTTTAATAAAAACTACATTTTCTTCATCTATGATTATCGTCGAAAAAATTATTGTCGTTGTTGACACAAGCAGCAACATTTAAGTTTCGAAACAGAAACAACAGCAACAACAGCAACAACAACACTAACAGCAAAAAAAGCGCCGGCATTTTTACACTATCTGGCTACATCCTTGCAACATAACATTGTTTAAATGTTTTTCATACTCAGCAAACTG
Source organism: Dichetophora obliterata (assembly GCA_963920525.1). Lineage (NCBI taxonomy): Eukaryota > Metazoa > Arthropoda > Insecta > Diptera > Sciomyzidae > Dichetophora > Dichetophora obliterata. The sequence continues at coordinate 231,399,714 of OY986436.1, read as the reverse complement.
AGGCAGAGACTTAACTGCAGTGCAAATGCATTACCAAATGCAAAAATACACCGTTAAGCATTTGGAAAAGTGTTGTGAATTGTTTGCTTTTACCCCCTGTGCACCCCCCTCTTTCACTTGCTTGAGTTTTCTTATTTCCAATCACACTCAATCGCTTAGATCAACAAACATTGCATCGGCTTGTGTGAACATTTCTGAAGAAAAGAAAACCGTGTCATCATAAATTCTTATATTTTGACATTTTTTATTGCACGATCTAAAGGCCGGGGAGCTTTATTGCCGGCAACATCATTTGTTTGTGTCATTCATCAATCATTTTCAATTCCAAGTTATTGGTAAACAATCAGAAATTATAAAAAATTATTATAACAACATAATCACAAAAAAAAACCACGACATATCGCCAACATCAAAACCAACAATCAACAACTTCAAACACAACATAGGAAACTTAACAAGACTGAGGTGAGTTTCAAAATGAATATATGCATGCATGTTAGCATTTTACAAATATGCTTTTTTTTTCAAATGTGTCAAATAATTATTTTGAAGCTATCTGTATCAGCGATTTTATATGAGCTTTTAATGGTAATCGAATAGCTGACATACTACACACTCAATTTTGACAAGTTGTTGAACAAAAATTCCAATCCGATCTATACACAAAATAAAGGAACAAATATCGAATTAACTAAATTATTTGCTGAAATAAAAGTAAATTCTTTTATGCCTCTTGCCTTTGAGCATATCGTGAGTTTAAAGCATTTTTTTTTCTGTTTTATGTGGTTTAGTGTTCGGGTTGATGTTCTTAATATAAAAAATTGACACCTTTTCTGGAGTATAAAATAAGAAACCACGAAATATTTTTCTTTATACCCTACAGTCAGTCAGTAAAATAATTGAGTTGATTTCTTGGAAGCTTATAGAGCTGCCAATATGTCTGGTTAATTATGTTTTAGTGTAATAGTATATGTTTTAGGTTTCCGCCTTAAAAGAAAAACAATAAATTTATAAGGAAATGACGCTATAATAATTAGATTTTATAAAATCTACATTTATATAAATAGGGGTACACTCAGAAAAAAATTTCCAGAAAATCTAGAAGAATAACACCCAATCGTTAGAAAATCGGGCTTCATTGAGCACCATGTCTGCTTTTCTAAAAATCGAGTATATATTTTTCGTTAAATTGACACCAGAAGTATAAAACAGTTTAGAAAAAATAATCCAATCATTTACGAACTATTTCGGTAAATTGAAGAAACTTATCCCAATTGTGTTCAATTCTTATGACATTTGAGTACGTGAGTTTTTCTACCGTTTACTTATCATTGGCTATAACTAAGAGAAACATTTTCTCAGAAAATAAGAAATTTACTACTGTTTACTAACCATCGGCTGTAACAAAGAAAAACTTTTTCTTTGAAAATAAGCAACTTTTCATCAAAACCATAGAAAAATTTTGTAATTTATGCAAGAAAACACAACCATTTTTTAAGATTTTAACAGCATCCTGTGAGAATTATTATTTTTACACGGACGAAAAATTTCAAACATTATTGTTAACACTAAATCAAATTGAAAAATCACCACTATTCGGAGACTTGAACCTCGGCCGAGTGAGCGTAAGTCCATCAGCTTATCCATTCAACCATCGCAGTTGTTAAACAATCGTCTCTTAATTTGCTTCATTTAGAATCGTTCGCTTTGTAAATAATTTTTAAGCATTTTTTCTAGATATATAAAAAAAGCATCTTTAAAATAAATCACTTGTGGTGTACAAAAGAAAATTTACGTATATCTCTATGAAATATTGTATTGCAACTCATATTTCTCTTAATTTAAGAAATCATGCCGTAGAACGTTGCAAGCGGACGTGATATCAGTATAGTTTTTCTTCAAATTATTTCGGCTTTTATACAATTTTTGGACATTCAACCTTTGCACAGTGTTTTGATTTCATACATTCCTGTGCCAAAAATAGTAAACATTGACAGAATTTTATAAAATTTGGCACAGGCTCGTTTCTTAGTTGTTTAAGTAAAAAAAATGCATATCGAACCAATACAACCAACCCCTACCTCCCCTACAATCCCCAACTGGGAAAGAGGAAATGTCGATACATTTGAATTAAATTTAATAAGTTGTTGTCCTTTGAGCTTCTTAGCACAGTTTTTAAACATAATGTTCCTTGATTCGCTAGCACCTCCTTCACTTCCCCTCCCGTACAAACCGAAACTGAAATATATGCAAACATCAACAGACTTCATACAAAAAATACACAAAATTTGAAATATCCTTACTCATGTACACAAAAACGTGACGAGAATCGAAGTGTTTCTCATAACGAAACTTTTTCGTAACGAGACTCTAAAAAATGTACTCTCAGTATCAAATCGCCACCTAAGAAATTTCACTTCAATAATAGAATAGCAAAGTAAAACAAAAAAAACATCGCTTAAAACATGTGTTATCAATTTGTCATTATTGCTACTTGCACTGACTTTAATTTAATTCGTTTTAATTCGTTTGTTGTTTTATTTATGTCTATTGTTTTAAATACAATTTCATTTGTGAAAAACCTACTTGCTTTACTTTATCACAATCAGAAAATGTTTACCCAAATTTTAAGCCTCTGCTGAAATAACCATTTGGAGCGACGATGAGTGCGCCACTTATTTTGAAATGATGCTATTACATATTTTTACTGAGTTTTAATTTGGTGATGCTTTATCTAAGCGCAAGTTTTTGCTTTTACAAATCTTAACATATTTGTAATGCAGTCAGGTTTATCTTTTATTTTTTTTTTTTTTTTTTTTTTTTGAGCCATGCATAGAAGATATCATCAATTTCAATAGAAAATGTCTCATAAAAAACAAAATTTCGTCATTATTTGCTGGCACTTGCAGATGGGACATATTTTATTCGATAAAACATACTTTTAGCAAACTTAAGCAAAAAAATTTAGAATATACCTCGATATACTTTTTTTTTTTATTCTCTTTTAAAATTTTGAAAGCACTTTTTCACTTGAAAAATTACTACGACTTTGAAAATATCCATAAAACGAAAGTTGTAATCAAAACAACCCCCGTATAATTTTCTTAGATGTGCTTGATTACAAGTTCTTAAAATATGTTTCATTACTTAGGGTTGCACTTAAAATAAATCAAATAGAATATTCGAAAGTTGAACCAAAATTTGATTTTTTTTGCTTAACTATCAATTTTTCTAACCCTTGACTTTCAGTGCTACGTGTAACCAAACGAAATAAGAAATTTAATAACCCATTGGACTTTTTCTTAGTTGAGAAGTTTTTTCTATCAGAAAACAAAACTTTTTTGGGCTTTTCCGGAAATTGATTTTTTTCCTATTTTTAGCAAAAAGAAAACACTGTGCGTTGCAACGAGTTCAAGACGAGAGATCGTTAAACCATGTAAAAATTCTCTACTTTAAGGAGAAACCTCTATAGAATGTAAGAAAACCCATGCTTATGAATTGATGCCACAGTTTCTTAATTTATAGGAAGCAGATTTTTTTGAGTTTAGGCGAAACAGTTCGATACCATTTTCTCCCGTATTTCTCCGCCGATTTTAATAATATTTTAAGAAAATTAATTAGAGTGGGGTGAAGAAGTGCACAGAAATGTGATATTGTGACCTTTGACCTGAAGAATGAACATTTAAAGAATATTTCTTAAATAAAACTTAACTATAAAAGATGGAAGAAAATGGTGTAAGAGGACATTTTAGAAAATGTACAAAAAACATTTTACGCTATCTCTTACAGATACCCTACAATAAGCATTTTTTTTATGGAAACTGTGTGAATATATGGTAAAATTTCTTACAAATGGTGAATTTTGAGAAATTTCTGTTATTTTAACATAAAACTTATGACGATATACCAAAAAAACTGTAGCTTTTCGTAGCAAAGTCGTTGGTTGAGAAAAATAACGGTGTACAAAAGTGTTTTTGGTAATATTTTTCCCGGAGGGTATGTTAAAAGAAAAGTCCCGAAAAAAGAAAAGAAAAGATATCTCGAATATTGTAGATTTTCTCAGTACAACGCATTTCCTTGAGGCAACGTCATTGCCTCAGATGAAAGAAAAGAACTATTGAAATTTCAAGATTTGATTTTGCAGGCAAATATCTCAGCCATTTTCCAATTGATTTTCATAAATTTTTATTTGTCTAAAAGTTCAATGACTATGGGAGAATAAGAAAAGATTTACCGTTATCTCATCAATTTACAGTTTTATACTATTTTCAAAAAACCTCTAAAATATTTAAGTTTTTGCTTAAAAAATAGGCCAAAAGTTGTTTTTGTTTATTTTTCTGCAAAAATTGCTTCATTTTGACACATAACTCAATAATAAACAGTTACTACAGGTTAGGCCAAAAGTCATCCTGGGGCTTGAAAATGTAATAACTTTTTATTACATATATGGTGAATATATGGTGAAATTTCTTACAAATGGTGAATTTTGAGAAATTTCTGTTATTTTAACATAAAACTTATGACGATATACCAAGAAAACTGTAGCTTTTCGTAGCAAAGTCGTTGGTTGAGAAAAATAACGGTGTACAAAAGTGTTTTTGGTAATATTTTTCCCGGAGGGTATGTTAAAAGAAAAGTCCCGAAAAAAGAAAAGAAAAGATATCTCGAATACTGTAGATTTTCTCAGTACAACGCAATTCCTTGAGGCAACGTCATTGCCTCAGAATGAAAGAAAAGAACTATTGAAATTTCAAGATTTGATTTTGCAGGCAAATATCTCAGCCATTTTCCAATTGATTTTCATAAAATTTTTATTTGTCTAAAAGTACAATGACTATGGGAGAATAAGAAAAGATTTACCGTTATCTCATCAATTTAAAGTTTTATACTATTTTCAAAAAACCTCTAAAATATTTAAGTTTTTGCTTAAAAAATAGGCCAAAAGTTGTTTTTGTTCGTTTTTCTGCAAAAATTGCTTCGTTTTGACACATAACTCAATAATAAACAGTTACTACAGGTTAGGCCAAAAGTCATAATGGGGTTTGAAAAAGTAATAACTTTTTCGTTTATAATTTCTTTTTTATTTTTTATAGATATATAAAATACAAAATGAAAATTTTTACACTAAGTATGGAAAATAATGTAACCGTTTTCAGCTTCGCAATGATGGGCTCGTTTAAGAGCATTTTCCATAACATCTTTTAAAATTTTGCGGCTGTTAGCCTTTAGTTTAAGAATTGTCTGGGGCTTGTTCCCATATACTCGCTCTTTTAAATAACCCCAAAGAAAATAGTTGGGTGCTGACAAATCTAGCGAACGTGCTGGCCAATTAATTTCCGAATTTTTGGAAATAATTCGATCTCCAACTGTTGAAATTTAACTGCAAAATTTAGACGTTGCTGATGATCTGCGGGCTTTAATTCTTGCACCAAGTGAACCTTAAGCTTAGTATACTGTACGAACGAAAATTTTTAGGCATTTAATTTTGGTGTAGACTCAACAATAACACATACTTTCCATTTACTATAACCTGTTTGTTGAATGTGTTAGTTGAACATTATTATTAAATGTCAAATTTCCGCGCCAATTAAATGTACGGACATATATAAGGACATATAAAAAAATTGAGTGCGAAATCATGGTTATGAACTTGGCTGCATTGAACAAATTTTTCGTTTCAACAGCATACTAACCAACGAAAAAAAAATTTCGCTACCTTTTCGCTGTCAAAAACGCAATGCATTTCTTACGGAAGATTTTTTTTCGCTTCTACAGCATACTAAACCTTATATGGGAATAACAGTAAATGTTTTTATAAAAGGCGACGTAGTGACGTACGAGCTATTCCTAGCAGAGCAAAACGCTTTCTGGTAGATGTTTCTGGTGTTTCGTTATGGGAATAACAGTAAATGTTTTCATAAAAGGCGACGTAGTGACGTACGAGCTATTCCTAGCGGAGCAAAACGCCTTCTGGTAGATGTTTCTGGTGTTTCGTTAACACTTTGCTCTACACGTTCAATATTTTCCGAAGTGCAAATTACACGTAGTTTACCGGTTCGAGGCAATTCTCTTACGGTGCCATGTTGGTTGTGACGATGAACTAAGCAACGAATCACTGCATCAAAGAGCGAAATTCTGACGTTAAAATGTCGACGACATGCTACTTGCATTAAAATAATTGATCGCTGATTTATAATAATATAATAATAATATAATAATAAAATTCTATTATTCTTTTTCTTTGTTCAGTTGTGAATCTCTCCAATATTTATTCTCCAGTTTTTATTATATAATCTTGAAAAAAAAACATTTTTAAAAATAATTGTTGAGTTGCTAATCGACCTATGCACTTGATTGTGGCTTTATTTAATATATTCAGGCTGCAGGACCAATTTTTTAAAATAAAATAAAATAACTTTGTTTGTTATAAACTTTTTTATTTTTATTTTTCACAAATATTTTGAATTCAACCCTGATATTAAAAAATAGAAATTTAAAATTACATTAAACAAAATTTAAGAAACTTTAAAAAACAATAAAAACATGACTAACCTTATATTTAAACATTTAAACACGTGTTTAAGCACGTGTTTTTAATTACAGTTAGGGAAAAAGTTACCATTCTGCAGCTACCATAACATTGTATTGTGGCTAAACAGAGAGGCACTTCTTTACTAGAAGGAAACCAAAGGTAACAGACAGGCAAAAAATTCATGCAAACCACTTCGCTCCAAAGAACGAAACAATTCCTTACTTCAAGTGGAACATCTATCAAACTTGTCACAGGTTTCCTAACTGGACTTTGCAAGGTAAATAAGCACTTATCAACCATGGGAATAGTCCAGGAAGATCTGAGTAGGCTATGTAATGAAGATGAAGAAACAGCAGAGCACATTTTGTGTCACTGTAACGGTCTAATTACCCAAGGACATCGCTTTGTTCCTAACGAACTTAACCCTTTGATAACCTTATTGGAAGTCATTCAAAAGTTAACCATACTGCGTCTTTGAGGCCGCAGTAACTAGGTGACTAGCTCCCAACTCAATTATCTATCAATCTATCTAGGGAAAGTGGAAAACTAGAAAATAATATTGAATATAATACAGAAAACAAAATTATACTGCTTTAATTGAAAATTCACTGGGACATTGCATTCCAACCACCAACTTCATATACAAACAAAAATTATTTTACGCCACACACAAGTGGCGATACAATCAACATTAGCATCGCCGAGTGAGTCTTGCTTTTGTTTTTGCGCATACATTTGCTGTTGGAAAAGAGCTTTGAAAAATTTAGTGGCACACAACGGACGTACAGCGTACGTACAACTTAGTTAATGCCTTGTTCGGACGTTGTTCGACCCAGCCTTCGACCACTAGGCTTTTTTGATTATTTTTATGCTATGTTCGACCCCTGTACGGCCTTGCGGCCCATGTTCGACCGATGTTCGCAAGCTAATATAGCCCACAAAAATAACGTTTTTTTAAGATTACTATAGCTCATACAAACAAAATTATACTGTTTTCATTGAGAATTCACTGGAACATTGTATTCCAACCACCAACTTCATGCAAAAACAAAAATTATTTTACGCCACACACAAGTGGCCATACAATCAACATTAGCATCGCCGAGTGAGTCTTGCTTTTGTTGTTGCGCATACATTTGCTGTTGAAAAAGAGCTTTGAAAAATTTAGTGGCATTCAACGGACGTACAGCGTACGTACAACTTAGTTTATGCCTTGTTCGACCGTTGTTCGACCCAGCCTTCGACCACTAGGCTTTTTTGATTATTTTTAGGCCATGTTCGACCCTTGTCGGCCTTGCGGAGCATGTTCGACCGATGTTCGCAAGCTTATATAGCCCACAAAAATAACGTTTTTTTAAGATTACTGTAGCTCATACAAACAAAATTATACTGTTTTAATTGAAAATTCACTGGGACATTGCATTCCAACCACCAACTTCATATACAAACAAAAATTATTTTACGCCACACACAAGTGGCGATACAAGCAACATTAGCATCGCCGAGTGAGTCTTGCTTTTGTTTTTGCGCATACATTTGCTGTTGAAAAAGAGCTTTGAAAAATTTAGTGGCATACAACGGACGTACAGCGTACGTACAACTTAGTTTATGCCTTGTTCGGCCGTTGTTCGACCCAGCCTTCGACCACTAGACTTTTTGATTATTTTTAGGCCATATTAGACCCTTGTACGGCCTTGCGGCCCATGTTCAACTGCTGTTCGCTCGCTAATATTTTGCATCGGATCCTCTCTGGTTTTTGCTTATAAACGTAGAGGTAGATATGAAGCTACTTAAAATCGCACTGATTTTTAATCTGATGGGTATGACCTGCGGTTCAAGCCCACAAAAATAACGTTTTTTAAAACTGCTGTAGCTCAGTCGTTTTTCAATTTATCAACTTTAGGTTTTTTTTAAGTGAAAGTAGATGAAATTTTCTAACTTTTTCCGTACTTTTTATGTTTCGATGTTTTTTTATTCCCGCTCCCATAGCGATGAAAATAGGTACATAAAAATGAGAAGGCAAACGGAGTGTCGTTTTTCTTGAAAACCAGATGTATCGAAATTCTGCGGGCGGCATTTTGTTGGTAATCACGTCAGGCAGGTCCTGAACTAGGATATTTTTAAAATATTGACAAAATGGCGCGATTTTTAAAAAAAGTTCAAAAATTTCTCCTTTTTTGTGGGCTTTTGCCCCACCCCTACCACGGTAGTATAGTTAGCCTAACTATCCTAGTTCAGGACCAGCCTGACGTAATTACTTACAAAACGCTGCATCTTCATACGCCTTTGGTTCTCGAGAAAAAAGTCACCACAGTTTGCAAAAAAGTGATTTCGAGAAAAACGTATTTAAAGTTTTATTACTGCACTTCGGCGCGAGTGTATGTATAAATATATAGCTCTGTAACTCCAAAATTAATTCGAATTTTAAAAAATTGTTTAAGGCATTATTTTTGAAGGATTTTAAAAGACATTCATGAAAGAAAAAAATCCAAAAAAATTTTACCCCGAAACTGGGGTATTCGTGGACTATCACTCAGGACTTGCTGGTTTGAATCCAGACCTGGTCAAGTCTTTTCTTATTTGTAAACACAAATACCTCAAAAACACACATACTTATGTAACAACGAAAATTTTTTATTGATGACGATAGGAAAATTTGTGGAGAAGATCACTGATTAACTTAACACCTTAACCTAACCTAGTCCAAAACACAAGTGGCTTGTATAAAAGATTGCTTGCTTTTTTGCTGCCAACATTAGTGCAAACATATGTCGATACACTTTGTGTTATACCTTCAGATGTTTAACCTCATAACGGTACTCATAGAGAAACAGTGATTTATTGCATTATCTTTCTTTACCATCGCTCAATGCGTTCTGTGTTTTATTCACCTGAGAAAACACTTTTATTTTCATTAAAGTTACACTCATATAACCATTTATAGTTGCAATACAATGATTAGTAAAAGCAAAACTATGCCACCATGGGATTCCCAGAAGTCTAACTGGAGTGTTGATTTTATTGTTTGATCCGATATAAATGTGCTCGCTGATTTCTATACCTTGTTCAAAGCAGTGCATGTCTCTTTTACCAGTTGGGTATTGTTTCACCATCTATGAGTTAAAAATAATATATCTATAATGTTTGCATTTAATTTTTAAAATTGTTGTTTTTGTTTTTGCTGTAATTGCTTATGTTGTTGACGTTATAGTTGCTTTAATTAAAATGCTATATATTTTGGTTTTTTTTTCTTTTTGAGGTTGTTTTTAAACACAACCAGTCTACGTTTTATATAGTGCTCAGAAAAGTTTTTTGATTTGGAAATTGTTTTCTGCTTTTAACTTTTCATAATTAATTATATCGTTTTGTACAAACTGTTGATTTCAGTCAATAGAACGGTACTTTGCATGAAAACATATGGGCAAAAAATTAACAATATAGGCCTAATACCAGATTTAAAAATAATCGCAGTAGCATAGCGAAAATTCCTGGTTCAATTTTAATTCAGACCAGATCTACAGAAAACTCCTTACTATGAGTTTTTAAATGGCAGGTAGACCAATGTTACCTTCTTTAGGCAGATACCAAAATCCGCACGGAAAACCATATCTAGCTGTGAAAAAGGAAAACCACAGCTTAGTAAAAACTGAACATTAGTTTTTGCATAAAGATCATTGTTTTTCTTAATTAGAGGCTGAGTGTTCCGTAATATGTATCTTAATTCAAAGTTAAGCAGGGAATAACCGTGTTTAATAACCGTGACATAGTCCTTATAATAAAGGCTCTTCAAAACTAAGTCCATCTAATTAACTTAAAACTTGAGATATGTTGTGAGCTCTAAAACATCCTAGTGATCCTTACAGCAATGATTCTTAAACGGTTTTCTCTGATTATAAATAACAAAGATTTAAATTAAACATCACTATTTTCTTTCAAGCACTATAGATCTCTTGATGACAAAACCAGAAAAAAAAATTCAAAGTATATAAAAAACAAAAGAAAACTTCTCACAGTTCTTATCACATTCTGTAATCTAAGGCACTTTTGTACCAATATGTTTCTTTGAGAACCCCCCGCGTGTGCCAAAGACTATTATTTGAATTTTGAAAAAAAAAAATCCAACAAGAGTAACACAAAAATGTTGATTAGATTTTAATCTTTATGTGAAAAACATCTAGTAATTTTATTGTTGATGTTTGAGTGTGCTCTCAAACTCAAGCTCAAGTCTTCACACACATTCACAGCAAACTCTTCTGATCTCTATGAATGTATTCTCTACGGCTTGTATCGTTGTCTCAGATCTTAGACACTAGCATAGGTAATTTATGGTCCAATACTTAAAAACAATTCAATAATTTTTTGGTACCATTTGGTAACAGTTAGTTGGTTTTTTGGGCGTGTAACCACGGTCGCTTTGATTTTACGAGATGTAATGTAATGAAAAACAAGATAAGATAATTTTTATCGTCAGCTTTGATTTGGGTAACGTTTTCCTGGTTTTTTTTTCTACTTCTTGTATTCTAATGGTTTGCTTAGCAGTTTTTAAGAGTGTAACTAATTGTGAGAAATCAAGGACACGTTGGCGATGCGACCTTTTGTAGAACATATGTAATTAAAAGATAAGTGGTTCATCAGGTTGATAGCCAAAGTGTAGGGTGAGAGAGGTAAGAACAAGTTGAAACGGGAAGAGTGTGAGTTTAATGTTCTGAATAAAAATGGAATTTTGAAAATTTAAGAATTAAATGGTTGGAAAGTTAGAGATGGATAGAAAATTTAAAATTTATGTTTCATTGACTGACTTACAGACCTATTCTGGTAAATTAACAATATTTCTATATGTTTGTTGTTTTCAAAAGAAAATTTGAAGCCCGCTTTGATTAAGTATTTTTAAAAAATAGTGGTAATATTACAAAATAAAATTGTTTTTCAAGAAATCGGGACATTTGGCGTCCCGCGTGAGTTCTTCGCGGGAAGCACATTTTTAGGCTGAAAATCAGGACAACTCGCGTGGAGATCGGGACCTGGCAGCCCTACCTGCAGTTGGTCTATTTTTAAGGTTTGACAGAGCAGATTTAATATCTTCAATCGAAAAAGATAGATCACAAAGATTCAAGACTGATACAGAAGGGCTAATAAGTGATACCGGATCAGGATTAGAAGGCTGGGAATAAACAGATACAAAATATTTAGCAAACAAGTTACTTATAGTTTCCGTATTGTCCAAAGATGAGTCAAGATAAAACAGACAGCTAGGTAATCCATTAGAATATCTTTTATTGTTGATGAAAGTCCAAAAATATTTACTATTTTCCTTGAGTCAGTGCTAAGTAGAGGAGATGTACACAGAGAAAACAACATTTTCAAAAGTAGCAGAAACGCGCCACTTTTAAAATCATTTAACCCAGATTTTGCACTCCTAACGTTTATTTTAATTTTAAGAACGAACATTTTAAAATGAAATAGTAAAACGTTGATATTCATTTTAAAAACGAAAATTTTAAGACTACATTCTAAAATGTTCGTTTGATTTTTTACAATGGACATTTTAAAATCCAATAGTAAAACGTTTATTTTCATTTTAAAAACGAACATATTAAAACTAGACTCTGAAATGTTCGTTTGATTTTTAACAATAAACATTTTAAAATGCAATATTAAAACGATTTTTTTCATTTTAAAAACGAAAATTTTCATTATTTCCTATTAATTTCTAACATTTTTAAAAATTCCCATTTTTATTATATAAAAAGCATAATTGTGTAATAATTGTGAGCTTTTTAGATCAAGTAAATTACATAAATCATAAATACATAAATCAATGAAACGTATCTAACAAACAATTCGTTCTAAACAAGTGTTTTTAAACAAAGTATGTGAAACAAACATTTAAATAATCTTTTTACTATGTCATGTTAAAACGTTCGTAGTTATTTTAAAAACGTTTCGTTTTACTTTTCTATTTAAAAATGTGCGTTTTCAATTTTGTGTGGCGTAAAATGTTTTTAAAAATATTAATTTTACCCTACTATATCATAGTAAAAGATTTGTAGTTGTTTTGAAAACGTTTCGTTTTACTTTTCTATTTAAAAACGTGCGTTTTCATTTTTGAATGGCGTAAAATGTTTTTAAAAATATTCATTTTACTAAACGTTTTTAAAATGTGCGTTTTTGATTTTTTGTTTTCTCAGTGAATGAGTTGCAAAGGAATTTGTTAAGAATGTTGAATTCGTGGTTAAGAGACATATAGATGGTTCTAAGATTCATATTTAAAATATCTTGCCTAAAGCGCTTAAAAGCCGTAATATTTTTATTTTTCAAGTTTGCAAGTCTCTTGTTTTAACAAGGAGGATAATTATTACTGACAGTCTGTTTTAAGGATACAAATTGACAGATTGCGTGTTTCAATATTGTTAAAAAGCTATCATAGCTATTAAAGTCAAGTGACATATGAACTCGTATATTAAATCTTTAAAGACGGCACAATTTTTTCACATATGGGCTAGTTTTGACTCAATTTTTATTTTGGCTAAATTTTATGTAATACCTTTCTGCGACATCCAACTAAGTGATGCCATATGGCATCATCATCCTTGTTTGGTAAAACAAAAATTATTTCTATTATTTATTTTGATATTAAAATTTTTTTTAAAATGTTTTTATAACTAAGCCTTCATATCGTTATAATCGTTATATCGTTATAAATATATTAAAAGATCCATTTCGATGTGACAACAATCATATAGCACAAGGAAGAATTCATTCCAAAGGAAGGAATATTTTGCCAAAGGAAGAAATTATAATTATATAAATTTTTTGATGATTTTCGTATATCTGACACTCATTTTAATGCTGCATACAGTTAATTCTGTCAAATGTCAATAAAAAAAATTTTGTTCTTATGCTCATTTTGGTATTTTGGGAGTTTTTACGGTCATTACACACATTTATGGAATTTTTAACAAAATTAAAATTACATTTCAGCTCTGCAGACAGATCAATTTTTCCTTCTTGGGAAATTTTCACAATTTCGTGCAGATAGGAAGGCATAAACTCATATGTTATTCATGTTTAATAAAAAATGAATGTATGAAGTTAAGCTATTTACTATTTACAATGTACTAACGTTCGATTAAAACACCTTTAAGACGCTATACTACGAATATCTATGCTATTATACTTACCTACTAATCTAGAAATATTTTGATCATTTTTCCATTTGACCTCATGCCTGCACTAAGGGAAAGTTATTTCCCTTCTCCAGGCTATTTTTAGCTGACCAATTTGGTTAGGAGAGTCAACCATGTCGTATAAACCTGATCAACGTTAGTTTCATCTGAGGACTCTGGCTTACGGAAATAAACTCCGCGACAAAAAGATGGCATATTGGAATTTTTTAAATTTTATTGAAAGCGATTTAAATTAAAAATTTGTATTTACTACAAAGCAATTAGATTTAAAAACAAAATGAAAATATATATAGAAATTTAATTTAAAAATCGAATGTTTTGTTCAGAAAAAAACAAAAACATATTCAGTAGTACGAAAAAAGGATAGCACATTATTATTCAAAAGCAACAAATTATAAGAAATCAATTTTCAGTTTTTATAATACTAGTATTTACTACTGAGTTGCGCTTCAATTTGTTTTTTGAACCGCAATTTGGTAGATAGTGATTAAAAAAATTTGTTGGTGTATTTTCTCGGTATCGCTTCCCAATTCGAAATTAGGCTACTTTTAAGTTCCTGAATGGGATTATATTACCTATTATCGGCATAAACTTTCGTTGCAAGATAACACCAACAGTTTTCAATAATGTTCAGGTCAGGAGATCGTTCGAGGCACTCCATTATTTCAACATCCTGTTCTCGAAAGAAGTTGCTTACTATTCTTGCTGTATGTACAGCAGGAATTTTTTGTTGAAATATCAATGAAGTTTTAGTTAATTGTAACCCACGATTAACTATTTCATTAATAATCTTGGCGATTCATTCTTGTGGGAACAAACTCAATTTCAGTCCTTCCACAATGGCCAATTCCAGCCCATACCATTACTCACCTACCTCCGTGTTGACGATGACTTAGGATACGCTCTTTCTTTCTTTCTCAAATCGTGCTTATAAAAAGACATACCATCCGGACCGTTGAGATTAATTTTTTTTTTGTCAGTGATTAATACGAAGTGCCATCATTTTCTCCACTTAAAGTGATCTTCAGCATACTTCAATCTTGTTGCTCAATGTTTCGTTGTAAGTGCCGCTTTCCTTTGTAATTTTTTGAGTTCAATTGTAGTCGATTTTTTAAAAACCATGTGTTTTCACTCCACCTCTTTCAGCAATTTTTCTGGCAGTGGGGTTAGAATTTGAAGCTACCCGCAAAATGGCGCACTCATCTCGGAGTGTAACCACTCTTGGACATCCTCTGCTTAAGGCTTTTCCATAATTTTGTAGGTTTTTTAATAAATTTGTAATCATTTTACGACTTTTGTTTAATTTTTTTACGATTTCACTGATTTTCAAGTTTTTAATTTAATTTAAAGTACTTTTACTTATTTAACGTGCAACTTTACTTTAAAAACTAAACTTGTTTTTTTATCGGATTATTCACTTACTGAACTCAATCCATCATAATGTGCTAGCATTTTGTCGCAGCATTTTTTCATATTTTGTAAACTAACGATATTTCTCTCAGAATTTTTAATCATTGTGTACTTAAAATACTTAAAGGGCACAACCACATGACTTATTACACCTAGAGAAATAGCTTAAACATTCAAAGTAAATTATATATTTGGGGAAATGTTCAAGTGCTAACTTTTTGTCGCGTACTGTACATGTAGAAAATAGCGAAAAAGGCATGGAAAGCTTATAGCGAAAAAAAAACACTCGCCAGCTGTCAAATTCTGCTCTTGCGATGCAGAACTTGTAACGAAGGGTACCTCGAAAAAATAGGTTAAATTCCACTTTTTTTTTAATTTTTTATTTTATATAATACTGTAGATATGGGATTAAAAATTAAGGTGACCATGAGTTATTTGCTCTCACCTCTTCATGCCCTGTTACAAAAATGTCAGCATTGAAATTTGGTTGCATAACCTGATTTAATTCGATTTAATCAAAAATACTGGCTGAAATTCGGTTAAGATATCCACATTTGTCAGTTTCATTAAACCACAAAAACACGTTGAATTGACCTGAATAATTAAAAAAACTGTGATACTCTTAGCCTGACGGTTCGTGTTGAGAAATTTTAACCTAAAATTAAGTTAAAAGTTGGCTAAATTGACCTGATATTCTGGGTGTAGTCCGGAAATTCAAAAATCTTCTTTGGTTTGAACAGAAGTTATTCTATTTAGTCTACTTAGCTTTTTTTCTTATTTTTTTCATTTTTCTTTCTTTCATTCTTCAGAATTGTTCTCGGTAATTGCGAATTATTAGATCTTCATCAACGGAGCACGAAAACGTTTTAAGCAACTCGTTTATAATATAATCAATTGCAGACGTAACTGTTGCATTATTATTTGCCATATCATAATTTTTATAATATTTATTTTGCCATACGTAAAAAAGCTCAAATTTATATTGATAATGTCAATGATAATGTTTAACATTTTCATAAAATGTAATTTTTTTTTATTCAGTTGATAGCATTTGAGGGTAGAATCTTAAAACCGTCAATCTTGAGAGTGCAAAAATTCTGAATTTTTACTACTATTGTGGTTAACATTATCGAGAAAAGAACACGATTTAATCTTAGGGGTCAGAAATTTTTTTGAGAAAAAAAAATGCAGAATTCTCAAAAAGGGCAGAAAAACTTAGAGTTTTTTAAGAAAAAAGAAGGCGAAAAGAAAATTTCTGTTACGGTTTGGAAGTTGAAATTCCACTTTATTCAAACCAAATTCAATGTCTACCAATTTAAACATAAAATATCAAACATAGCTTTAAAAATCCATTTTAACATTTTTTAAAATTCAAATTACAAATTTTTTCTTAAGTATGTTATTTTGACTTGCAGAAAGTTGAATTAAAAGTTTAAAAAGTAGAATTTAATTTGTAAAATGTTAAAGTTAAAATGTAAATTTGAAGTTTAAAAAGTTTGCTTTGCTTTGAATGAAGTGGAATTGAAATGAAAATGGTTGAATTTTGACTTGAAAACCTGTGTATCATCTAAGAATACTGGGAAAATCAAGGAGCTTAGTCTGTGCACTAGCTAACTTTAGCATCTTTTGCAGAAATAAGATAATTTCTACTAGAGATAAAACGACTTTGATCTTGTGGAATACTACTAGAAAACTCGAGATGTCAATATGAACAGAGCAGAAAGTTCAGACTCAGGTACTTTAATAAACCAAATCTTTGAATCCGTCAAGAGTTTCTTGTCTCTGTCGCAAGGTGTGAAATGTTTAGTGATTAATAAATGTTCAATAGCATTTAAAGTGCACCTTTACTAAGAACCCTTTCAAGATTTCCTACAAACCAATAAAAGTAGTAAAATGAAATATATTTTTACACTACAACTTGACAGAGTAATATTAAAAATATTGAAGAAAGATAGAATACTGCGGACACTTATGTGCGCAACTTGGTTAAAAAATGCACTAATATTTATGCAAAACTTCACTAGAAAAAAAAAAAACTGTATTTTCTATTTATGATGGGTCCTACTTAATCCCGAGAATTAATAATCGTAGCTACCTGCAATTACTTAGGCTCAAATAAAATCCCTAACTAAGAGCGCAAACTACACAAGTAATCGATGCTATATATTTACATCAACTCACTTATACTAACTAGCAGACACACACACATGCACTCGTGCAAGTTGATGCTACACGTTCACCCTATGTACCTGTTCAGCGATGCTGGACAAGTGCATCGCAGTGCCATTGAGAAGTCAGGTAAACAAGAGAGTCTTGAGTTGGTTAGGGATGTGTTGCCAATTGAAACTATGACGGGGTTTTCCAAAAACTCTAACGAATGAACGCACTCCTGAGCAACCCAGTCGAATAACGTCGTTTGTTCAGCAAGGTAGAGATAATTCGAAGCAGAGCATTGAATTTTAACCCCTTCGCTCAAGAACTCAGTCACGAAAAAGAGCACTAAAATTGGTGAGAGGGAGAGAGAGTTGTTTTGAGACTCGCATATAGTGCGCTCTTTCTAACAGAACATCGCTCTTCTATTTTATTTATTGTTGCATTATTATTCTCTCGCTACGCTCCTACCAAGAGCAGAGCACAAATTGTCAGAGAGAATAGCTCTCGCTCACTCTTTTGCACTGATCACTTGCACATTTTGTTTAGTTAAGTTTTTAACCCTTTGACTAATCTACAACATTTTCGATGTTTTTGTATCGTTCTAGAGTTGCAAGCGACCATGCGCGCATGGCTTCTACTCCTCGCAGTGCTGGCGACTTTTAAACCGATCGTTCAAGTTGCTAGCACCGAGGATCTATCAACGAGATTCATCACAGCGATATCAACGAGATCATCTGCAACAACGGCGACGACGACATCAACAGCTTTGGCAGTACCATTTAATGCAGTGGTGCTCAAAGATAAAACATCATCTTCAGCATCCGCGTCCTCGTCGTCAGCATCATCATTATTATACAAAAACAGTGATAGTGATAGTGGTGATTCGATAAATAAAAGTGACGAAAATTTTATCATTGAAATAAAAAATATCGAGGAATCCGAGGGTGTGGCGAATGAAGAAAATATTATTAGCCCAGTGCAAGAAACGCAAAGAACTACTAAAGTGAATCAATTAGAAAATTTAGAAAAAAATCACAAAAGTAAAAATAGTGAAAAGCTTCAAAGTAATCGGTTTGAAGCTGTATTCTCAACAAAATTTCCCGCAACATCTTCAGCAGCCACAACAACCTCATCGAAAACGCCGAAATCCTCTCAAACAGTTATGGCTGCAACAGAAAATGAAAAACGTGCAGCCGAGGAATCAACGCAACAGCAGCATGCGTCATCGTCATCAATTTCATCATCATCTGCAACATTATCCAATATGGAGCATCAACAACGAAATCACAATGATGATCATCATAATCGTCATCATCATCATAAGCATCGTCATCATCATAGCGATAATACTAAGGGCAGTGATGATTCAGAAGACGCCGACGATGACTCCGAGGCTGAACATGAAACCTTTAGTAATAAAGAAGTTATAAGTGAAAAACTAAAACCAGATCCATCAACTCTAGTCGAAATTGAGAATAGCCTGTTATCGCTGTTCAACATGAAGAGGCCACCAAAAATAGATCGCTCCAAAATCGTCATACCTGAGGCCATGAAGCAGCTGTATGCACAGATTATGGGACACGATATCGATTCAGTGAACATACCAAAACCAGGACTACTAACAAAATCAGCAAATACTGTGCGCAGTTTTACACATCTAGGTAAGTGGGTCAGATATTGAATAAGTAAGGACTTATATAAAAGATAAATATAAGAGGACTAGTATACAATTAGAATTATATTCAAAGTGTTTTGGCAAACTTTAGGGAGAAAGTTTAAAGTTTTGGAGGAAAGTGTTATTTTGCACGATAAGTAGAGTTCTTTTAAGATATTGTGAGAAAGATTTATTTTCAGTCAAAGTAATCATTAAAGCAAATAATACTCCACAGGAAAAGTCAAAAGATTACAAAAACTTTAAGAGTATAAAAACAAAAGCGGAACGAAATACCTAAGTTGTTTTACCTAGTACACAAAAAAAATCTTCTTTAAGCTTTCGGTTAGCTTATTTAGCTTATTATAGAAACCTTATTAGTTTTATTAATCATATATACTTTGAAAAAATAAACAAAATACTTCTGACGCTCTCGACCTAAAATTTTAACTTTTTATTATTTAAAATTGAAAATTAAAATTGCAAAAAGTAAACCCCTTTGATTTTTTTCGCGAAGTTTATTTTTTCTTAAATGTTTCATATTTTTTACAAAAAAGTCTAGTCTCAAAAAGAATTTATGTGAAAAAATGTTCCCAATATCTTTTTCCAATCAAAAGTTATTCTATTTTATTCATTGAGAATTTCATCTATCCGTCTATTTTTTCATACCAGAGACTTTTAATAAAACTAAGTTTTGTTTCAAAATTTTATATATAATTTGGACGCCCCCATTTATTTTTAAGAATGCAGTTGTGTCTCTAGAATATTTACAAACATTTTGGTTTAGATTAAATCATCCTTTTATAGTTCTACTTAGTTTTTTGAGTTGGTACAGCCTTGGATTAATATATAAAAATAAAAAATAACAACCGCCACGAGATTCGAACACACGACATTCAGTTTGTAAACTCACTACTCTAACAACCGGGCTATTGGACTATAAACACCCAGTAGTTCCAGTCTTAAAGAAATCTCAATTGAATCATATACGATTTTTCTTGATCCTTGACGAAACATGCTTATTTGGCCATACATTTCATTGACGAAAATTTCATATAAATGTTCCAAATTCGTGCAAGACGCAATGCAGAAACGTCGGGATTTATCATGCACGAACCCAATATCGAAATATTGAAGAAGTTTCGTTAACGAAAAGTAGACAGCAATATAAAGAAAATTCGTCAAGGAATTAAAATCGAAACGTGCTTCTGGACCGAATTCAACGTCGTGCGATATATTTGATAGGGGATAAAAATATTTCATCCTCTCTCAACTCTATTGGAAATCGACGTAATGTTGGTTTCGTAATGGCCTGAAGCCACCACAACGTATGTTTTCCAGGTCCACTCGGGCAGCTGTCCAAGTCCATTCCTTTATCATTGCCTTGATGCCACACAGAACCACACGTTGTAGTGATAATTCGTTCTTTAGTCATAATGTAAAATTGTGGAATAGTCTCCCTGCGAGCGTGTTTCCCGTCAGTTTTGAGCTGTGCAAATTTAAAATAAATCTTCACCGAAACTACTCCATCTTTTCAACCTCTAACTAACTATCACCAAACTTCCAAATCAACACAATGCTCATACATTTATAAGAAACATCACCTGAGCTTTCACTCTACAAAACAGAAAAAAATTATACCAAACTGTCAAAATCAAATGAATTCAACAGCAATGGCAATGACACCTAAACAGTAGTGTCAATGAATATTTAAATACTATCCAAAACCATCGATAGTCAGTCTAAAACTATCGATACTCACGATAGTGTGAAATTATCGATAGTTTGCGAACTCTACAGTTTAGCCTCTGAACGATTCGGCGAATTCCAACAATCATGAATATCCTGAAGTTGTTGTAATAGAGGGGAAAAAGTTAGGCGCTCACAACCGCTACTTTGCATTATATTTTTAATGAATTTTTTTAAGTCCAGCAGCTCATGCAGAAACATCCTTTAAGAAATCATGACGTAAAGTTCGTCAATGATGCCGCGAACTACGGGTACCAAGCGCGATAAACATGCTAAAAACGGAACTAAACGTCACTAAAAACGGAAGTTCTTGTGAGACTAACACTCGAACTTAGAATATTTATGCGAAATGGTCAATGGCACAGATAACCAGATGGAAAACTTTGATGGGCGAGTGTGTTAGAAAAAGATAGCATGATGCCGTTTTTACGTAAAATTGGCGCAATACTCACTCAAAACGTTTATATGTGTCGTAAAAGAACCGGAAAAATTCACTGGTTTTTGATATATTATTTTATACAAATTGAGTAACGTAAGGTACGGGATTTGAGAAGTCATAAAATCAACGGAAAACATCCCCGATTTCATGAGAGTCGGATGTGTGCTAATCAGAAACTTTTCACTCGTGGTGAAAAATAAAATGATTTCTACCTGCTGAAATTTAATTGTCATTTTTGATGTGCCAAATGCAACATGAAAATGTTACACGGAAATGTTGGCGTTTTCTCAGCACATGAACCCACAGTTACCTAAATATCACAATTTTTCATAATACGCGTTTTTTTAAGATGCATTTGATTGCTGCGTTTTTTTACTACATATTTTTTATTCAAAATTATACTATAAGCTTTAAGGAATGTAATTGTTTTGTGTAAGATAACATTATAAATACACAAAGTGTAGCAGTTGCTTAGCAAACGAGTAGGTTGGCCACATAAATTGGTATTGAAAATGCATTTAAGTTGGTTTGCTCGCTCTAATAAACTTTTCTCAAAACTATTAAAGTAAATATAACAAGGGTATTTACGATGTGGTGTGTTTTCCCTAGCATTGTTATTTTTGATAAATTTAATATATCGTCGCTTGAGAAAATAAATGTCGTATATGAAAATTTTCACTTTTGAGATTATTGAAGAAAAGGCGATATTTTAATTTATCATATATACACCACAACGTGAATACCCCTATTATATTGTTTTTTTTTTTTTAAAAATTGTTTTGTCGTTGTTAAGGGCAAAAACACTGTAGTGCTCAGTCTATGTGAGCAGTCAGTTATTCAAAAACACAATGTACTGGTCAGTCTGCGTGAAACCAGTTTTGTTTTGTGTACATGAACGTTGTTCGATATTGTTGGTGTAGGCAACCACCAGAGCGGTAAAGCCGGCATTCATATTCAGAATTTTAAGTAGAACAGAATAACTGCATAAGAATGCATTCAATGAATGCAAAATTGATTTATAAATAAAATTTTCAATTCACACTCTTTTTTAAAAAAATTATTAATTATTCATTTTAATTATTCATTTTCGTTATTCGGAATAATGAATCATATTTTGATTCATTTGAATGCTATTCACAAAGAATGCAATTCACAAAGAATTTTAGAATTTTCAATTATTTTTGTTTTATTCATTATTCATTTTTCATTTGGTATTCATTATTCATTTTTTATTCATTATACATTTTTTGTTCATTATTCACTTGTAATTCGTTATTCATTTTGTATTCATTATTTATTTTTTATTAATTATTTATTTGTTGTTCATTATTTATTTTTTTATTCATTATTAAGTTTTTATTCATTATTCATTTTTTTATTCATTATTCATTTTTTGTTCATTATTCACGTATTATTAATTTTTTATTCCTCATTCATTTTTTATTCATTATTAATTTTTTATTCATTATTACTTTTTTATTCATTATTAATTTTTTATTTATTATTCATTTATTATTCATTATTCATTTCTTATTCATTATTCATTTTTTGATAATTTTTTATTTTTAATTCATTATGCATTCTTTATTCATAATTATTTTTTACTAATTATTATTTTTTTTATTTATTATTCATTTGCTATTCATTATTAATGTTTTAATCTTTATTAATTTTTTATTCATTATTCCCTTGTTATTCATTATTAATTTTTTATTCATTATTCATATTTTATTCATTATTGATTTTTTATTCATTTGTTATTCATTATTCATTTTTTTTTATTCAGCATTTTTTGGTTTTTCATTATTCATTTTTTATTTGTGTTTTATTCCTTACTCACTTGTTATTCATTATATATTTTTTATTCAATTTTAATTTTTTATTCATTATTCACTTGGTATTCATTATTAATTTTGTATTCATTATTCGTTTTTTATTCATTATTCATTTGTTACTCATTATTCATTTTTTATTCATTATTCATTTTTTATTCATAACTTACTTGTTATTCGACATTCATTTTTAATTCATTATTAATTTTTTATTTAGTATATATTTTTTATTCATTATTCATTCGTTATTCATTATTCGTTTTTTATTCATTATTCATATTGTATTTATTATTAATTTTTTATTCATTATTCATTTCTTATTCGTTATTCACTTGTTACTCATTATTCATTTTGTATTTATTTTTCAATTTGTATTCATTTTTATTCATTATTCATTTGTTGTTCATTATTCATTTTTTATTCATAATTAATTTTTTATCATTATTCACTTGTTATTCATAATTAATTTTGTATTCATTATTCATTTTTTATTCATTATTCCCTTGTTATTCATTATTCATTTTTTAGTCATTATTCACTTGTTATTCATTATTTATTTTTTATTCATTATTCCTTTTTCATTCATTATTCATATTTTATTCATTTTTCATTTATGGCTTAGGACTAAAATGAATCAAAAATTAATAATGGTAACAAATTAATAATGAAAAAAAAATTAATAATGAATAAAAAATTTATAGTGACTAACAAATGAATAATCAATAAAAAATTAATTACGAAAAAAAAATTAATAATGAATAAAAAAAAAAATAAAAATTCTGAAATTCTTTGTGCATTGCATTCTTTGCGAATAGCATTCAAAGGAATAAAAATTGATTCGTTATTGTGAAAAACGAAAACTAATAATTGAAATGAATAATTATTCAATTTTTAAAAATGAATATGAATTAAAAATTTTATTTATAAATCAATTTTGCATTCTTTGAATGCATTCCAATTTCGTTATTCACTGATTCACTTTTTTGAGAATAAAATCAAATTGAATGCATTCCTTTACAGCTCTGGTCTCCGATTCGCTTCAAGAAATGTCTACTCTATGTCAATGAATAAACGTTTTTCATCAAAAGTCTTATAAGTCATGCGTTAACTTTTATGCGCTAACCATCGATGTATTTTAAATAGTACACAATTACTATATGTTGTCATTAGTGTCCGACCGAAACCGGAATTTTGGCCGAAATCGAAACCGAATATTCGGTCATTTTTTTATATTCGGCCGAAACCGAAACCTGGTTTCGGCTAGTTTCGGTTATTCGGCCATATTGAGGCCGAAACCATCCAAAACTGGCCATAACCGAAACCGAATATTCGGTCGGACACTACTTTTCATTACTGAGAGAAGAGAACGAGATTTTACTGACGAGATTTTACCCAATTGGTTGACTTTACACTTTTATAGGGAGGTTCTCATAAAGCTCGACCAAAAACTTTTAAAAATATTTTTTTTCTTTTTCGATAGCTTATGGTGTGTAGAATATGTCTCCAAGGCGGTTTGGCCAATAACGATTGCATAGAAAAGTTATCGCATACTCAAGGAACCCATGAATTTTTATAAAGGAACTCGAAAAATTCATTTACCAAATCTTAAAACGAGTTTTCTGAACAATCAGATTTTTTAAAATGGTCTCCGCGATATCTACAGAGCTACTCTATGGACTGACTTGGATTTTTTTATTTATTTTAAAATAGATAAAAATTATTGGATTCTAAGCCTTAATTCAGATAATATTGGCCGGTTCTTTTTTAGAGCACTTTGAAGATCAAAAAATGAGAAAAAACGGTACTAAAAATTCACATTACCGTCATTTTTATAATTTTCAACTATTTATTGATATTATAGGTTCAAGCTCCATTGAATATTACATACTATAAAAAATTTTTTTGGTTTTATTTATATCAGATGACATGGGCGTGCTGTGCGATGGAGACCGTTGAGGTACCTGTTTTGTCAACGTGACGTTTGATAGCTTTTCGACACTTCATTTACCCTTTTATGCACCAACAAAAATATTTTCCTACTCTTTAGAAATCAATAAATAACTGCCAAAAAACTCAACTTTAATTCTTTTTATGTTAACAAAATCTAGAATATCACCGTGTTTTTGGACTTATATATGAGAACCTGTCGTTAAATGTCAAAGCAACTGAATTAAGCTACAAATTAGTATTTTGCTTGCTCAAATTATCTGCATTGCTAATCAAAAGAGCTTTCAACAATATAAATTTTATGTTGTTATAAATTTTACATATATAAATTTTTTTAATTGTTTATAAGACAACCTTGAAAAGGTTGAAAGGGAAAACGACTAGGAGATCTGCCGACGGCAGTCGATATACGTGGACTTCACGGATGTGGGCTGGAGCGACTGGATCGTGGCATCGCACGGCTACGATGCCTACCACTGTCACGGCAAGAGTCCATTTCCGCTACACCAACATCTCAACTCGACGATCCACGCGGTGGTACAGAGTTTAGTCAATAACCTCAACCCAGTGCATCTCAACCAGATTAAAAGTTGTTTTCTCAGATTTTTCAGCTCCCTAAAAATTGTTTTTTTTTTCCCATTTGAAACGGTATACTTTACCTTTGAGAGTGCATTATTTGAGGAAAAATAACATTCCTCTTAAAAGTAAAAACAATATTTTGCACATCATTATTTACATCATCATTTCTCTCAGCTTCGCATTTGTAACTGTTCTTACTCTTTTATATACTAACCATTCATTTCATAACTCTCGAAAAATAAAATTATCTTCTTTCAGCTGGTGCATTTTTTGGGCACGTACTTCAAAAATGCATGATCACAAACAATTTAATAAATATAACAACGTCGCGTCGTTGGTTAACGACGTCGAAAGGACGCAATCCGTGTACAATGCGGCTTTGTCGTCCTTACCTAGTCGAAATGTTTTCCTTGCAGTGACCTTGAAAAATTTCAACAGAATTATGCGATTTCTTTAACGCATGCGCTAAATGGGTATTATTTTTGAAACAAAGAAGACCCAAAAAAAAAATAGAAAAAAACTATTAAAATAAAAGCAAGTGCAACGTAGATACAAAACGCAGCAGGTTGTTGCCATTAAGTACCTGTATTTATAAGGCAGCTATTGTCCGCAAATTTATTACCACTCGAAAAGCGGTCTGAAGCCGCTTAAGCCAGTGCTTAGAAAAATTTACGCTTTTCATTTTCATTCGCAAAAAGGAGGGTTCACGATGTGTCTTTGTTTCAGCTCAAGTAGCTGCAATTAAAAGGTTGAAAGTATTATGTGTTGCAGCTATTGTAGAGGTGCGTGAGTGTGCAGGTTATGTGGTAGTATGCGACAGAGTGGTGACATGACGACAACAAGGCTTAGTTTTAGCAACAAGTTTCGGGTGAGTTCGATCTCAAGTGCAGGCGCCAGTAGAAAATTGAACACAGTGCTGTAGGTGTCGTCAAAATCTTTTGTCGCAAAGAATAGAAGGTGTTTAGCATGTAATTTTTGTCATTTGCCAGACACTCCCTTACTAACTTACTAACATAGATCTTTACCAAAAAAATGCTAACAAGTTTGTATTCTACCAATTTTTTACTCCCTTACTAAGTTACTTACATAGATATTTACCAAAAAAAAAAGTGCTAACAAGTTTGTTTTTTCCAATTTTTTTCTTTGCAGATAGTAAAATAGACGAAAGGTTTCCACACCATCATCGATTTCGTCTGCACTTCGACGTAAAGAGCATCCCCGCCGAAGAAAAGCTGAAAGCGGCCGAGCTGCAGCTCTCTCGAAAGGCCATCAGTCATACGACACTGAATCCGCGCCTGGCTACGCGCACACGCTATCAGGTGCTCGTCTACGACATAACCCGATTGGGCATACGAGGCAAGCGCGAACCCACCTATCTGCTCTTGGACAACAAGACGATACGCCTGAATAGCACGGACACAATCAGCCTGGATGTGCAGCCGGCTGTCGATCGGTGGCTGGAATCACCGAAGAAAAACTATGGGCTGCTCATTGAGGTGCGAACCTTTCGGGCGCTTAAACCGGCTCCACACCATCATGTGCGGCTGCGCCGCAGTGCGGACGAAACGCATGACGAGTGGCAACACAGGCAGCCGCTGCTCTTCACCTACACCGACGATGGTCGGCATAAATCGCGCTCCATACGCGACGTAAGCACGCGTTCGAAGCGTGCTGGTCACCATCGTAGACCGCACCGCAGGAAAAACAACGAGGAGATCTGCCGACGGCAATCGCTGTACGTGGATTTCACGGATGTGGGCTGGAGCGACTGGATCGTGGCGCCGCCCGGCTACGATGCATACTACTGCCACGGCAAGTGTCCATTTCCGCTAGCGGAACATCTCAACTCGACAAACCACGCGGTGGTGCAGACTTTAGTCAATAACCTTAACCCAGGGAAGGTGCCGAAAGCATGTTGTGTGCCCACACAACTGACCGGTATCTCGATGCTCTATCTCAATGATCAAAGTACAGTTGTGCTTAAAAACTATCAGGATATGACGGTGGTCGGTTGTGGCTGTCGGTAAAAGTTCGTGCACACATGCCAAGAACGAAGGTTAAGCATATCCGGCCACAGCGCCTGTCAAACTGTGTGATCCGAATGAGTGCGAACGTCATCAATGTCATGAGCAGAAGACGAGCGCCACAGAGTGAACGATCGAAAGAGCTAACAAGAGTGTGCGAGAAAGAGAACGAGAGATAGAGAGAGAAAGAGTGAGTGAGAAGAGAGAAAGCATAAAATGCTAGATTTATCAAATATAGAAACGATAAAAAGCCTTCAACGCTTTAATAAGTTTAAACAAATTAAGTAAATGCAAAAAATGGACTGAATTTTGAATTTTAAGTGTAAATTTTAGACTAAAAAGTCAGCAGCAGAGCAGCAGCGGCGGCTTCTGCACGCGGCCGTTAAGCGTGTAGAACTTGCAGCTAAAAGAGTTGAACTCGAACTCGATTTGCGAGTTTTTGCCTTAGTTGCTGTCGCTCGTCGCCATCGTCGTCATTTGTTGCCGTCCCTCGCTCCTGTCATGCCGCCACGCCTGTGTCGCCACACTCTCTCCGCCCAAAATGCCCCAACCACAGACGTCACCTCGTCAGGAGTCAATCGAACCAACATGCACCAACACCAACAACAGCAACAAATCGATCGATGCAACTGAACAAATTGTATAAATTTTTTTTAGTATAAGTTTATTCTAATTAAATTAAAGTTGTTTTGTTAAAGCTTTTATATTAAATGTGTAAAAAATATTTTTAATTTTTTTTTTATGCCTATTGTTAATGGGAAAATTGCTAAAAAACCGTTAAAAAACAATACCAATCCTCAAAACGAGCTTCTCCAAAATGTTGTATATACTATATATATATCTATATATATTGAAACTAATTTTGTACGTGTTAACTGTAAATTATATATCTTAATATATGTAATTAAAAAAAATCAACATCCTTCATTTTGACCAAGGATCTAATTATGTAATTATTTCGATTATAATGTTACAATACTTTATGTAGTCTATATATTTGTAGTTATATATGTGTATATAATATATATGCGTTTATGCAAATCTATATAGCTGTCTATGTATGTGTATGTATTAAAGAAATGATTGAAATCTTTAAAATAATTTCTGTATCTAGATATTTTTTATATAAATGTAATAATTGAGAACAAGAAAAAAGTATGTAAAATTTAAATAAATTACTATTATTTTTAAGTGAAGCAAAATGTTATAAACACTACTATACCAACACAAAAACACACACACACAACCACACACACACACCATTTTATTTATTTCTAAATATTTGAAAGGAAAATCGATGAAAGAAGAAAAAATATAAACAATTTTTTACATAAAATTACGACTTTTTATTATTATTTAATGGATTTCGCAAAAAAAAATTTTTATCTATTGTGATTTATTCTGGCAAGAATATCATAAAAATTATGAAGAATCTGAAAGTACCATAAGTCAAAAAACTGAACAAAAATATCTGTGTTGCGGAAGATACTATAACTTTCTCCTGTTTTTAAGTCTTCTTGAAGAACTACACAAATAAAAAAAAAGAGCACAACAAACAAGTCTTTGCAGAATCAATGCAGTCGCTTTTTTGAACCTTTGCTTTTGCAAAG
The DNA here is from genome assembly GCA_963920525.1 of Dichetophora obliterata. Taxonomy (NCBI): domain Eukaryota; kingdom Metazoa; phylum Arthropoda; class Insecta; order Diptera; family Sciomyzidae; genus Dichetophora; species Dichetophora obliterata. The sequence continues at coordinate 231,370,600 of OY986436.1, read as the reverse complement.
TAGTAGAAAAACATTGCTTTGAAAGGCGACATACAGCACATAATTCTGTTTTAATTTAACAGAAGGTGTTAGTATAAGCTTATCAAAGTGGATGGTACTGCAGAAGCCACAGAAGACTACTGATGAGTTGATGTAGCTATCAACGAAACAGCTGTCTAGTCTGCTTGGTGGTTTGTTCTGCAAAGAACTTATTGTTGTTGCAACCTGTTGCTTCATGAACTTATTTGGCATTAAGCTTATATATAATTCTAAAAAATATTATTTTTTTAGAATTATTAAAAACAATAAAAAAAAAATATTTTTGCTTTAATTTCGAATTTGTGATCACAACTCAAGAACGATGGATCGATTTGGTTATCAACTAGCGTAAAATTTCATTTATAATAACGAAAAATAATGTTGTGCAATATTCCTTCCAATTTGTTATTGCTTTGGTGCAAACTTAAATAAAAATAAGAAAATTATTTTTTTTAACAAAATTCTATCAAAATTTTATAAAATAAATTTCATAAAAAATTGAAAACGACAAAAATGTCTTATTTTGCACAGTGATTGTAATGCCCTTTTTAGGTAAAACAAACGATGCGTCTATTTCACGAAGGCATCGTCTATTTCACGAAAGCATCGTTCAACAGGCGTCAATCAGCTGTTTTGGTTCCATGTATGAAGAATGTCAGACACATGATACAATGACCAGGTATTATTAATAGCGACTGCGCTGCCAAGCTGTGGGCATAAGATATCAAAAACAAGTGATGTACACAGAAACTAAAATAACAAGGGATTTTTTTGGCGTCATATTGTTCTCAATATGTTCACAATGCTGTTTATACACTAAGCTTATTTATTATCATAACTTCGATTTTACATGAATTTGGGATCATTTCAAGGACAACAATTTTATATCACAAAAAAATCTTCAAACGTAAAATTTTCTAAGCCAAAAAAGAGTTATATCTTCAAAGATATGCATGAATTTTTAAGATTTATACTTCGTTTAATAAATACTTGCCTTTCTTTTGATTCTCATATATATTACTTTTGTTGGAAAATTGAAAAATCACATGTTTTTGAGGCCATTTTTTTAACTGTGGACCCATATAATTTCTGAACGACTTGAGAGCGGCCCTTATTTTTTTCACTACTACCTTTTTTAGCTCCAAATACACATTTTGAAAAAAATAAAAATAAAAAAGACCATTTTTGCTAAAGGTTAAATGTTCCGAAAATTGTGCCGTTTTAAAAATTATTATTTCTCTTTTAAGAAAAATCCCTTTTTTAATTAAGAAAAACAACATCGTTAAATGTCATCACCTCATTTTGACATATATGCCCACGCTGAACAGCTGTTTCAGCTCGATTAATACTACCTTCAACTCATTCTATCATGGTCAGACACAAACGAACACAGCTGACTCAGTAACGAACGAAGACGTAACCTCAGTGTAAAGTTGGGTCTTTGTAAGCAAAAAAATCTGAACGAAGCGTTACAATTTGACGAGAGCAAAATTATTATCGTTCTGAAAATGAAAGTTGCTGCTAACAATTTTTGGAGCTAGTACAGCGAAAGCAGATGAAAAATGGAACGCCATCTGCTAAAGTAAACTTCTACGGTCCTCCACAAAGAAGTGTACACAATCTATTTAGCAACAGAAACTATCACAATCAATTTAAAACCAATTTATTTTCTACCAAAAGTCAGACCATTCAATAACCAAAACAGCTGATGCAAAAGGTATTGCCACCTATTAAAAAATGCCAGTAATAAGTATACAATTTTTAAGATTTTTGTCAATTTTACACTAAATGCTGAACTTTTACAATCTGGTAATAATGTTTTTGACAAGTACTGACGTTGAGAGCATTTCAAAAACGTAAGCAACGTAATGTTGGACGACGACGCAAGAAAAAATGATAAAGACTCAATTTAGGACGATCACGTCGGAAAACGAACGAAGCTTGTCACGAAGGCTTCGTTTTACCTAAACAGGGCATAAATATAGATAATTTTCAAATAAAACGAATCATTGTAAATGATAATCGATAAATACATTTTCCCAGTGAACCAAAACTATCTTTTTTTAATTCATTTATGAACCTTTTAGGGTAGAAAAGTTCATTTTCGGCATTCATAAATTACCCTTTTTAGACTCATTCGTCGGACTAAAATGCCTCTCAAAAGTAAACCTTTTTTTTTCTTCAGACATGAGTTAAAAAAAGAATCATCAATTGTATTTTTTTGTTCGGAAACGAGTCAGAAGTCGGAGACGACTCAGAAATTAATTATTTTAAACTCATTCGCCAGACTGAATTTACTCTCAAAAGCGAACCTTTTTTTGTTCAAAAACGAGTTAAGAAACAAACCAAAGAAAATCCCTTCTTCGACACTCAGAAATGAATCAGCCCAATCATGAAACACTTTCTCGCGGGAATTGTAAAAGAGACTTTCCGGTTATAAGATAGCAGATAAAGACATCTCATTTTTTTATTTTACGCTAATGAATATTGGCGGTTGATAAATAAAATTGCATTAAAAATTTCCGAAAAGTTTTAAAACTTAATCTTAAAAACGGAAACTCAATTTTACAACTCCCGGGAGAAAATGTTTCATGATTGGGCTGAATATGTTTCAATCATAATTGTCTTATTATTGCATATCGATAATATGTTAAAAAAAAACCAATCAACTTGAGAACCTCCTCCTTTTTGAAATCGCTTCAAAAGAAATGTTAATGTTAACAAATTACTTTAATTCTATTTGAACAAAGTGGTTTTATATCTTGGGCCATCGCCATCGAATTATTGCTAGCAGAGCTACATTTATTCGAAATTAGAAAACAATACACTTATAATTAAAACGAAAACTTGAAAGTTTTTAAATTAAAACTTTATTTTTTTCAAAATACATTTTTTTTAAATAGACCTTTTATTTATCTATAGTCTTTTTCGTATGTCAACAAAACTTTTTATGAAAAACTTAATGCAAATAGTTTGATATAAATGATTACAAAAATAATATAAGAAACAATTTGCTTTAATGCAACCCCCCCCCCCCCCCACCCTTAAAGTTTTCGTTTTTATTTTAATTTTTATTGTTGTTCTGCCCCTGAATATACAGGGTTGCCAATATTCGAAGCGTCCATTTTATTTTTAAATAAATCAAAGAAACCACAATTTTTTGTCTGTTCGTCATGAATATCATTTAATTGGGTTCAAGTAGATTTGCTTACATTATTTCTTGAATATGATATCTCGTAAATGGTCGCCATTGGCCTCTACGACATATTGTGCCCGTTTTGCAGCATCTTCCATGGTTTTCTTCAACATTTCGATGGGAATGGCGGTTATTTCTTGACGGATGTTGGTTTTCAGCTCTTCTAGGGTCTTTGGCGTGTTGACGTAAACCTTTGATTTCAAATAACCCCACAAAAAGAAGTCTGGAGGCGTTAAATCTGGTGATCTTGGCGGCCAATCGAAATCACCATTTTTTGACATCAAACGGCCAGGGAACAATTGCTTCAAAAAAATTGATTGTAGTGCGGCTTGTGTGTGGTGGCGCGCCGTCTTGTTGAAACCAGTAGTGCCTGATACGCTTTCGACGAACGATTGGCATGAAAAAATTGTTTATCATATCGCGATAACGCTCCTGATTGACAGTAACTCTGTGGCCATTATCATCTTCGAAAAAGAACGGCCCAATGAGCATTTTAGCACAAACGCCGCACCAAACAGTGACTTTTGCATCGTGAAGAGGTACCTCTTGAATCTCTTGTGGATTTTCAGTGGCATAAATACGGCAATTTTGTTTGTTTACCGTTCCGTTCAACTGAAAATGAGCTTCATCGCTCATTGAGTTGAGTTTTCACTATTGACTTGTTTTGTTGAATGTAAATTTCAACAATTTTAGAGCGTTCGCGTGGCGTGTACTGTTCCATCGTAAACATTTGCTTGGAATGACGCTTCAAATGCGGTATGTCATTAGTCGATTTGGCATCACTGCGGAAAGTTACAGTGTTGCCAGATGGGCGCTTCGAATATTGACAACCCTGTATATAGTTTAGAGGCACTTTAAAATGTCTATTGATTCAAAAGTTATCCATCGATTTGAATAAAAAATGGCTCGTTTTATTTTCAAATTATCCATATTTACAATCAAATTGCTAAACTAGACACATTCGGTCGGTTTAAATTGTTTATTTAATTTATTTTAAAAATTTTAACAAAAACTTGGTGAAAAAATATTTTTTTTAAATCCTATTTAAGTTTGTTCGGTCGGTTTAAATTGCTTATTTAATTTATTTAAAAAATTTTAACAAAAACTTAGTGAAAAAATATTTTTTTTAATCCTATTTAAGTTTGCTTCGAAACAATTTAAAATTGAGAAAACTATTTCATGACAATTGTTGTAAGTAATAAGTATAAACACTTGAATATAGTAATTTTGATATTAACTTTATTTAAGAAGAATAATATGTTAATAACCTAACTAAAAACAAATATTTACAAATATTAGTATAATCAAAATCTATAAAAGATAATTTAAATTCTTTCTGAAAAAAATACTGATTTAGTCTGGTCAACTGAAAAAGAATTCTTAAAATTTCCAAATCTGTTCACATAAAACATCTGCCCAAAAAATTTTTTTTTTCTTTCACCCAACTAGTTATTTAGCCATCATTCAACCATTCATCATAAAAAATGACTAGCAATTTTTTCACTACCGAATTTTGAGTTGAGATTCTTTAAGCTAAACTATATCTTGATCTTGACTTTCGATTATTATGTCAAATGAAAGAATTGAACAACTAAATTGGGTATAACCATATGGTAATTGCGACGACTTAAGTGGTTGAGATGAATCAACATGATGGCAGGTGGGATGATGAGATGAATGAATGCATGCATGAATGAAAAAATGCTATTAAGGGCTATTGTTGTGGTCATGTATTGATAATATCTTATACAGGACTTGCTTTTGAAATGATTGTTTTACACAAGAAAGAGAATAATTATTGGTTGTTTTGGGTCGTTAAGGGGCGTATTACATCCGGTTTTATGTTAAGAATGTTGGTAGTAAAGCTCTTAAGAGCCGGAAGATATTCATTAGTTAATTAGTTGGATGGTGATGAAGCGATTACATGAGTGTGTAAGCGTTTTCACAGAAAACGAATCATAAGTGAGATACATTTTAAGACCACTTTATATAAAAATTCATCACTTTGATCGTATTTGTACTTCCTTTTCGGCAACCAATAGAACAAAATTCTCTCTTAAAATATATATGCCTGAAATACAAGAGAAATTTTGGCGTCACAAGAAAATTTTCCAAACATTTTCGGAACAAATTCTTTTCCATTATTCTATGTGTTGTAACAAAGCAATAAGAATTCGCATGACTACTCCAAAATATTTGATGTTGCTTGATCTAATTATAAATTATAAATCTTTAAAAATAAATAAATAATGATAATGATAAATAATGATAATAAATAAATGATAATAATGATAATAATTAATAATTAATAATTAATAATTAATAATTAATAATTAATAATTAATAATTAATAATTAATAATTAATAATTAATAATTAATAATTAATAATTAATAATTAAT